>JAMAKQ010000049.1:54310-110993 GCA_023628475.1 Chaetomiaceae sp. PF1801
TCTTCTTCGTCGTCTTGGGGGGGTGTTAGTAAGAGTGGTAGGTGGGTTGGGGAGAGGGGGTAAAACTTACTTTCGTGTCAGGGCCTCCATGATGGTGAGCTGCTTCTCGTGCGTGTCGGACACACCCAGGTAGAGCATCTTGTCGAACCGCCCCGGCCGGAGCAGCGCCGGGTCGAGCAGATCCGGACGGTTGGTGGCGCCAATGACGAACACACCACTGCCTGTGTCCTCACCACCCGACATGCCGTCCAGCTCAGCCAGCAACTGCGAGACGATGCGGTCCATGACGCCGCCGCTGTCGCCCTGGTTCCCCCGCTTGGGCGCGACCGAGTCCAGCTCGTCAAAGAACACCACACACGGCCGCGCGTCGCGCGCCCGCTGGAAAACGCGCCGCACGTTGGCCTCGGACTCGCCAATGTACATGTTGAGCAGCTCGGGGCCCTTGACGCTGAAGAAGTTGAGGCTGTACTCGGTCGCGATGGCCTTGGCGAGGAGCGTCTTGCCCGTTCCCGGTGGACCGTAGAACAGAATGCCCGACCGCTTCTTCATGCCCTTGGCGAAGAGCTCGGGTCGTTCGAGCGGTAGCTGGATGGTTTCCGTGACTGCTTCCTTGACGTTGTTCAGCCCGCCTACGTCGTCCCAGGTCACGTTGGGGATCTTGGGCGCGCCAATGGCGTCGGCGAAGTTCTTGCGTGCGGCCTCGACGGCGACTTCAAAGTCCTGTTTTGTGAGGCCAGACGCCGCCGGGCCGCCGGCGACTTGCACGTCACGGACTGTCACAGCTTGGTCTTTGCTCGTGGCCTTCGCTGACAGCTGCTCCAGGCGCGATCGCTGAGCAACCAGAGCCCTCTCCACCACATCAACCAAATCTCCTGCGACGAGCGCGGCCGTCTTAAGCGCGATGCCGCCAAGATCAACTTCCGGATCGAGGGACACCCCGCGCTCATCAATGATAGTCCGAAGAATACCCTCACGCTCCGCCTCGTCAGGCGCACTCATCTCCAACTCATGGGTAAACAGCGCCCTGATGCCGTCCGGCACCTTCTCGACCTCGGTCGTGGTAGCAATCAGCACCCGGGCATCCGCCAAAATCTCCTTGAGCGAAGCAACCATCCGATCAGCCGTCAAAGCCTCAATATGCCGGATCAGCAAAGCGCAGCAGTCCGCCCCGCAGCTCATGGCGCGCTCGGCGCGCGAGGTCAGAAAGCCGGCCGTCTTGACGTCGCTGCCGCCCGCGCCCGAGTCGTTCACGATGTCGTAGGCGTCGATGGTGAATGTGTGCAGGCCGATGTCGGCGCAGGCCTGGGTGGCCGTGGTAGTCTTGCCGATACTCCGCTGCGTTGAGACGAGCAGGATCGCCACGGGGGGCATCTTGAGGTGGAGGGCGGCTTTGCTGGTGGCCGCGGCCATGAGCTCACGGAGACGCCTCCTCAATGTTGAGATGTGTTGCCGTTCGAGCTCGACCATGAGCGGGCTCGAGGGTCCTTTGTGCTGCTTTGGGAGTTTTTTGATGCCTAAGTAATATGGCCAGGGGTTTGATGTCGTGCCTGGGACGCGGCTGGTCACGGAGCCGGTCTGCTCCAAGTGCGCCATGGAAATGTCCACACAAGCTACCGAGCCCCAGGGGTCCTCTTCTTCTTCTGTCTCGTCGGCCGAGTCCTGCTTCATCGGCTGGACGTGGCCGACCTTGAACCAGGCGACCTCGTCGTACTTGAGATTACGGTCTGGCCGCCCGTTGGCAATCATGCCAAGCACATCGTCCACAGCCGAATCGTCGCCCGCTGCAGTTGACTCCTGCAGCGCGCGGCCAAGTTGGGTGTCGATGGGAACTGCAATCAGGTCGCCCGTCTTGATCACGCGTAACCTCCTCTCAAAGTAGAACTTCAGCCCAGCCATGACGGCAGTCTGAACTTCCCTCTCGACGGGGATTGGAGTCCTGACATGTTGGAGGATCACCTCGCGAGCGAAGGGCGGCTGAATGGGAACCGACGACTTGGACTGTGGCCCCTTTGACTGCATGCCGCGCTTGATGGGGGAGAGGCGCAGGTAGGGCGGGTTCTCCAGGTTCGACAGCATAATCGGGGAGAGATAGACCGTGGGACTCGAAGACCGCTGGACCTGGGACTCAAAGAAGGACATCCTCCGGCCATCGTACTTGGAGCTCGCCACCCGGGCCACGGGGCGGTTGGAGTAGCCTTCGGGCAAGCCATAGACCCTTGCCGGCCGCCAGTTCAGCTCGTCCGGATCCTGCTCCACGAAGCTGCCGAGGCCGAACGCACCGAAACCGTTAGCGGGCGGCTCCTTGGACGCCTCGACCCGTACCCAATCCCCGGAGAAGCAGCCGATCCTGGTCAGATCCTTGGTATCGACGTAGATGCGTGCTTCTTCGTCGTCGACGGGCGTGGGTTTCGGATGCAGCAGGTCGGGCGGAATCGGCTGCAGGAGGCCATGGGCTTTGAACAAGCGGCCGCGCGGCCGATCTGGCCTGGCGGTCGTGGCAGTGAAGCTTGAAAATACAGACGCGGCGCCGCTCACGCCATTGGTCCTCCGGCCACGTCCTCCGATGGTGGTGGGCGTGCCTATCCCGCTCGTAATGGTGGATGACAGTGTTGGCGCCTGGAGCGATATCATGTCGTCCATGGAGTCGTCCGACAGCACATCGTCTTCCATCTCGGGCTCCTCGAACTCCGTCTCGGTGGCGGTGGCATCCGTCTCCTCGGTAGCCGTGTCCGTCCGGACGCCCTCCTCTGTGGCGGAGTAGAACTGGTCGTTCGACGTGTCTTCGTCGTCCTCGGCGGCGCCATTCAGACCTCGGCTCGGAGGCATTGGGGCTGAAGAGCGGTTGTGTTTGGACTGGATGCGGCCGCGAGACACGATGATCTTGGTGTTCGGACCGAGTATCCCCTGGGCGACAGGCTCGCAGAGCGTGATCTTGCCGGGGTTTGGGGGTACGTGGGTAACCGGGTGCGGCGCCAGAGGGAGCGGGAACAGGTCGCCGGTGTGGACGACCTTTAAGGTGCCGAGAGCGGTGCGCAAGGCGGCAGTCAAGCGCCCCTCAGGTGTCGAGGCAACGGGGGCCTTGGACCTGCCGTTGGTGGGGTGCTCCCGGAAGAAGTTGCCCTCCCCATTCTCCAATCTTTTGGCCAGTTCCCCCTCGAGGTTCACAAAGACCGTGTCCAGCTCAATGGCGGCGACGTCCAGAACCAACACCTCAATCCCGCTCCTACTCCGGGCGGTCAACTGTGACGGGGCGACCTGCTTTAGGTTCACGGCGAACGACTGTAGAGCCAGGGACGACGGGGAAAATTGGATGGTCGAGGAAGCGAGGGCGGACGAGGGCGTGACGGGCACTATTGACCAGTTCGTGGACTCGGGCGAGTGCGAGGGTGTCCAGGGGGCGATGGCAACGTGTAAGTGGTTAGGGACTTGATCGTCTTCATCGCGTGCTGCAATGGGCGAGATAGAATTAGCATGGGACGGAGCGCAGGGAGCAAATGGATAAATTGTGGGAGAAACACACAGTCCTGCAGGTGGGGGAACAGTTCGGCGAACAAGTCCTCGGACACGATGCCGACGTCGGTCTTGACATGGTCGTCGAGGACCAGACGCGCCGAGAGGGCCGCCTTATCTTGCCGGCGCCTCCGTAACCGTCTGGGCCGGGCGCTGCCACCCGCGTCCGATGAATGCATTCTTGGAATGGAGGAAGTGCTGGAGGTGCTCGGCGCGCGGGCGATAGTCCGGTCGATCGGGTTGAGGTCCGCCGCGGCCAGGGGTCGTTCCGGAAAGACTCGATGGCCGCGTCGAGAGGCGCTCACCCAACAGTCGAGAAGGCCAAACTGGAGGCACTGAAAAGCGCCGAGGTCGATTACAATCTCGCAGTGAACCTAGATGCAGAGAAGTCACGGAGCTCATCGATTCGGGCTGGGATTCATGGTACCATCTTCAACAATCGACACGGATAACCGTTCGGCGCATCTCTTGCGAGGCCGAGACCCGCCGTGGCCCGCTGCGGGTCGCTGATGGATTCGGCTTTCACTTGGCCTCGGCTCACGGTAGCGGGGCCGAAGAGGACAACCCGAACCCTAATCCAGGCTTGTGGGAAGCCGCCCCACAAATGCTTCACATGCCAATCTGGAAATCCCACCTTGAACAAATCAACAACCCTGTTTCCTCTCAACCCAGGAACAAGCCGCTGATGACGCTGAGACCGTCCAAAAGTCAAAAACCGGGACCAAACGCGTCCAGTTGGACGAACCGGACCCAGATCAACATGAGCTGCAGAATTGGCTTCGTTCGTCCAGGGAATGGAATAGCTGTCGATGGCCATGCGTCCCTCAGATTCCTGCGTCATTCCACTTTTCCGGTCTCGTCCATCCAGATCGCGCCCGTTCCCGCCTCCGTCCAACTTGGAATGACGTCGAAGGCAGGCTCAGCCCCATGGCAATTGGCCTTCTTCGCGATGTTGTTATTATCATATTTTCAACACACCTTCCCTAATAAACACATTCCTATGTCTGAGCCTCTTGTGTGGCTGCTTCTCTTTGCTGCCTGAACCTTTAGTTACGAATTCCCTTCCCTGGGTTGCCCAGGTTTTGATCAAGACGTCCTATTACGGCCATGACACTGCAAGAAACCATTCTACGACGGAGGAAGATGTCAACACAGAAGCGCACACCGAAACACGACATCAATGGCTCCTGGGACAAGGCTGCCGCCGAGTTCGCCGACCAGGCCGAGAAGCTGTCGCATCACCACCCCAGCAAGGGCGAGGCAGATGGCATCGCCGTTGAAGCACGATTCGTCACGCCGCATGACCCAGTTATCGTCACGGCCGACGACAGCCGCCTGCCCCCGGTCCCGCTGGACGAAGCCCATCGGCTGAACGTGTTGAGGGAGGAGTTGGAACACCACGAGCCGACCACAATACTCGCCCAGGGGAATGGAAATGGGGGCACGGATGGAAAGCTGGCCGAGTCGGTAACAGAGAAGGTAATTAGTGCCGCGGCAGGGAAGGCGAAAGACGGGAAGAGGAGGAGGAGGAGGCGGAGGGCCTCCTCGGACGGGAGCCTCAGGGAGGCGATGCCCCCAACCCATACGAACCCCCTATTTCCTCCCTTGCCGCTCTATGGCCCTCCGTCTCGGCTCAGGGATATCCAGTGCCGCATCTTCCGGGTATCCTCCTTCTTCCTCAGCCTGGGCTTTCTGAGCGTCATTGTCCTCGGCGCCCTCTTCACCAGCATCGGACCTTCTCTGCGCCGTCTGTGGCAGCGGGCAATGCTGCAAAATCCAGACGCCAGTCGCCCGTTCTACGCCGAAGAGATGCAACGAAAGAAACACAGAAAAGAAAAGGAACGGGAATGGATGCGCCGGCAGCAGTCACCGTCATCCTCACGCGCGTCTGAAGAAGCCACCACCGCCAACAACGGCGATGGCTACACCCCAACTGAGGGCGGCCCCGACCCGATTGTATGCGACCCAGCCTACTACGCCCGCCGCGTCGGCCTGGACATGGAAATGTTCCAAGTCCAGACCGAGGACGGCTTCATCATCGACCTCTGGCACGTCTACGACCCCAGCGAGTACTCCCCCCTCCCACCAGAAGAACGCACCCACAACGGCCCCGAGGCGTTCAAACCTCCCAAACAAAAACCTCGCACCTCCACCAACAACTCCTCCCAAAAACCACGCTTCCCCGTACTCCTCATGCACGGCCTCCTCCAGAGCTCCGGCGCCTACTGCGTCAACGACGACGCCTCGCTCGCCTTCTACCTCGCCAAGTCGGGCTTCGACGTCTGGCTGGGCAACAACCGCTGCGGCTTCGACCCCAAACACGCCCTGCTCGACTACTCGGACCCGCGCATGTGGTGCTGGAACATACGCCAGATGGGCGTCTTCGACCTGCCCGCGCTCGCGTCGCGCGTGCTGTACGAGACGGGGTTTGATAAATTGGGTTTGGTCTGTCACTCGCAGGGTACCACGCAGGCTTTGGTTGCGCTAGCCAAGGAGCAGAGGCCGGAGTTGGGGGAGAAGTTGACTGTGTTCTGCGCGCTCGCGCCGGCGGCGTATGCGGGTCCGCTGATTGGCAAGATGTACTTCAAGTTTATGCGGGTGATCTCGCCGGCTATGTTCAGGCTCATGTTTGGGATCCATGCGTTTATACCCATCATGATGACCATGCATAGGGTGCTGCATCCTAGGGTGTATGGATGGCTGGGGTACAAGGTCTTTTCGTTCTTGTTTAACTGGACCGATGCGAGGTGGGATCGCGGGCTGAGGGACCGCATGTTCCAGTTTGCGCCGGTGTATGTCAGTTCGGAGTCGATGAGGTGGTGGTTGGGCAGGGAGTGCTTTGCGCGGCACAAGTGTATTCTCGCGACCAAGGAGGAGTGGAGGGCGGAGGAGAGGGAGGACGAAAAACATGAGAATGGCAACAAGGGCAGCAAGGCTGATAATATCCTGGACGCTGCCGACCGGGATATGGAAGGCGACGAGGCGGTGGAAAGATCGGAGCGCGCGGCCGAGGCGCACAGGAGATTGCCCAGGGGCTCGACGGCGTGGTATAACCATCAGGCGCCGCCTTTCGCGCTGTGGGTGTGTGGCAACGATGCGCTGGTCGACGGCGACAAGCTGCTAAGGCGGTTTGAGCGCGGGCGCGAGCCCCATGTCAAGCTCGTCCACAGCAAGGTCATACCCGAGTATGAGCACTTGGATGTCATCTGGGCCATGGACGCGCCGGAGCAGGTGTTTACGGAGGTGAAGGAGGTGCTGTGGAAGACCTGTCATGTGAGGGATCAGTGTCGAGTCCCCAAGGGGTGTGAGGAGGTTGAGGCGTGGGTGCCAACTGCGGATGGGAAGGAGGAGGAGGATGAGGATGAGGATGGGTTGCAGTCGAGCAGCAGCGAGGACTAGGCTTCGTGATGCGATTCTGGGAGGACTGCAAGGCAAGTTTGGTGGTCTGGGAGTTTGGTAACAGATACCCGGCAGGATACATGGTCGTTCAGGTTATGGAGGAGTTCCATTCGGTAGTGACACAGCAACAGTTGGAAATACAAGTAGACACCTTTCCACGGTATCCTTGGATGGGTTGGGCTTTGTGTAACGGATTCCAATCCGCAGTTCATATCCCTGAGAAGCATGACTCGCAAGCAAGGGGTTGCTCTGCATTGTTGTCGCCCCAAGGAGTAGGGATGTGAAATGAAATAACTATTCAATTTCATACTTTCACCCGTCATCGAGGAAACTTTTCGTTCAACCTGCTATTGAATTTCAAGGAAAATGAGTCTAATTGAAAACAGTAGGCGGTAAGGAGTAAATACGGCAGTAACTCAAAATTTCAGGCAAATTCAGTCTAAAAACCCTAACCCAAAGCTTACCGCCTGCCCGAATAAGCTTAGCTGAAAATTGGGAAATTTCGGAAATTCAAGGTTCGTGAAACTATTTCATTCTTTCCAACACCCCCCTTGAAATTCCCCAACCCTACAAGGGAGAGGCACTGGCATGCCAGTTCCTGTACCCAGCCTCGGCCCGGAGTTTGAGCTGTTGACCCCTCATCAACGCCTATTTGTTGGCCAAGCCTATCGTGGTTAGCCTGTGGCGTACTCCGTACCTGTACACCATATTGGGTAGGTATTATCCGCCAAGAAGCTTTAATAAAGTGTTCTCCCGGCAGCTGAGTTCCGGCCGGTACTACCTACCACTGACCCCAGGGGAGTTCTGTCCTCTTTCTTTTCGCAGGTCAACAACTGTCGAGAAACTTGACCGCGGAGTTCTGAGAGCATTGAGCACACTCCGGGTGCTCGACAGCCCCCTCGACCAGGCCAGGATGGTCCTCCCGTTCCTGTCCGGCTCCCGACGGGGACGGCTGCTCGGGATTGCCGTCCTCGTGACCACCTTGGTGCTCTGGTTTGGGTATCAGAGGCCCATGGCTGCTGTCCGCCAGGAGCCTTTCGACTTCAGGTTACACCCGGATCCACCTCCTAAGGTGCCAACGATTGAAAAGCTTAGCCACGACCACACAGGGCCTTCTCACGACTATCCTGCTCAGGAGGCCGGAAAGTGGGATAACACCCTGTATCCGCCGTCAACACCAGAAGATGCTTCCAATGGTACCGCAGAGGACGACGCTGGCCTGGTGGTGGCTACCACTACTACCGACATCACGGCGGCCACGGAGACCATCGCGCCAACTCCCACCTCGACACTCCAGTGCCTCGACTTTGAGACCTTGCAGCATCAGAAGCCGGAACCACATTCTGAGGGCAGGCGCAAGTTTCCCTACGTCCGCCCGCCGCCCGAATGCAGAAAGTTCCGCCTCCCTGCTTTGGAGGCCTTGATCGAGCGCATGAAGAAGGTCATCAAAGACCCAGACCTGTTCCGGCTGTTTGAGAACAGCTACCCCAACACCCTCGACACCATGGTCAAGTGGCGGGGCTACGCCATCAAGAAGAACGAGACCACGGGGGAGGAGACCGAGACGGACGAGGAGCTGACGTACGTGATCACGGGCGACATCGACGCCATGTGGCTGCGCGACTCGGCCAGCCAGGTGTACTCGTACCTGCCCCTGCTAGAGGCGTCCAAGGAGTCGGACTCCCTCGCCAGCCTCTGGCGCGGACTGATCAACGCGCACTCGCGCTACATCATCATCTCGCCCTATTGCCATTCGTTCCAGCCCCCTCCGGAGAGCGGCATCCCCCCGACACATAACGGGGCGTATCACCAGAACCACCCCAACCCGCCGTACGACCCGAAGCTCGTGTTCGACTGCAAATGGGAGCTCGACAGTCTCGCCTCCTTCTTGCAGATCAGCGCCGCCTACTACACCCGGACCGGCGACCTCGACTTCTTCGGCAAGTACTCGTGGGTCGACGCCGTGCAAGCGGCCGTCGACGCGTCTGCAGCCATGCGCCTGGGCACCTACGACGAGGAGGGCCACGTGCTCCCGTCGGCGTGGACGTTCACTGGCTGGACGAACCGCGGCTCCGAGACGCTGACCAACGACGGCCTCGGCAACCCGGTCAAGGAGAACGGCATGGTGCGGTCGGCATTCCGTCCGAGCGACGACGCCTGCATCTTCCAGCTGCTGACGCCAAGCAACATGATGTTTGCGGCGTATCTGGAGCAGGCGTCCGAGATCATGCAGGGGCTGGCGGACGGCGGTCTCCACACCAAGGCGGCCAACCTGACGACCGAGATGCGCAAGCTCGCCGAGGGGATCCGTCGGGGTATCGCGCTCGATGCGGTCGTCACGCACCGTGACTTTGGAGAGATTTTCGCGTATGAGGTAGACGGCTACGGCGGCGCGAACCTGATGGACGATGCAAATGTCCCGTCGCTGCTGGCGATGCCGCTGTGGAATTACACGCTGCCTGTGACGGGTGGTAAGCAGATGGTCAAGTCGGTGAAGCACACCCGTCGGGGCAATGCCACCACAATCGAGACCAGCGAAGACATCGAACCGTCAATGATATCCCAGAGCCGTCCAACTCCCGCCTCAACAACCGACAACACCGAACCATCCACAGTCCCTCGGACCTCCACCTCCACCTCAACCGAAAAAGACCACGACTACGCCCAAATCTACCAAAACACCCGCAAGTTCATCCTCAGCACAGCCAACCCCTACTTCGCCAAAGGCCCCGTCCTCTCCGCCGTCGGCGGCCCCCACCTCGGCCCAGGCAAAGGCTGGCCGATGGCCGCCACCGTCGCCGCACTCACAGCGTACTCGGACCTGGCGGGTTTCTCGTCTGTCAAAAAGCGTGACGAGGCCGTCGCTGAGCAGCTTTTCGCAGTGCTCAACTCGACGGCGGGGACCGGTGTCGTGCACGAGACGGTCAACGCGTGGAACGAGGCCGATTGGACAAGAGCTTGGTTCGGGTGGGCGAATGGGTTGTTTGGGGAGTTGATTCTGAGGATTGCGGAGGATGAGGAGAGGAGGGGGGTGTTGGGGAGGGAGGAGGGGTTGTTGGGGCGGCTGTGGCAGGATTGAAGGAGTTGACTCGCATTGTTGTCTGGCGTGTTGGGTTTGGGTATGGGTTCGTTCTGTACCTGATGGAAAGCGGCAGCATTCGTTCGGCGTTGGGTTCATCGTTCTTTGTATCGTTATAATATACAAAATATTTTGGTAATTCTGCTGCTTGCGCGCCTGCAACCGTCCTGGCTGTTTGCTTCGAGAAGCCGCATGTTGAAGGTCTGGGTTGTGTTGGGGTTGGTTGGTCGGTGAAATGCTTCCATCACCGGAGGGCACTTGGAGGGTTGACATGAGAGCAAAAAATTGAACCGGCAAGCACTCGAACCCTCGACCTCTTCGCAGGTTGTTCCTGCCCTCCCCTGTTGCAGGGCACTTTTCAGGCTTCAATCAGCTTTTACAGCATCAATTCAGGTCAGAAAAAATCGGAAAAAAATTGGTAGCGTCTCTTTGAGTAGCGTGTCATCCTTAGTGCAGGGGCCATGCTAATCTTCTCTGTATCGTTTCAACTGTGATGTTCGTTAGCATTTTGCAGAGCGCAACGCTTGACCGTTGGGCTAAACTCACATTGACCAAATGTCCCGAAGGACAACTGCTAGCGCCGGAAGACTAGCTTATAAAGGGCGGCAGCACAGGCCACCTCCCACCAGCTGGCAGCACCCGGCTGCCCCGCGGTTGCCAAATGGGAAAACCCACTCATAATTTGATCTCTGGAAATTCAAGAACAGCACCAACACCAACGCCAAAGAGGTCACCGCACATGTCGAACCAGTTTTTCTTCTTGCGAGACCAAAATCTGAGCGATGCAAAATGGAAGTCTTTTCACACAATTCGCAGGGGAAAACTCTGATTTATGTCCCACTGGAAAACTGCAGCGCTAATGCGGGAATTACCTACAAAGTGTGCGGGGTGTGGAGGGGTCCCGATTTCGCAAACTGCCCCTCCATCCTCCATCTGATCGTGGTCGTTAAGGAACCGAGGAAAGAAATTCATTTTTTCCAGCCATTAAATCTTGCCATTGAACGGCGTGGCAGCTGGATTCGGTGAAGCTCATTTTCCTCCAGAGGATTCTGCGTTTTCCCTCTTCTTCCAGTGGCCGATCCAACGAGCCTTCAATCTCCAGCTGCTTGACTCGCGGTCCAACGTGCAAACTTGCAGCCAAGATACGGTACTTTAACAGGCGTGGATAACCCTTGTACGTGCCCCAGCACTTCGATTTTGGCGGGAGCAACTGGAAGAAGCTCTGACAACATCGAAACAGCGTGCTTCGCAGAGTCGCAACACCAAACACCAGCATCATGGCCGACCACCAGCGGATCGCGATTGTCTCGGTCTATGACAAGACCGGGCTTCTGGACCTGGCCAAGGGCCTTGTCCAGCACAATGTCCGCATTCTCGCCTCGGGCGGCACCGCCAAGATGATCCGGGAGTCGGGCTTCCCCGTCGAGTAAGCCTGCCTGTTCATTGAGTGCTGAGGAGCCTCTCGCTGACCGGCACTCTTGCTTGCAGGGACATCTCCGCCATCACCAAGGCCCCCGAGATGCTCGCTGGCCGCGTCAAGACTCTCCATCCCGCCGTCCACGCCGGCATACTGGCCCGCAACCTCGCCTCGGACGAGAAGGACCTCGCCGAGCAGAACATTGACAAGGTCGACTATGTCATCTGCAACCTGTACCCCTTCAAGGACACCGTCGCCAAGATTAACGTCACAGTGCCCGAGGCTGTTGAGGAGATCGATATCGGCGGTGTCACTCTCATCCGCGCGGCTGCCAAGAACCACTCTCGCGTCACCATCCTCAGCGATCCCAAGGACTATGCCGAGTTCCTCAAGGAGCTCGAGGCCGGCGAGATCAAGGAGTCGAGCCGCAAGATGTACGCTCTCAAGGCCTTCGAGCACACTGCCGACTACGATGCCGCTATTTCCGACTTCTTCCGCAAGCAGTATGCCGCCGATGGCCTCCAGTACCTGCCTCTCCGCTACGGTGCCAACCCCCACCAGAAGCCCGCCTCGGCCTACGTCAAGGAGGGACAGCTTCCCTTCAAGGTTCTCTGCGGTGCTCCGGGCTACATCAACCTGCTGGATGCCCTCAACAGCTGGCCCCTTGTCAAGGAGCTCAAGAAGGCTCTCGGCAAGCCGGCCGCCGCCAGCTTCAAGCATGTCTCCCCCGCTGGTGCCGCCATTGGCCTGCCCCTCGACGCCGACGAGCGCAAGGTGTACATGGTCGATGACATCGCCGGCATCGAGACCTCTGGTCTCGCCCAGGCCTACGCTCGCGCCCGGGGTGCCGACCGCATGAGCAGCTTCGGTGACATGATTGCTCTCAGTGACATCGTCGACGTCCCCACCGCCAGCATCATTTCCAAGGAGGTTTCGGACGGTGTTATTGCCCCCGGATACGAGCCCGAGGCTCTGGAGATTCTCAGGAAGAAGAAGGGCGGCAAGTACCTGGTCCTCCAGATGGACCCCGAGTACGAGCCCGGCAAGACTGAGACCCGGACCGTCTACGGCGTCAACCTTACCCAGGGCCGCAACGACGTTGAGATCTCCCCCGAGACTTTCAAGAACGTCATCACGCCCAAGAACTCGGGCCCGCTCCCCGAGAGCGCCCTCCGTGACCTGACTGTTGCCACCATTGCCATCAAGTACACCCAGAGCAACTCCGTGTGCTATGCCGCGCGGGGTCAGGTGGTCGGGCTTGGTGCTGGCCAGCAGTCGAGGATTCACTGCACCAGGCTGGCTGGTGACAAGGCCGACAACTGGTGGCTCCGCTTCCACCCGCGCGTCCTGGGCATCAAGTGGAAGAAGGGCACCAAGCGCCCCGACAAGAGCAACGCCATTGACCTGCTCGTCAGCGGCCAGCTGCCCAAGTCCGGCCCCGAGCGCGAGCTTTTCGAGGCCGCCTTCGAGGAGGTCCCGGCGGCCTTCACCGAGGAGGAGAAGAACGAGTGGATGTCCAAGCTGACCGACGTTGTCGTGTCGAGCGATGCTTTCGTGCGTACCCCTTCTCACTGTCTTTCATCAAGTGTGATAGCTAACATATAGTTCAGTTCCCCTTCACCGACAACGTGTACCGCACCGCCCGCTCCGGCGTCAAGTACATTGCCGCTCCCGGTGGCAGCCAGAACGACGGCCCCGTCTTCGAGACGGCCGAGAAGCTGGGTATCACCTTTGTGGAGCAGAACATCCGTCTCTTCCACCATTAGGAGGGATTCCCGATTGGAGGGAAGATTCAACAAAACATAACTTAGATACCCCGTCGTCTTGATCTTTTCAGGTTCGATGTAACATAACGCATCCTCTCCGGGCGTTGATTTCGTTTGAGGACATTTACGTGGGCGGATGGCTGGGCTGGGGGACATGGAAAAGTTCAACACTTTAGCTAGAGGTAGACGGGAATGGATGCATTTCAACTGGTTTCAAATCGTAACGGGATAATGGACTGGATCCTTGCTCACGGCATGGAGCAACGCGAACTTGCTAAACTGCTGTACCTGATTGATGCTAATGATACACGCGAATCGGCCGAGTAATCTGCTCTCTGAAAGGGAACGGTCTCCAAAAGACCAGCAGCCATCACCGACTGAGGAAAGGAGAAGTATAGAGAAGTACGAGCCTTCAGTCCTCGTCAGCATCCAACCCCTTCTCCCCACCCCCCTGCTCCCCCTTCGACCGCCGAAACTTCTCCCTCCCCGTCGCAAAATACGCCTCAACAATACGCCCGGCAAACGCCCGCCCGTGCATCACCCTCAAACACGCCTCGGCGGCCTCGCGCGTCTGGAACTTGACGCTCACGATCCCCTCCTCCTCCTCGTCGTACAGCACCACGTTGGTGACCTGCCCCAGCTTGGCACACTCCTCGCGAATGTCCTCCTTGATGTCGAGTAGGGCGGTGGGATCCTCTTGCAGCTCCTCGAGGGTGAACATGTGCTTGAGGATCACGACGCGGTCCCATTTGCCGCCCTTTGCGGCTGCTGCGGCTGCGCCAGTGGTGGAGGTGAGGGGGTCCGGGAGGGCGGAGGGCTCGTCGTCGCTCCAGTCTGCGAGCTTGGCGGAGAGTTTTTGCGTCTTTTTGATGATTTTGGCTTTGTCCTGCTCGCTGCGGCGGGGGTCGGGTTTGTTGGTGGTGGAGTTGCTGGTCCCGGCCTCGCCTGGTTGGTCGGCGTCGTATTTGGTCTTTTTGTAGCTCGAGTCGGCGGCCTGCACGCGCATCTTGGTCGTGGTGGCGGAGGACGAGCCCGCGGCGGGGAAGCGGAAGTCGGTGTCGTCCAGCAGCATGATGGCCATGTCGACGGATTGCGGCTTGAAGAAGACGATGAGCGCGTCGCCCTTGAAGTTGCCGTCGGCGTCGGTGTACATCTTGATGCGCGGCCGCCCGCTGTCGATCTCCTCGGCGATGACGCCGCACTTGCGCGAGAAGAGCTCGGCGACCTCCTCGGCGGTGGCGTCGAGGGGTAGACCGGTCACGTACACGGCCGTGTTCTGCTTGGGCTGCGGCGGCCCGCGGTTCCCTTGCCGTCTTGGGTTCTTGGAGGAGCGGTCCTTGTTGTTGTTGGGGTAGTTGTTGTCCTGCTGGCGCGCAACAGAGGTAACATCAAGCGGCTGGTCAGTCTCTCCCCGGATCCTCGCGCGCGAGCGTTTCGGGGCTGTTCTTGTTCTCTTGACTTCTCGGATGGGTGCTTGTTGGGCTATGGTGGGAGGAGGAGGGCATGATGGCGGCGTGCGGGATGGCCGACGCTGCTGGTGTGCATGCGCGCGCAGCTTACCTCGCGGTCGTTGGAGGAGTCCAGCTTCCTCTTTCTGCCCTGAGCTGAGCCACGCCGTTCGTCGTCGGCGTCGGCCTCGGCGCCGGGGAATACGTATCCCTTCTGGTGTTCTTCGATCAAGGCCTCGTCGATCATGGGGATCCAGCGACCCAGTTGCGCGTCGAACTCATACTCGCTTCCGTCGTCGTGCACGGCGATGTACTTGTTGTCGAGCTTGGAGTACGAAATGCGCTCATCTTGATCAAACTCTTCTGGGTTGGTCGGAAACGACCACTGGGCGGTTCCCTCTGCCATGGTGTCGGTAGGTTAAGTCGGAAGAGACTCGCGCGGGTTGTTGGAGGGTGTGTTCGAGAGATGGAGCTCGGCAACGGAGCTCAACTAGTTGAAAATGACGTTGCGCCGAGCCAGCAAGGTTCCGGCTTGGCATCGATGTGTCGCGTAACATTACGCGTAATGCAAGGGATCTGCTTGTGACGGTAATAATGGATCATCTGGCCGACGGAGAGGTTGATATCAAGGTTATGAGAGTGAGCTGCTGTCAAGTCTCGTTTTATATTGACTCATTTCCACGTACGCACCGTGCGGCTCAGTCTAATGGCAGTGGCAGCTAAGGCCCGAAATATGCCGTAAGCCAAGTGTCTCAAGGGAGGACATCCTCTTCCTCGATGACAACTGTACCCTGTAACCCATCACTTCTTCTGCACCGTCTTCTTAACCCCCTCAACAAACGCCTCAACAGCATCCCCACCCCCAAGAGGCACCCTGCCACCCCTAACAAGCCCACCATTCTCGACAGCAATGCCCAAAGCCTCCGCAATGCTCGGCAACCCACCGTCGCGGAGCGCAACCGTCAGGCTCGCCAGGCTCTGCGTAAACTGCGGGCTGCGCAGGACCTTCCTCAGCAGCGCGCGCTTCTGGTCCTGGCTCATGGCCTGCTTGGCGGCCTCGATGGATTCGGAGCTGGGCTCCCGCTCGATGGTGTCTCCGTTCTCGCCTTGCTGAGCCAGGACCAGCACCATGGGGGGGAGGAAGTTCAAGAGGTTGTCGACGTATTCGTCGGGGGCCGAGTCCAGCATGGGGATGGTGGTGGATGGTTCGAGCAGGTCGTTCAGGAGCGGGTAGGCCTTGCCCTCGGCCTGGCTGCCGCCGGCGCCGGCGCCCAGGCCCGGGACGCCCTTGAGGGAGTCGAGGAGGTTGCGCACCGCGGCAGCGGCATCGTCGTTCAGCCTGGCATCCGAGTTAGCACCTGTGCAAGACATCCGAGATGTGGTCAAAGAAATGAGATAATGCCGTTGTCTCAATTTCTCTTCTCCGCCATTTGTCGGGCTGGCGGAATCCCTAGGATGTACAATGCTATCTGCAAGGATGCTTAATGCCATGCGCCAGATCCAGTCCATTCCCCAGCAGCAGAGGAAAGCCAAACGCATCCGAACACCGTGTGTCAAATGAGAGAAATAGTGCACCTACGCTCTCGCGCCGTCTGCTCCTCCTTCCCTGGCATCCTCGCCCTCCTGCCTAAAGTCCCCGCCGGTGGCGTCCGGCCCGGCGCCCCCGTCACCGCCCTGGTGGTGGGCATTCGGATCGCCGTGGCCCTCGATATCCTCCATCGTCTCGTCCTCGTCGTCGTCGCGCCGCGTGTCGTCGTCGTTGTTGCGCACGGCCGCCAGCTCGCGCGTCACGTCCACCTCCTCGCCCTGCAGCAGCCTGTCGACGATGTCGCCAATCTTGCGGTCCCGCGGGCTGAGCCAGGCCGGGTCGCCGCTGCGGCCCTGGGGCTTGGACTGCAGCCAGAAGAGGTGCCGCTGCGACGAGGAGGCGAACTTGAGGACAAAGATGCGGCCATTGGTCTTGGAGGAGGGGTGGGCGGGGTTGCGCGTGTCGTAGGGGACGAAGTGGCCGTCTGTCGGGACCATGACTAGGTCGAGTTCGGGCTCGTCGAGCGGCGCAGACCGGGGGCGCCAGCAGAAGTGGATTAGGTCTGTTTGTTTGCAGTGTCAGCAGCGTTGGGCTGTCGGGGCGCAAACAGCGCTGTGGATGGGCAAATCGTACCATCATCGGAGTAGAGGTAGATGTAGCCGGGCGTGGGCTGAGCCTTGATCTTGAAGGGTTTCGAGGATTGCTACGACGCAGTCAGCAGCTGGCAGTGGAGGGGCAATGGAGGGCGACGAACATCGACATCACAAATGCCCGCCTTGAAGGTGATGATTGGTGTTATTGACATGGTGCCGTTTCTGCAGCGGAATGCAAATTTGTGCTTCCAAAAATCCTAGAATGGCTTTCGGTGAAGGAAGTTGGAATCAATTTTTTGCTTGGTTGGCAGTGATGTTGGTGTTGCACTCAGCTTGAGCTTGTTGTTGAAGTCGGGAGCTGGGCAAGCTCAAGGCGCCGATGGTTGACGTGGGCGCAGCTCTGGGTGTACACGGTCTACGTACTGTGCCACGTACTGTAACATTTCAACGCCTCCAACAGCCAAGACGGGAGTTTGAATTCACCGAACCACGACAAATCCTACAAACTTTCTACATGTGTTATAGATACTCGTGATCATCACTTACGAACCGCTTAATTCCTCGATGTCTCGGAACCCGTGAGGTTGCGCCGAGGGCCGGTCGTGGCATTGCCCGACTTGCACTTACAAGATGGGGCTCGATTTCTGATACTGTGCAACGTTCGCCTTGATCGGCATCGCTGCCCTTCGTGTAATTGTGTCCCTGTCCTCCAATTCCAAACTGTGAAACTCGCCAAACGGAACCACCTCGACCGCTCGATCGCCTCCTCCTCTACGACCGTAGAGTAAGGTATCTTCCTCCTCGTCGGCGCAGCGCAGCCGTGGTTCCCATTTCCTTCTCGCCAGCTCCGAGTCGCTTGTTTCCATCTTCATGGGCCGCCTCCGCTGATACATGCTCGACGAACCCATGGCGCGTCCCATGGGGGCGGTTCGTCTCAAGAAGACGAACCCAGTGACTCTTGCCATCGGCGCGGCGCTCTGCATCTTCATTCTTTACTTCCTAGTAGCCTCCCCGTCCTCCGACTTTTCCGCTTCTCGAAAGGCCACCGCCGCCTCCCATCCTCTGTCGCCGCCGACGTCTCCCTTCCGCAAGTCGACCGGCAGCGGCAAGCTGAAGCCACCACCCGTCACACGCTACAACCTCAACAATGTCACTATTACGCCCAACCCGCTCAAGAACCGCGAGAACGTCCTGATTCTCACGCCAATGGCCCGGTTCTACCCAGAGTACTGGGACAACATCCTCCGCCTCAACTACCCCCACGAGCTGATCACCCTGGGCTTCATCCTGCCCAAGACGAAGGAGGGAAACGACGCGACGAGGGAACTGCAAAAGCGAATTACCAGAACACAGACATCCAGCCCAGAAAAGGACAGATTCAAGAGCATCATCATTCTGCGGGAGGACATCGACCCGCCGCTCGTCTCGCAGGACGAGAGCGAGCGGCACAAGATGAAGAACCAAAAGGCGCGACGGGCCGCCATGGCGAAAGCGCGCAACTCGCTGCTCTTCTCGACCCTCGGCCCGTCGACGTCGTGGATCCTGTGGCTTGACTCCGACGTTATCGAGACGCCGCCGTCCATCATCCAGGACCTGGCCCGCCACGACCAGGCCATCATCGCGCCCAACTGCTTCCAGCGCTTCTGGAACCCGGACAAGAAGGAGATGGACGAGCGGCCGTATGACTTTAATAACTGGATGGATAGTCCCACGGCGCTGGAGATGGCGAGCAAGATGGGGCCTGACGAGATTTTGCTGGAGGGCTATGCCGAGATGGCGACGTACAGGACGCTGATGGCTTACATGTCCAAGGAGGATGGGCTGCTTCATGAGGAAATGCCCTTGGACGGTGTCGGCGGCGCGGCGCTGCTGGTCAAGGCTGATGTGCACCGGGACGGGGCCATGTTCCCGGCCTTTCCGTTCTACCACCTCATTGAGACGGAGGGTTTCGCGAAGATGGCTAAGAGGCTGGGCTGGCAGCCGGTTGGCCTGCCAAATTACAAGGTAGAGTGTCCTGTTTTTTCGCAGCTCAGGCCGCGTAGTGTGCTGACGATGGACAGGTGTATCACTACAACGAGTGAGATGCCGTAGGCCTGTTCCTTACCATTAGGGGGCACTGCTTCCCTTGACTCTGCGCCTGTCTGAGATGGCGCAACACCTTTCGATCCTTGAAAGGCCTTGGAACTCAAGGTTGGCCGAGGCATGCCGGGGTTTTATGTTCAACGCTTGACTGGCGCGTGTTGTGCTCTGTGACGGGTATTATCTCCTGCTGTAACCGCAGGGCCAGGTTCAGAATTTGTATGATAAAGTGTGCCACCTTGACGGTTACGGGCGCAAACTCGGCGGCCTGGTTTTGGCTTTTTGGTTGGGCGTTGCGGGCAGGCACACGACCATTGCTCGCTGGGGTGGTCTGCGGCGAGGACGCAGGCACGGCGTTGCGTTGAGAACATAGAGGATCTGAAGAAGCGATGGGTATCATTATTTGCAATATCGCCAACAAATCCAAGCCTCTGATATCGATGATGCTCTATGTCCCCATGATAAAACAGTCCCAAAATTCCAAAATACCGTCTGACCAGCCTGCCGAACTCCCAGCTTTCCTCCCCTCTAAGTATTAGATATCAGTATTGTATCCCAAAGGCGCACCGGCCAGCGCCCGCTCCGTGTCGAGAAAGAGACAACCCTCCCTCTTCCCCTTTCTTCATAATCAATCCTCCTCCTACTTCCCCTCAAACCTCTCCTCCTCAACCCACAACTCCACAAGCCTCCTCGCCCCCAGCACATCCCCATCCCGCAACAGCGCCGCAACATCGACATTCAGAGGCGAGTCGACCCCCGGCGTGCTCAGCAGCATCCGTATCGCCCTCACGCTCTCAAGCACGCTGTAGGCCGGCGTCCACGCGTCCTTGAGCAGGTCCAGACATATCTCGCCCGTCTGCAGATTCACATTGGCGTGCACGATGGGCGTCGCAAAGGATATTTGCGGGGGTTGGAGAGGGTAGGTTGGGGGGATCGTGATGCGGAGGAGCCAGCGGCCGTCTACAAACCCAACACAGGTCAGCTATCCATTTTGTAGAATGTATGGGATGTGGGAGGGAAAAAAAAGAAAACGCACTCTCATAACCATGCCCCACCCCCCGGCCATTAATGACCGCCTCCCACTCGAGCAGTTCGTCGTCGCGCACGGGGCCGAGGCGCTCGATCCCCTGCTCGCTGGCAGACTCGGTCTTGTTCCAGGTCTCGAGCTCCTTCATCAGCCGGCGCATGGCGCTGCGCGGGACCGCTGACCCGGCAGCCATCGCCTGGGGCTGTCTGTTTGTTTGACTGTCTCGGGAACGGTCCGTTCGTGATCGTGGTTGCCGCGTCCTGTTGAAAACAGGGGAGGACGGGCAGATGGAGTTGGTTGCGCGCAAGGTCTCAGAGCTTTGATTCGCGTGGTTTGAAGTATGTTAAAGGAAAGTTCGGCGCCGGCATGAGGAAACTGGTCGAGTGTGGTGAAGCTGTGTTTTATCGCGACGTGGTTGACTGAAACAGGGCTCCGTTTCTGCTCCGAGTTGAGTGCAGCTGAGAATGTCGAGGCGCGCTTAGCCGAGGCTTGGCTCGGGATGCCGTCCGCCGTGTGGGACGCCGCCACCGGCTCAGCTTCAAGACGACAGTTCACAGGCGAAGACACAGCAGGGACCGGAAGGAATGCAGATACATGTCCACCTCAATTGTTATTTGCTCCGGGAACACCGCCCTGTATCGCACAGGAGTGACATGTACAATAGGTACAAAATGTGCAGAATCATCGCCGCTTGTGAATCATATGTCCCCATCTCCGTCATATCCTCCCCAGCCTGCCCTCCAAAACCGAAGCACTGGCAGTAGAGATTTCTGTCCTTGATCTCATGTAACCTTGTCCCTCATGCTGCCATCAGAAAAAGACGCCAAAGCCTTCAAATATTAACTCCCCGCCGACCCTCCCGTAATCCTACATCTTACATGTTCCGTAAACGACGGGGAACTCCGTGTTTCTCACCCGGTCTTGCTCTCCTTGGACTTCCAGAACTGCATCATCCGGCTCAGTCGCTTGGCCTTGCTGGTCTTGGTCGCCTTCTCCGGCTCACTGTCCATCGAGACCTCAATCGACAGTTTGCTCCGCTCCCCGTGCGAGCTGTTGATCAGGCGGCTGAGACTCGCCAGGCTCGAGCGCCGCCGTCCAAAAGCAGTCGACGTAAACGACGCCGGCCTGGGAAGGTCGTGCAGTGGAGGATGTCTCGCTTGCGGGTTCTGCGCAAAGAGGCTCTCCCTGGTCATGGTCGAGTTGCTGCTGGTCAGAGATGGGATATCATCCACTGATATCCGGACCTCCGGCCCGGGCTCGCCCATGAGCAGCGAGTGGAAATTGTCCTCGGTGATGGACGATGGCGCAGTCGAGATGCACTGCGCATCATACGACATTGGCGACCTTGGCGAGGGAAAAGCAGACGACTGGGTCATGGACCACGGGCTGATGGGGCCCAGGGACGAAGGGGGGAGGTCAAGCGGGCTGACATCGACAGGAGCCAAGTCCTTAGGCCGGAAGACATGGCGGGGAGAAGGCGTCGCAGACCCGCACTCGGTCAGGTACGGGGGAGTAGGTTCAACGAGAACCGTGTTGTCGCACTCCGAGTTCGCCAAATGATCCGATGTCGCCGCCGTCTTCTCCGAGAACTCGTCATCTCCGCAGCCCTTATTCTGACCGGCTTCTGCCTGGGACGGCACAGCACTGTTTGGCCGAGCGAGGTTTTGGCTGGAGTCACGCAACTCCTCCTTGGCCTGGTTCACGCCGTCAGGCTTCTCGCCGCCCGGGCCTCCGGCAGCAGGAGTTGAAGCACCGGTAGAGGAACCAGTCGTGTTCTCTTCCTCGTCTTCCTCGTCCTCCTCGAACACGTCGGCCATTGTCGAGCTGCTGCCGAACCGCCGAAATCCAAAGCGACCGCCTTCGAACGGTACCAGCTCCGGCGCACTTTCAGCCCGTCTATGGTAATAGTGCATACCGGGTCCAGAGAAGCGGCTCATGCCTGCAGCGCTGTGCAGCTGCTTCTTGCTTAAGCCTCCCGCTCGCTGGGCAGCCTCCCATTCTGGATTGCGTGGCAGAGGCGTATTGAAGGGACCTAGAGCCGCGTCCAAGTCGATCATCGGGTATGACGCGTCCTCCTCTGCGGCCGGGGCAGACTTCGGGAATGTCCATGTCTCCCAGTCTCCGTTTTCCGACGACTGGTCGCCTGACACTGGAGGCTCAGGCTCCGAAGCCATGTCCAAAGCACTGTCATCGATGGCATCAACCGGCTCAAAATGGCGAGGCGGAGGCGGAGTTGGCGCCCTGCGCTTTTGCTTGCCGTGACGGTATTTGCCTTTGCGAGACAAAATAGACCCTGCCCATGTCTTGACCTTCTTCTGCTTCTTGCTTCTCTTCTTGCTGAGCGGCTTTGGAGCATCTGTGCTTTCCCCAGGCTTTTGACACACCCAATCTGTAGCACGCTCCGCGGAGGTGCGTTCCGTCATGCTCAGATGGGAGACGGTGGAGCGGGGACTGTCGGGCTGTGTCCGTGTCGGCGAACCTGTGGCAAACGGGTCACGGCCAAAGAATGACCACTTCTTGGCAGTTCTCGTAGGGCTCGGGGTGGCCGGACTGAGCGGGAGATTAGGGGGAAGTGCGCCCAACAGAGGGATCGATCCCCTTCTTCTGGTGGGGGATTGCAGGGCTGCGTCCTGTTCCTGGGCGCTCTGGGTCCGTTCCATGACAGCGCCTGCCGTGCTAGGCCGACTGTCACTGAGCTTCTGTGAGGAGGCGGGCCCGCCAAATGGGTTCACTTCGCGATCCATGTTGGAGGTGGAAATCACGGATGAAATGCTCCCCGAAACAGAGTGGCCAGGCCGTGCGGTAGCCGTGCTCGAAGTATCGGTAGATACGAGAGACAGAGGCCGCGGGATGTACTCCAAGGTGTCTGAGAAGCCGACTCTGTTACGTGCGGCAGCTTTGGGGGTCTGCTCCAGTTTCGGGGTCGGTGGCGATGGATCGGCGGGACTCTCGGACTCCGGTGCAGCCGCGGGTGCAGCCGCCGGTGCCACCTTCTCCGTTTCGACAGTGTTGCCAAAGGCCGGGAAACTCTGGCCGGGTGGTCGCTCGGCCGCTGCTGGGCTGGCAGGAGCACTGCTCCCCTTTGTATCGGGCTTCGACGGCGGAACAATGATCGAGGACAAGTCATGGCTAGAAATGGCAGCAGACCGACGATGAGCGTGACCCCGACGAGGTCGAGTCGGTTGAAGCAGGGGCGAGGCCATGCCGCTCTCGGGTTTGGTGGGGCTGCTGTTGAAGACCGTTATGGCTTCGCCGTCGCGTATGCTGCCTCCAACGAACTCGCTGCCGCCTCTGCGATGTCCATGGCCCCCAGGCCGAGTCGCGGCAAGGCGAGGGGAATTTGGTGCAGAAGGCGATTGCGGAGGGCTGAGGAACATGCTTTCCAGACCCGGCGTCGGCGGCATGGAAGCCCCCGGATTGAAAGAGAAGGCCGGAAGAGCGGGGGACCGCGAAGCCGGCTTGTTGCCCTCCCCATTTACTGCTGGTGCCGAGGTTCGTGGTTCGATAGCTGAGTGCGGCCGTCTGCCCGTGGCCCTGGAGAAGGAAGACGGTGCAGAAGAGGAGGACGGCCGCGCTGGGAAGACAAACGGCGGGTTCGGAGGAGGCGGGTGCGATCGCGGGGACGCCTGCACATTTACCGGATGCGGTTGTTGAGACGCCATATCGCTCATAGTCGAGGCACAGAGCGGCGCCCCAGGCTCGGGACAGTCCGGCGAAGGAGGGTCGATCATCAAGTCGGGGCCGACTGTGGTTGCCATCTTTCCAAGCCGCGCGGCGGCACCAGACTCGATTGGCAACCCTAGTTCGGTGCGAATGACATGGAAATGCTGAGCGTCGAGGTCGCCTGGCGAAGACTAGCCGTGTCTGCCGTCCGTTGCCAGGTCGAAGGACTTCTGTGGTGGCTCAGCCGATGTTGAGAATTAAACGATTAAGAGCAATTTCAATCTGGGACCTGGATGGACAAGGTCAGCGACAGCCAAGGGAGCCGCGACGTGAGAAAACACGGTCGTCGCTCGCCAAATGCTGGACAATCGATGAACGCACCATTGAATTGCTGAAGTCTGCGAGACGACGCCGACGAGAAATTAGGCAGCTACAAAAGCCGCTCAAGACGAATCCAATGGGGTGGGTATAAAGGAGTGGACGGCCAAAACCAGCGCAAATCTCTCGATTTGCTGCCGGGATTGAACCAAGGGCGGCGTTGAGGTGAGGCCGGTGTTGATGGGGGAGGCCTGCTGGGGAGAACGAGAAAGAGAGTTGAAAGGCCAACAAGTCGGGGGAAACTGGGGGCAGGCACCAATCTGGGATTTGAGCGCAGCGCCACAGTGTTCGCTGAGAGGCTTACTGTGTGTGTGGGTCTTGGCCCTAGTCCGAAAGCAGCAAGCCCTCCGTTGAATTCCAGGTCCACCTGCCCAAGATTGGCCATTGCGCAAGCTGAGGATCCGGATTCTCAAAGGTCAGGCTCGGTCTGGTCAACCGCAATCTTGATGAACGAGAGCCTCGCCGCGGCAGTTTTATGATGGTCATGTTGGCCATACGAGGAAATTGAGGGCGCAAACAGAGCCGAGAATTGCCCATGGCATTCGCGAACCCCCACGGGTTTCTCGGAGCGAAAACAGACACGGAAAGACACCAGGGTCAGGCATGCTCGGCACGGCAAAGCGAATTGTTCAATTTCGTATTCCACCATGATGGAGAGCGACGCGACCGTCTGCGCCTCATTGCTTGTCGCGTCAGGTACCCCGCTATTTCGTTCCAGCCGAAGAAGCCCCTTGGACATGCCGGCCAGGGGTTCGATTATAACCCCACGGTTTGAGTCCTCCACGAGTCCACACTGTGCTCCCACACTCAGGAACCGGGCACTTGCAATGAGAGCGGGCGGGAAGGGGTGGGCTCCCGTCTCGTCAACAGATATCGGTATCTCAAGTTGGCCAGCTTATTATCGGCGGCAATCAGAGACGAAGCGTCTCGACAGACAACTACTGGTATTGAGAGTTGAGACTGGCTTCGAGCCGCCATCGCCGCTCAACTGGTCTTTTTAACCAACTTGGGGCCCCAAAAGCTCAGCAGCCAGATAGGAAGGTGGCAATGAACAGGGCCATGAGCGGGGGAAAATCAGGGGAAAAGGTGGGAGCAAACAGAAGAGGAGGGGAAATCCAATGCTTTTCGGTCTGGACGGCGTCCCTTCTCGCCGCTTCACCTCCTTAGCCTGCAGCCACCTCATGCAGCCAGGCTTGCGTGAATCGACGAGTCCATCCAATGAGCAGCGATTCGGCCCTGGGCGCACGGACGACGGCGCAGGAAACCAGGGATTTCAGCCGGCGCGATCCTCGACGGCGTGCTGTGCCCCTTGGAGATGCCGATTGCCATGACAACTCTCTCATGGTCAGATGGACAGCCCAGCCTGCTTCTGGAAAATGAATGCAACACACCAGCAGCTTATTATCATCTCTACACTAGAATGAGGGATGAGCCAAAAAGGTCGAGGACGTACGGATATCTCACACTCCAATCTCCCAACGTTGACTTACATGATCAGGTATCCTTACTCGGCATTCCCGGCGGGGTTCGCTCTGGGTACCATGAGTTTGTGAAAGGCCCTTTTCGACCCCCAAGTACCGGTACTCGTACTCCGTCCGCCGTAAAATAACCATTCAGCTCGACAAGTGGCTTGCCTTACATGCAGGCAATGGAAGATTCTGTTTAGCGTCCGGCTTGGCAGTCGAGGCCAAAGTTGTGCCAATGAGCCAGCGACCGGAGAGGACTCCGTGCCTTGGGATTAATACCCATCGTCCAGCTGGGTAGAAACGTTTGAGAATGTTCTGTTGATAAAAAATCTGGAACCATGGAAGCCGAGTTTCTTCTCGCTGAAAGAACCGTTCTTGTCGGACTGGCAAGCCGGACCGAGACCATCTGGACGGAACGGGACTCGGGACTCGGGTTTCTCTCCGGCGACCGATGGCCTTCGTTGCGAGTGCCAAGACCACTCCCTCCATCTGACAAGGACCAGGCGCCCCGCCGCGGCTGAACGGCACGTGCACCGGCTGAACGGTGAATTCTGCCACAGAACTCCGCCAATTTGTTGGACAATTCTGCCGTTTTGCGCAAGCGGTACCTTGGAGGTGCAATTCGAATACAATCCTCATACGCCGAAACGAAAACAATGTCCGCTACAGCAGTCGAAAACGCTCCTTCGAAGGAGGCAGCACCCTCCAAATCATTGGGGATGCGGAAAAATGGTACGTTGGCACCCACCATGTGCGATATCTGCGTCGTGTGCTGATGAGTCCCGCAGGCAAGCAATGGCATGCACCGAAGAAGGCTTTCCGCCCAGGCTCCGGCTTGACACCATACGAGCAACGCGCCAAGGCAAGAGCCGCGCAAGCAGCTACGAAGGCATTGGAGAAGGAGATGAAGGAGGAAAAGGAGGCAGAGCGTCAGGTGCGCGGTCCATCCAGGAACGACACATTGGCGGACTGTCACCCAGTGCTGACACTAGAGCTCACAGAGACGGATACAAGCGCTGAAGGAGAAGCGAGCGGCCAAGGAAGAGAAAGAACGATACGAGCAGCTGGCTGCGAAGATGCACAAGAAGAGGCTGGAACGGCTAAAGCGCAAGGAGAAGCGCAACAAGCTGCTCAACTCATGATTCCGGCTCCGAACGAGACGGTATACCATGCGATACACGACGTTCTCTCAGCATCTCGGGTACAGGGCAAATTAGTCCACGCGTGCGGCTACGGTTCCCGGAAGGAAGATGCCCGGCCGTCTATTTGAAGGAGCCGGCAGCGCATTCTGGTGTTGGCTCGCGATTGAGAGTTGCCACTGGAAATCACAGCGCCAAACAGTGACGGGTGGTCAACCAGAAGAAGTGATGGAAGCAAGAAGCCTCGCCGTTGGAGCAGGCCCATCCCGCCGATCCTGGGCCGGCGGACGATTTCAGTCCTCGTGATACTATGATCTGGCCACATTGTTCATACAGAAAGCAGGTAGCATGCTGCAATATCACGGGCCGTGATGATCATCCCTGGTCATGTCTTGCTTCAAGCCAAGGTTGCTGTGAGTTTGCAAGGGAATGCAAGCCATGGCTGCAATCACATGCTTCCCTCCCACCAACCGCAGCAGGCTGTGCCCCACCTCACCAAGCCCGATCTTCGGACTTGGCCTCACCTTTCCCCAACCAGCTCAACAAGCTCCGAGTCTAGCGTTGTTTGTACGACTCGCCAGCCCAAACCGAGGAAGACAAGCCAGGTACCCAGAGGACCATGTCCCAAAATGGCGGCGATGCATCTCCAGCGTCGTCGCCAGGGCGCCCACGGCATCAGATAACGCGGTCGATTTCCGAGATCTCGTCGCCCGTCCACCTGCACCGCCGTCATTCGCATCGCGCAACCAAGGAGTCGGAGCGAGGCACAGGCACGCGCACTCCAGTACCGCAGTCTGCGATACCAGTTGTCCAAGGCAGGCGCTCATTCGAGTGGTCACGCTCCGAGAGGGCGACGCCCAACCTCACCCCGAACGCGAGCCGGCGAACGAGCATTCTCTATGCCTCGGCGGACGAAGCGATGCCTGCGGTTAGGGCTCCGAAGGACAATGGGTTTGTGGATGGACCCATCAAGGAGCAGCAGCGAGCTGCTGCGCGAGAGAGGTGAGCACATCGCCTTACAACTTGCTCTCTTCAACCGCATCCTCGACTGACCGCCGCACCAGTGGCCTGCAGCGGACGCTAGCTGACCTCGAAGCCTTCGCCAACACAACGACAAAACAGCTCGACGATGCATACTACTCCTCCCTCGAGAAGCTCAGCGCGCTGCAAAGCACGATTGCCGCGCTGAAAGAGCTCGCCGAACACTCGCAACAGCTGAACAGCACCTTCACCGCCGAGGCCGACGAACTAGTCACGGATGTCAGCGCGCAGCTCGATGCGTTCGGGCAGTTTGAGGACCAGCAGCAGCGCATCAAAGCGCTCCAGCACCGGATAAACACAGGGCGAGAGCGGATCAGGACGCTGAGCGAGCGGGTCGACGCCGTGAGCGAGCGGATCGAGAGCTGGGAGCGTGCGGACAGGGAGTGGCAGGAGAAGACGAGGAAGCGGCTCAAGGCGGTATGGGTGGCCACCTCGATCGTCGTCTTCCTTGTGCTCTCGCTGTTTATTGGCTCGCAGTATGCGTTCGAGGGTCTGGAGGGGAACACCACAGTCCTCGGCAGCGACGACTTGGATACCTTACGGAGAGTGAACGGGGCCGAGGCAGATGTGCTGCGCAGTCTCCAAGACACGGGGCTGCCAGGGGACAACAGATCACTCAACGGCACCGAAGCAGCAGGGACATCATCGGCTACCTCTGACCTGCTCAGGGTGTTTGATGAGTTGTAAGATGCTCATCAAGAACAACTGTCTCAGCCACCAATGTCATTTCGCTTTCTGTCACAACTCGATACCCAACTCGCGTTCACAATCCGGCCCCGGTTTCTATTCTCATGACATGCCGGCGCCGTTCAAATGCCGCCTGTCTGAGATCTTGAACTTGGACGGATGCGGACACCGTTGCGACCTGCCATCGGCGCATCGCATCTCAGGTTCCCCGATCTGCTTGCGGTGCCCCACCTGTGAGGCCTCTGGATATCCACATTGAATCCATGAAACACGATCAGCGAAGGCGCAATTCTCAGAAGAGCAACAAAACTGTACTGTATACGAATTATGATGATTATCTCTCATATCGGCGGCAACGGCCTCATTCCGGCCGTGCGATTATTCGGGTGAGATTGCACCTCGCAGTTCCAACGAAGTCATGGGGTCCGCGGGAAGCGGTTGCAGGGGACCCAATGCCAAGCCAACGTCATCAGGGACGGGGCGGCTTTCGGGCGATCTGCGCCACCTACCAAATGCGTCATCGGGCGCCAGCAGGGACGAGTTTGTCGCAAGCTCACCTTGGCTGTGGAATCATTCGCAACACCGCCCGGGCTTGGAGTCTTGGAGGTCTTGGATGGCGGGTCTTGGTTTCTTGTCAATCTGGCCGCACAGCGCTTTCAGCTGAAAGAAATAACCGGAGTCAGCACCGTCGATCTGCATCTCGGCCTGCGGGGTCCCTTCTTTAGTGGTGGCTGACAATAATTTTGTTGATCTGACATTGTTCTTCTCTCGCCGACGACAACCCCGGTTCAACGTCGTTTCTCGGTCAACCCGTCGTCAGACCCAGCGTTGTTGGTTTGCACCTTCTGTCAGCTTTCTACCAGCGCCGAAACAGCTTAACCTGAAGTGACGCAACGGCGCCGGTGTCACAGACTCGGAAACGCGTAGGAGCGGCCCGGGCACATCCATCAATCCTGTCGGGTGCGACTCCTAAGGTTCTGACTGAGGCTGTGAGCTTACTGGGCGTGCGCGAATCCTCCCGCCATTCAAAACCTAAGACGCCCCGAGAACCTAAGGCCCGAGCACCGAGTTCTTTCATAAGGCGAAGGGCTGAATAAGACCCTATAAAAGGACGAAGCCTGGAGAACACCCCCTCCTCGAATCCTCAAATTCCAGTCTTCTTCTGTTCCCGCATCTGTAAGAACAATGGCGCCGCACAACGCTTCGGATGGATTGCACGACGGCGCAGTACAGCTCGGACACTCGACAGAGCTGCCAGTACGGACGGCACCACGACAGGCAACCAAGCAGGGCCTGACAGGAAAGCAAGAGCACTGTTCGTTGACCTCTTCCTATAGTGCCCATGCTAATAATCCGTCCCTGGCCACCATGGCTGACCTGTGCTTGACAGACCTGAAGCGCGAACTCATATCGGAGCAAGTCAAGTGGGAGATCTCGGAACTCAACTCTCCCACGGCGCTACGGCGGTTCGGCGCGCCGTTCAAGTCCCCATTAGGAGAGATCTCACCGCTGGACTCCGAGCTGCCCATCCTCCGATACATCTTTGTCCACCATGTCCGCGAGTTTCCGTTCCTCGACAAGGCGAAGGAGAAGGAGTTCTGGCAGGATAAACTGCAGGTGGTAGGTTCGGGCCTTTCCGGCTTAGCTGATCAAGGGGAGCATGAGGCTGACGCATTGGTAACGTAGTTCCTCGAATCCTTCGCCAGCAAAAACATCTCGTCTTCAGAGGACCGGTTGGAAGAGACCAAGAGGCGGAAACTGGCCATCAAGGCGCAGAAGCTGGTCGAGCTGATGATGGTGTCGGGCATCCCCACGTCGTCGGGCTTCGAGGAAAGGATTAGGTTTTCCGAGATCGAGATTGTCGACGCCAACGCGATCGACACGGGCGTCCTTGCGAGTCTGCCCGAGGGCAACTACCTGAACGGGTGGGACGTTAACATCGCCGGCGTTCGGATCGTCTCGGTCAAGAGGAAGATCAGGCACCATAAGCATGCCGTGAGTCTTGACAAGATCCTAGGAACAAGCGACAAGTCTGCTAACTCTTTTCAAGGAATTCCTGCTCCGAGTTCGAAGGAAGAATGCGCCGGAGCGATGGGTTGGACGGCGGTACGGCGACTTTGCGCGGCTGTATAAGAAATTACGCATCGAGTTGCCGGGCAAGGTCCTGCCACCGCTTCCACACAAGAACAAGTCAAACACGACAGCTCTCAATCCCATGGGAAGCCAGGATGGGCACAACTCTGAGACCTCGTCCATCTCGTCCGTCTCGACGCACTTACCCGGCAGCCCTGCCGTCAACGGATCGGGACACCATCACCACCACAGCGATGCTGCCCATAAACTGCTCTCGGTGAAGGGTAGGTCTTGTTCTTGATATCCACCCTAGGGAAGCCAGCTACTCACTCCTCTCTGTGTCCAGATCACCGCTCAGGCGACCGGCTCTCCCCTCGGAATTCGGCCGACGGCCGGCCATCGAATTTATCGCCAGTGAGCGCCAAGTTCCCAGAGGTTAGTGTTCTGCATAGCAGTAATTGCACATGCTGGAAACACTAACAATCTTAGACCGTTGTACTATGGCGAGAGAGCCAGCGCATTTCGTTGCGCGCCTTCCTGCGGTCACTCTTGCACAACCCGCAAATTGCCAACACCAAGGCGATGGAGGAGTTCCTCACGGCGGACCCAGTAACACTAAGTGATGAGGACGTGGAAGATATCACCCGCAGGAAGCATGTCGACGAGAAGCGGGTGGAGGAGCAGAAGCAGTTTTACGAGGTGGCAAGGAGACGCGCGGCCGAGTTGGACGTATACATGGAACAGTATGTATTGCAAATTCGAGAGAGCCGATATTGCGATGCTGACCCCTTTTCAGGTTCCGACAAGACATTGTCGAGCGCAACGGCCTAACAATGCTATTCAAGGAGATTCGAGAAAAGGAGACGATCCAGGACCTGAGCCTGCAGTACCAAAAGTTTGCCGAGTGGCTTCGCATCGAGGTCGCAGCCACCATCTACCACCTCTTCCTCGCCGAGGACAACTCGCCCGAGCTCTTTGCCCAGGCGAAACGCATTCATTCCCTGATCCCGTACACGCTCATGAAGAATGTGATCCGGGTAGCCAACCCCGCGGCCGTCATGTCAAGCATCCTCGACATCTTCCTCGCCCAGCCGTTCGGCACGCGGTCCCTGATGCAGCGCATCTTCTCCATGACGCTCAACGACGGCATAAGGAGCTTCCAGCGCTCGATCGACGCGCTCGCCGACAAGATCGGCGATCCGGTGTTCGTCGAGAAGCTGAAGACGTTCACGCACGCCGAGGAGCACATCAAGCAGGCGATTAGGGAGGAAGCTGCCAGCGAGGACGTCGACATCATCGTCGCCATCCTCCGGTCCGAGCTCGTCGGCCCGGCGCTCGAGCCGGAGCAGGTAGGGCGGTTGTACAACGCCTACGTGGCGTTCAACCACGCCGTCGAGAGCGTCGACGAGGAGCTCCGGCAGGGCGCGCAGCTGTTCTCGTATTTGAAGCAGCTGATGAAGCTGTGCATTCGGCAGCGGGATAAGGCCATGATGTTGAGTTTGATCGAGGAGCCTGTCACGCTGCAGCTGTTCCGGGATCTGTTTACCATCTTTTACGAGCCCCTGGTGAGGGTGTACAAGTCGGCCAATGTGTACAACAGCGTGACGGATTTTGCGCATTTCATTGACGACCTGATTCAGGTGAGTATGCCCTCGCCTTAACCTCGATAGACACCAGAAGCTGACACTCTCGAAACAGGTCGTCGAACGCTGCCGCGACCAAGACGCCTCGGCGGATCCTAACCAGACCGTGCAGGCCTTCATCGACCTCTGCCAGCGGCACGAGGATAAGTTCTACAAGTTTGTGCACGAGGTGCACACGCACGACAACGGCCTCTTTACGCAGCTGATGGGCTGGATCGAGGGCATCCTCGAGTTCCTGCGTAGGGGCCCCGCCAACGGCAGTCTCGACGTCAATGCGCTGTTTGAGGGCGCCGTGAGCAGTGGTGTCGTCGACCGCGAGCGGGCCATCGACGAGATCAATAAGCTCATTGCCTGGCAGGAGGCGCGCAAGAAGTGGCATCATGACAAGACGAGGCAGAAGATGGCGGCCGAGGGCGGCGGGCCTGGGTCCGGTGGGGGTGGGAGTGACGGGTCGCTGCCGGGGGCGTTGGCGTTCCGGTCGAGTGATTTTGGGCTTGATCAGGAGGATTTGGCTGAGATGGGGTATGATGAAGACTCGGAGGAGGAGGCTCAGCTGGAAGAGGACGACGAGCTGGATCCCATCGAGGCGGAGCGTCGCCGGCGGGCGAGGAGGCAGGACCGGCTGAGGCGGAATGCGGGCGAGCCGGCGAAGCCGGAGGTGTCGGAGGTGCATAAGCTGAAGGAGAATTTCTTGGTTATGCTGAGGATGGTGCTGGCTGAGTAGGGGGTGAATGGGTCGGAGGAGTTTGTGGTCGAGTTGGGTGGAGGGGTCATGGTTGGCTAGAAGGAGGGCGTTTGCTTGGGTTCATCCGAGGGGAGCTCGTTGTTCGGTCTCTCATACCCACCTATGCATTCCTGGAGTTGGATCGACTAGGCTTTGGTACAAGTATCATTAGGCAGTAGTATTAATACTAGACAACATATCCACGATGCTTGTATGGTGTTGAAGAATTGGCTCCGTTTCGCAGTCCAACTGTCGGCAACTGGCAGGCGCGATGCCGAGGAATGACATTGATGGATCCGGCAGTCGCATCTGATCTCGCCTCTCTCAGCCTTGTGTGATCCGCCACATTCCGTCGCCGCACATCACGACTTGACCTTATTCTGTGACTGTGTCACAGCTTCTGACTGGGCTGATATAGTCAGAAAGAAGACGAAAAAAAAAAAAAAACCAAAAAAAAAAAGAAAAAAGGACAGACAAAGAGGTCGAAGTAAACCCAAGCCAAGAAAGACATGAGTGGTTGGTGTTGCCAACCGGCCGACAACAGCTGCCCCACTCGTCGTGCCTCCGGCTGGGTGGACCGGCGCGAGCGGGCCTGGCCGGCAACTCGGGTAATCAGCCTTCGCTGATTGGACGAGGCGCCAGCAGCTCCTGCTGCGCCGGGACTTGGAATGGGCGAACATCTGCATGACAAGAAGGAGCCTCAAATATTTCCCGGATGCCCACCCCCTCTCCCCTCAGACCTCGCTAGACGACAATGGCTTCCGCAATGGCTTGGAGACGACTGGCCGCGAGCCCGGCGGTGAGTATCTGTCCTCTCTGCTGTCTCGCGCGTGCCTGCTTTGCGCGCGGCGCTTTTTCTCGCATCGGAAGAGACTCGGTTTGGCTAACCCGAGGTCCATTCGGCAGCTCTCGCGTGCCTCCAGAAACCCGATCCGGGCCTTTTCCACAACACGGCCGGCCGGTAGGTTGAGCCAATTCGATGCGCAGCAGGCGAGAATAACGGGAACTGACGTCTCTGTCTGTGTGTAGCTCGCGTCATCGCCAACGGGCCGCTCCGCGCGAAGGAGGCTTCGCCCTATCTCAGCAACAAGTACCCGGTGATCGTATGTCCCGCGGCTGGAATTCGCGCGGCATCGGACGGACACAGAGGGTTGACTTGGCTTGAACTAGGACCATGAGTACGACGCCATCGTCGTCGGTGCCGGCGGTGCCGGTCTGCGTGCTGCCTTCGGTCTCGCCGAGGCTGGCTTCAACACGGCCTGCATCTCCAAGCTGTTCCCCACAAGAAGTCACACGGTCGCCGCCCAGGGCGGCATCAACGCCGCGCTCGGCAACATGCACGAGGACGACTGGAGATGGCACATGTACGATACCGTCAAGGGCTCCGACTGGCTCGGCGACCAGGACGCCATCCACTACATGACCCGCGAGGCCCCCGCCTCCATCATCGAACTCGAGCACTACGGCTGCCCCTTCTCCCGGACGGAGGATGGCAAGATGTAAGTGGCATCTGCCGGTTGGCGGAAGCTAGGATCAGGAGGCTCACAGTCTCGACAGCTACCAGCGTGCCTTCGGTGGCCAGTCCCAGAAGTACGGCAAGGGCGGTCAGGCCTACCGCTGCTGCGCCGCCGCCGACCGTACCGGCCACGCTCTCCTCCACACCCTCTACGGCCAGTCCCTCCGGCACAACACCAACTACTTCATCGAGTACTTCGCCATCGACCTGATCATGCAGGACGGCGAGTGCCGCGGTGTCCTCGCCTACAACCAGGAGGACGGCACCCTGCACCGCTTCCTCGCCAACAACACCGTCCTGGCTACTGGTGGCTACGGCCGTGCCTACTTCAGCTGCACCTCGGCCCACACCTGCACGGGTGACGGCATGGCCATGGTGGCCCGCGCCGGCCTGCCCAACCAGGATCTCGAGTTCGTCCAGTTCCACCCGACCGGTATCTACGGCGCCGGCTGCCTGATCACCGAGGGTGCCCGTGGTGAGGGTGGCTATCTGCTCAACTCGGAGGGTGAGCGCTTCATGGAGCGGTATGCCCCGACTGCCAAGGATCTCGCCAGCCGTGACGTCGTCTCGCGTTCCATGACCATGGAGATCCGCGAGGGCCGTGGTGTCGGCGCTGAGAAGGACCACATCTACCTCCAGCTCAGCCACCTCCCCGCCGAGATCCTCGCTGAGCGTCTCCCCGGTATCTCCGAGACTGCCGGCATCTTCGCCGGTGTCGACGTCCGCAAACAGCCCATCCCCGTCCTGCCCACCGTCCACTACAACATGGGTGGTATCCCTACTCGCTACACTGGTGAGGTTATCACGGTGGATGAGCAGGGCAATGACAAGGTTGTCCCTGGTCTGTTCGCCTGCGGTGAGGCGGCTTGCGTGTCGGTCCACGGCGCCAACCGCCTGGGTGCCAACTCCCTGCTCGACCTGGTCGTCTTCGGCCGTGCCGTCTCGCACACCATCCGCGACAACTTCACCCCTGGCGCCAAGCTGAAGCCCATCGAGGCCGATGCCGGTGCCGAGTCGATCGAGGTCCTTGACAAGATCCGCACCTCGAACGGCCCCAAGAGCACGGCCGAGATCCGCCTGGCCATGCAGAAGACCATGCAGCGGGAAGTCAGCGTCTTCCGCACCCAGGAGAGCTTGGACGAGGGTGTCCGGCAGATCACCGAGGTCGACCAGATGTTCTCGCAGGTCGGCATCAAGGACCGCAGCATGATCTGGAACTCGGACCTGGTCGAGACGCTCGAGCTCCGCAACCTGCTCACTTGCGCGTAAGTTTTCCCCCTGAACAGAAGACAGGCATATGGAGCAGACGCTGACAGAGTTTGAAAACAGCACCCAGACGGCCGTGTCGGCCGCCAACAGGAAGGAGTCGCGCGGCGCCCACGCCCGCGAGGACTACCCGGAGCGCGACGACGAGAACTGGATGAAGCACACGCTCAGCTGGCAGAAGACGCCCCACGGCAAGGTCGACCTCTCGTACCGCCGCGTCATTGGCACCACCCTCGACGAGAACGAGTGCAAGCCCGTGCCGCCCATGAAGCGTGTCTACTAAGGGATGCGTGTGAGCTATTGAGCTGCGCGTGGGGAGGGTCTTGTGTGTCGTTTTGTTGACGACGGGTCGGATCTGGGGAGATATACCCTGGACGACCGGGACGAGGGCTGGTGATGACGGAGAGGGAGCATATCTGTAATCCATCCGTCCATCTGTCGGTGTGGTGTCCGTGGTGAGGAGGGGCGGAATATCTGCCGAGCATAGCATCCTGTCTGTTTTCCTGTGTCGTTTGCTGTGTTTGGAACTGGCTCTGGGAAGAGGGCTGTTTTTAGGGTATACTGTAGAATCAAATTGGGGGGTGTGGAATGCATACTAGTATTGTAAATCAGACGGTGTTGACGGCCTCGCGTCGGTGTATACAGACAAAATGGAGGCGTGGGGAGCAAGAGACGGAAAGAGGGAAGGAGTGCAGGGGCGAAGTAGTGAGAGAAGATTGGAATCTGTTTCTGAAATACTCGGGAGCAAACGCTCTATGAGAGTGATATGCGTGGTCGAAAGGTTGGAGAGATCTGAATCACATGGTTGAGGCCGAGGTTCGTAGGTAACCAGCAACATGTTGGTTGATGCACTGCAACCCCCATCGGACGATATCCCCCCTGAATGGGGAGGCATGTGGGAAAAAAGGGGTAGATGTTTCTGATGCTAACATCACCGACTGACACAGATGGCATATTGGACGGAGCATCAAGGGCGGTATACGGTTTCCCCGTTTGCTTCCCCGCTGTCTGAATCGCCCTGTTCGAACCGAGGGTGGAACATTCCTCATACGACTTGTTGGCTGGTGTGCCGATTCTTTACACAAGCTACCGGCACTTCTCTCCGGGAGCAAGACGATGCAGCTTCCCTTTGCTGGACGGCATCAATCTCGCAGCCTGCATCATCTCATGCCACTCATCTCAATCAGCGAGTGAATCCCATATCACAACCCCCTTTCTTTCCCTTAGCCCCCTCCGGCCTCGGCAGCCCGTCGTGTTCTAGCAAAGAGGTTGGAGCTCACGCCATCGTCCTTTAGAGGTGACGGCGACTCATTTCTCGGACGACGGCAGCGGGATCTCAACCTTTTCGGCTGTGGTGTACCAGATGGCTGCCTCAATGATTTCGCAAACGATCTTTAGGTCATTCTCGTCTAGAGAGCAACAGAATGTCAACTTTAGCCTGCTCTCCTCCGCAAAAGGCTTTGGAGAAGGGATGACAAAAGACATTGTACTCACCTCGCGGTGCGTAAATCATGGTATATGTCCGCGGCAGCGGCGCCCGGATCAAGCCGTCCCCTACCAGCCGTGTCAATACTGCTCTCCCAGGCTATACCCAACCACTCCCGTTTTGAGATGACTTCCAAAGCAAAATCATCATCCCCTTGGACTGCAAGTGTACGGTACTTACAAGCCATAGGATGCCTCTGCCCCCACCCCTTATCCAACACCTCCTTGATATCATCCGGATGCAGATTCAAATGCAGCGACCGATCCGAAGTATGGATATGGCACACCTCGCCGTTCCCACACACATTCAGCGGGTGCCTTGCGAACAGCGCGAAACCGTGCTTCTCGAGACACGACGTGGCCGTGACAAACCGCTCCCGGTCCCGCGCACTGAGCGAGTCCAGCGCATCCCGCAGCCGGTTGTACGCCTGCAGCGACCCGTGCTGGTTCAGCTGCCTCTGCGGCGCCAGGCCGGCTACGTTGGGCCGCGGCCCGGGCCGGTAGGGCAGGTTGGAGAGGATCCCTGCGGCCGGTTGGACGGCTGGGTCTTTGGGCGGGGCGGTGAAGGGGTCGCGGAGGGTGAAGAGGCGGTACCAGGTCAGGCGGGCGTAGCCGGAGGGTGTGGGCGGGGTGCCGCCGGGGCCGAGTTTGAGGAAGTTGAGGTAGTCGTTGTGGACCAGGAGGGTTATGGGAATGAGGATGATGAGGAGCTCGAGGACCGGGCGGTCGATGAAGTGCATGCCGAGGACGAGGAGGAGGGAGAGGGCTAGCAGGGCGTAGGCGTCGAGGGTCACGTTGAAGGGGTCCTGCCGGATGACCATGTTGATGGCTACCGGGTTCTTCTCGTCCCCTGGCGACGCCTTTTGGGTCTCGGTGGTTACGGTGAGAGACATGGCTGCTGTAGGTGGTGATGCCGGTCTGGTGCTCTGTCTGTTCTATGGAAGCATGTATGGTGTCTGGTGTCTGGAGGGGCGCCTCTTATGGGCATCCGGTGCTTGTGAGATCGCGAGCGATGATGGAGAGCGAGCAGAGTCCGAGGCTTGAACCGACACTGGGCAGCCACCTCTCCTTTTTGATCGTGGCACCTGTGTAAGATGCAGCAGCCGATCAGCACTAATGAGCAGGAAGTGCGAGCATGCACAAGAGAGCAGTACTGAGTACAGTAACCATCACGAACGGATGAGGTGGACAGAGACGGGCCAACCGAACGGTAGAGTCCAGAGCCTCGGAGGGGGGGCCACCGTTGTTCAGCCAGCCATCAGATGCATGATCTGTACAGATCAATGCCCGAAAAGGCTTGGGATGGAAGAGGGCAGCAAGCGCGCGGCAGCCAGTTTCGGGCTGTCGATGCTGTCACTATGCGTTCAGAGGTCCACGTGTGCGGGCCAAGCGTCTGAAGCACTCTAGACTCGAGCCAGGATCTCCATGCTGTGTCGGGTAGCGGACCCGCGTGCTCTACTTGAAAGTGTGACAGTGATACCTCGTGCCAAAGGGCCAGGTGGCTCTGTCTCCCGGGTCTGGCGGAATTGAAAACAGTGTGACGACGGTTTCGAGCTCAGATCGAGACGGCGAGAGAGCGTAAAGAGACAGTTCTTCAAATGGCCCAACTTGAGCCTTGAAGAATCCGCGCTGTAAGCTACCCGTCTTTCCAGCCCTGTCAACTGGTCTCTGAGCAGCCATTGCTTCTCTCTTGCTGTGACTGGTCGGTCATACCGACGCTGCGAGGTAGCTCAAGAGCGAAACAAGTCCGATTCGCAGACAATGCGAACCCGACGCCGTCTTTCGGATTCGCTGGCATTTGCGACGGGCCGACGACCATCACACGACGTCGGCTTGGGATCTATCCAGCTTAGAAGAGGAGGGACGTCTGAAATAATTTTCTAAGAAGTCCGTTCGCGCAACTTGAGAGTCGAGAGGGGATGCATCTCGGTGCAGATGGACGCCGAAAAAACGGTAAACGAAGCCCTCAAATGCATGTCGTCAAACGGAAGGTCCTCTCGGCCTTCAAGGGTTACGTTAGTAGCCCCACCCTCACGGCGGGGCGGGTTGGTTGCTGGGCAACACTGCGCACCCCTGCTTGTCGACAAAGACACCAACAATGGCCAATCAGCAGCGGAAGGGGACGAGGACTCGACAGCCTGCGCTTGAAGCCCATCGAGTCTTGAGACATGCATGTTTGCTCCCGCTTATCCGAGACCACTCTGCCTTTCCCTGTTCCAGAATTCCCATGACTCGTGTCGCCGGACGCGCTCGCATTGACGCTCCGACTCCGATCCAGACCTAAACACACTTCTCAGAATCTCATTGTTTGGTAAGAAAGCCGTCCAGTGTCCGTACTGAACTCTTGTTGACATAGCTGACTGTCCAGTAACCCGCAACTCCAACCGCAACCATGGGGCTGCTGCCCTTCAACGTCTTCCGGCCGCGGGAGACAAAGGGCCCGAAGCTCCCGCTCTACCAAGAGATATCCTCCGCGTCCTCTTCCAGGCCTCGCACGCCTCGCACGCCGCGCTCGCCAACCAAAGAGCGCTACTCGGATGTCGATGACTCCTCGGACGACTCCGACGATGGCGACACCACCGACTCCTCCACCTCGAGCTCCGGCAGCTCAAGACGAACCTCGTCCTCTGCCTCGTCGGCCGCTGCGCTCATGCGCCCTACGAAGCGGCCTGTAGCTCCCTCCCGCCGACCCCCTGTCAGGAGATATCTTTATCGCCTGCCGAACAAAATTGTCCGCTACCTGTGTATCGGCATGATCTCAACAATCATCATCTTCATCTTCCTCCTAGTCCGAGCGAGCCAGGTCGAGAACAGGAGGATAGCCGAGGGCAAGGTCGAGAAGAAACCCGCCGACCCACCCCCTTGGGAGCAGTTCGAGTTCATTACCAGGTACTACGGTGGCGTCAAGTCGGTCATCCCTTTGGCCAACAACACGCCACAGTACCCTCGTCTCGAGGAGGAGGGGCCGTACAACACCAACCGATCGCAGAAGCAAGAAGCAGAAGGCGAGCAATCGTCTGCTGACACGAGGGTTGTTCCGCCCAGCAAAGCCTTCACCGACTACCCCACGGCGGGCATTCCAAAGGCCGGGGGTGGGATTCACGAGTGCTTCCTGGATGATAAGAACAGACTAAAGGTACCGTCAATCCACTACCTGGAAGGACGGCCCGATGGCTTCCCGGACAACATCCTCGGCTCATATGAGCTGCTCTCGCTGCCCGAAGACATCTGCTTTGACCGCTTCGGGCGATACGGCCCATATGGCTATGGCTATTCCGTCCGCATGGGCGGCCTCGGCCTTGGCGAGCATGGCGACCGTGAGGGCGCCGACGGCGTCTGGGGTTCAAGCAAGCAGGTTGACTGGCGTAATGTTGACTGGGCAGCTGCCCAGCGGCGATGCTACAAGGCCAACGCTGCCCGCTTTCAGCCACTGGCTGTGCGCGACCCTCCTCCCCACGGCTTTTACATCGGCGAGGGTCTCGAAGCTCCCAGACTGGCGGCACGCGACGCGACCCATCAGGCGCAACCCGATGGCCAGAAGACGCAGGGTGACCTTCCCAGGACAGCGGTTGTGCTCCGGTGCTGGGACGAGTTTGTCTGGAGAGAAGAGGACATTGTCAACCTGAGAGCGCTCATCTCGGAGTTGTCCCTCGCTTCCGGCGGCCGCTACGACGTCCACCTCCTGGTGCAGGTGCGCAACGACGCCAAGCACCCGGTGTGGGCAGACGACGACGCATACCGCAGGCGCATCAACGACACCGTCCCCGAGGAGTTCCGCGGAATTGCCACGCTGTGGTCCGAAACCCAGATGCTTGCCGTCTACCAGGGGCTTCACGACCTCTGGACGAGGGGTCCGGATCTCCCCGTGCACGGCTCGTACCGCGGCCTCCAAATGGCCATGCAGCACTTTGCCTACAACCACCCCGAGTACGAGTTCTTCTGGCAGTGGGAGATGGACATCCGCTACACTGGCCACTACCACGACCTGCTCTCCAAGCTCGAGTCGTGGGCCAAGGCCCAGCCGCGCAAGGGGCTCTGGGAGCGCAACGCGCGCTTCTACCTGCCCCACGTCCACGGCAGCTGGGAGGACTTCAAGCAGATGGCCCGCGTGCAGACCGAGCACGGCACCGTCAGCGCCGACAACCTCTGGAGCAGCGTGCCCGGCACCAAGGTCACCGACGCCAACAAGCCGTCCTCGCCACCACCAGCCACCCAAGTCTCCCGCGGCGAGCAATCCGTCTGGGGCCCGCAACGCCCCCTCTCCGAAACCGACTGGTTCGAGCACGACTCCGACCCCGTCCCGCCCACCACCTACGAGCGCGACAAGTACGTCTGGGGCGTGGGCGAGGAGGCCGACCTGCTCACGCTCTCGCCCATCTTCGACCCGGACGGCACCACCTGGGGCCTGGCCGACGACATCACGGGGTACAACGAGACGGGCGGCATCGGCAAGCCGCCGCGCCGCGCGCAAATCATCACCGCCTCGCGCATGTCGCGCCGCCTGCTGCTGACCATGCACCGCGAGACGGCCTTCAAGAAGCACCATGCCTTCCCCGAGATGTGGCCTGCCACCGTCGCGCTGCACCACGGCCTCAAGGCCGTGTATGCCCCGCACCCGGTGTTTGTCGACCGTGCCTGGCCACCCGAGTACATGGCGCGGATCCTCAACGGTGGGAAGAATGGCGCTTCGGGAGGGGGGAGGACGTCGGTGTATGGCGACCGGGAGCACAACATGCGCGGGCTGACGTGGTTTTATAATGCCGGGTTTTCGGGGAATTTGTACCGCAGGTGGATGGGGTTGCGGGTGAATAATGATGGCGGGGAGGAGTTTGAGACGACGGTGGATTGGAGCGGGGATGATATGACGGTGGGGACGATGAGGGGGGGCGAGGGGAGGATGTGTCTGCCGCCGATGCTGTTGCATCCGGTGAAGGAGGTTGAGTTGCCTGTTGAGAGGGGGGAGGGGGCGGAGGAGATGGGGATGCCTGTTTTTGAGTCGGATCCGGCTGCTTGAAGCTAAGCTGGGTGGGATGGGAGGTTGAGGGAGGTTAATCTTTTCATGAATGTCTGTCTCTTTGCTTGTCGGGTTTCTTTGGATTGGCTCGGCGTCTGGGTAGATCTGATGGGTAGCGTTGGGCGATGGGTTATGTTGATGTATGATGAGGACTAGTAAATGAGGATTGTTCAAGTCTGTTATACGATTTATTTGAAGGTGCCCTCAGACCACAACAAGCACAGGATGCTACCTTATCACGATTGCATCTCGCCATCGCCCTTCGAAACCCAAATGTTCGCCGTGCCTCGTCGTAGGTGATCATATTATCGTAACATGCCGTCTCTGAGGTGACGCCCCCAGCCTTCTCATATGTATTGATTGTACAGACCCATACACAGATATATGGGACATGCGGATCCAAGACGCCAACTGAAACTTCCAATTCATTTTCGTCCTCTAAGACCTAGCCCCAGCGAGATAATGCGCCGACGCTCACGTCACTCCGCCCACAGCACTGAAAGTAAACAAGAGGGGTAGCCACTCGTCGACTACACTACCCGCTTGACCTATTCAGAGATAGAACGTTAGTTACCCTTCGACATAGACTCGGACTGGCCGAAGAGAGTGCATACCTCGAAGAACCGCCGCAGCCACCAGACCTGGAAGACGCTCTCGCCAATGACGACGCCAATGACAAACAGGTTCCACCACTTGACGCGGCTGTTTGTGCTCTCGGCCGTGTTGCGGTGGGTGCGTTCGCGCACGACAATGTAGCTCTGCTCGTCCTTGACGCGCTCCAGCAGCTCCGACAGCTTGCGCACCTCGGCCTCGAGCGGGTCCTGCGGCGTGTCGGCCTCGGACACGTACACGATGCCGTGCACGTTGAACGACACCTCCTTGGACGACGCGCCCCAGTGCTCGTTGCCGAAGCAGTACGTGTACTTGCCGTCGTGCTTGGCGTCGAACGAGAAGTCGCCGTTGGAGACGGACTTGTCGTTGGCTTCGTACTGGCCGACGGGGTTGGTGATCTGGGAGAGAGAGGGAGTGTCAGCTCCCAGTGTCCTTCATTGGTATGATTTATGTCTGCCGAGCCCATACCCAGAAGTCAATGTCGAGGTTTCCGGCGCTGCCAAACTCGCGGTCGCCGACCTGGAACGTGACCGTCATCTTGTCGCCCCGGTGCAGGTTCTCGTGGAAGCACTCGCGGCCATGCGCCGGGAGCTGGATATTGTGGGCCGCTGCTGAGCCCAACAGCAGGGTGGCCGAGAGCAGCAGCTTGGCTGCTGTTTGGAGGATCATGGCGGCTGTTCGGCGTCGTGTGTAGCCGTGTAGACTGCGTCGATGTCGAGGTGCGAGTCAGTTTCGTGATGCAGTCCTTTTTCGGGAGTCGTTGCTTCAGCGATCCAAGGACACCTTGGCGATTTTGGCGCTAGCCTGGGCGCGGCTTCAGGGGTGTCGTTCACTGGTGGCCGCCAACTGCAATGCGACCACCCCGGGCAGCTTGTGAAAACGAACCGGACGGAAAGGAGGGGCCCCGGTCCAATGTTGTTCCAGGCAACGCGGTACAAGCGAGGTACGAGTGGCGTGGATTGGCTTGCGGGGAACGGCTGCCTAACAGGGTGCTGATAAGGTGCCTTCGAGGTATCTCCTGGGAACCGTGCACGGACCATTGCTTCTCCTGGATGGAACCGCCCCCCAGCGCCCCAGTGACTGCCTTCCCTGGCCTGGCTCAGCCCAAGAACAACTTTCAAAATCCAACCTCCGTTTCTCCCAAGAGCGGCTTTCTTTCCACACCGCCATCGTAGCATCATAGCCAGCACCCAACTCGACGGTAATTCGCCGCGCCCCCATCGCGATCCGCCCTCGAGAACAACCGCGAATAGTAAGTCGCTTTCTCAGTCGACCTGCTCCCCGCCCGTGGATTTGCGGTCTTCGGCTTTCTGCCTCGGTCTGCCGCCCGCTCTCTTGACTCCCTAAACGACCCCCAATCCACATCTTGCGCGGCTCAAGGACCCCAGCCGACCCGTGCTGGGCGTCCCATCCGTCACGCTACTGGGCGCCGCTCGCCTTCCTGCTCTCCCTCGTAGCAGCCTGGGGATCGGATGCCTTGAAGCCTGGCCTCCTCGACGCGCTGTGCATATCTGTCCTCAGACCACACGACCTCGCCGGTCAGCAGCTTTTAAACCGTCATCCCCGACCGCGGCTCTCTTTGTGTCGCGACAACACCACCTCCACTCCCGACATTCGGCCGAACCATTACCGCTGCCGCGCGCCGTGCTTCATTCTTCTTTTGCAATTGCTTACCAGTCCGCCTTTCGCAGATTCAATACCCTAATCCCGCTTCCCCGCGTCACCGTCCAACACCGCCAAGATGGGCATAGGAGGATCCAAGATGTGGAGCTGGCTCTCCCTGCTCATGAAGCAGAAGGAGATGCGCATTCTGATGGTTGGTCTCGATGCTGCCGGCAAGACCACCATTCTCTACAAGCTCAAGCTGGGCGAGGTCGTCACCACCATCCCCACCATCGGTACGCCACTCCCGTTCCTGGTCACGCGCCCCCGCAGAACAGAAGGAATACTGACGCATGATGTTTTGTTATCAAGGCTTCAACGTCGAGACCGTCGAGTACCGCAACATCCAGTTCACCGTGTGGGATGTCGGTGGCCAGGACAAGATCCGTCCCCTGTGGAGACACTACTTCCAGAACACCCAGGGCATCATCTTCGTCGTCGACAGCAACGACCGTGACCGTGTGCCCGAGGCCCGCGAGGAGCTGCAGCGCATGCTGAACGAGGACGAGCTGAGGGACGCCCTGCTGCTGGTTTTTGCCAACAAGCAGGATCTGCCGGTGAGTGGCGGTTTAGTGGGGGGTTTCTGAAAGGATTTTGCTGACATGTTGTGACAGAACGCCATGAGCGTCGCCGAAATCACAGACAAGCTCGGCCTCCACAGCCTGCGGCAACGCACCTGGGTACGATTTCCTTTTTTTCCTCTTCCACAACCCGCCTAGGCTAACAATGCCGCAGTACATCCAATCCACCTGCGCCACTTCGGGTGACGGTCTCTTTGAGGGTCTCGACTGGCTTGCCACGGAAATCAAGAAGAACAACTAAAGCGACCTCGGAACTCGGACAAGCGTGGGTTCGATTGTTCTCTGCTCTACCAAGATATCCCCCGTTAGGCAAACAGTCGACTAGCCCATGAACCACCCTTTTTTTGCGCGGTTGGTGCCTGCATAGTGAAAGAACCGCTTTTTATGAATGAGAAGACGATTTGCAACAAGGAGAGAGAGTGGTGGCCGAACACTCATTCTTGAAACTCTAGTCAACTTTTTGCGGAAAGACAGAGATGGGGGCGCAACTGGGTTTGGGATCATGTAACAATTTGATACAACACTCGTCAGGAGAGACCACAGAGTTCATTCATTGCTTTCCTTGACACCTTCCCTGGCGAGACAAGCCCTTGGTGTGGTCCCCGTTGTGTCTTTTGTGCTGAGGGGGACTGGATGGAGAGAAGGAGTGTCTGGTCGGGAGGAAGCAATACAGCACCAAGTCGTGTGTGTTTGGAGAGGGTAGGGAGCAAGGGATGTAAACACGATTGGTAATTATCAATGTTTGTTTCTGATTTATGATTTTTGCTCTCGAGTTTGCCCAGCATTGGCTCTGTGTACACGGCCACGGTAGTTCCTCCATGGGTTATCTCGTCCCAGAACGACAATGGGAACTGAGAACTTGATCACCTTGCTAAAAGAGATTGTTTACTCCAGACACAACCTACAATCCCATCCATACGAAGAAGCCAGATTTCACCTGGGTTTGGGCGCCGTGTCAATGTTCGTCCTCTAGGGGCTAGGCAGCCGCATTCAGGAACCGTCGTATGGTGGCGTCTTTGTTTTGACCTATTCAAGACGAAATCTGGCAAGATGGGCCGAGGCGAGCGCCATGAGCATCAGGACTTGGAAGACAAAGATTTGCTGGTGCCTGTATCTCACATCGGGACTGGCAATGCCGAGGGTCTCAACTTAGTGAAAATATGTGTTTTCAGTACTGTACCAACAAAACGTGTATGTATCTGGGGATTGCTCTAGCCACCGCTTGAATGTTTCTCTTTCCTGAGTCCAGAACTCCCAGTTCCCGTCCCGACGAAGCGGAGATTGATATCAAAGAATACACCCCATCCTTCCCTCCTACTATGTACAGTATAATACATCAACATCATCAATCATCATATGTAACTACAAAGCTCACGCCTCCTTCTCAGCAGGGGCACTCTGCTCCGCCCGAATCACCAACCCACTCTTGTCCTCATTCAGAGACACAACCGCCACATCCCCCATCTTGATCTCCCCACGAATGATCTTATCCGCCAACCCATTCCCAATCTGGGTCGTAATCAACCGATTCAGCGGCCTTGCACCAAACTTGGGATCGTACCCCCTCTCCGCAAGCCACTCGCGCACCTCGTTGGGCACGCTGAGCGTGATGCGGCGGTCGTCGAGCCGCTGCTGCAGCTCGCGCAGTCGTATGTCGACAATGTCGCGCAGCGCCTGGATGGACAGGCGCTTGAAGACGATGAAGGAGTCGATGCGGTTGAGGAATTCCGGGGGGTAGTTGGCGGCCACCACGTCCATGACGGCGCGCTTGACGTTGGGGTGGATGTCGCCGTCCTCGGTTTCCTTGTAGGGATGGATCGGATCGGCGCCTACGAGAATGTCGGCGCCGAGGTTGGAGGTGAGGACGATGATGGTGTTTTTGAAGTCGACCTTGTGGCCCTGGGCGTCGGTCAGGTAGCCTTCGTCTAGGACCTGCAGCAGTAGGGCCGAGATGTCGCGGTGGGCTTTTTCGAACTCGTCGAAGAGGAGCACGGCGTACGGTTTCCGCCGGACGGCTTCGGTTAGCTGGCCGGCGTCTTCGTAGCCAACGTAGCCGGAGGGAGCGCCAATGAGGCGGGAGATGGTGTGCTTCTCCTGGAACTCGCTCATGTCGAAGCGGACTACAGCGGTCTCGGTCGAGAAGAGGAAGCCGGCGAGCTTCTTGCAGAGCTCTGTCTTGCCGACGCCGGTAGGGCCGAGGAAGAAGAAGGAGGCGAGCGGCCGGTTCTCGCCGCTGAGGCCGGCTCTATGCATCCGTACTGCGTCGGCGACGGCCTTGAGTGCTTCGTCCTGCCCGCGGACCGACTCACGCAGGATGTCCTCCATGTGGATTAGCCGCTCCGTGTGCCCGCTAGACAGCTTGGAGATTGGGATGCCAGTAATCCGCGAGACGACGTTGGCGATGTCGTCGGCTGTGACCGAGTCGTGGATCAAAGTGCCTTCGCCTTCGGCCTTCTCGCCCTCCTTTGGCAGCTTCCTCTCGAGATTCGGGATCACGCCGAACCTCAGCTCCGACGCCCTTCCAAAGTTGCCTTCTCTCTGCGCCTGCTCCAGCTCGATTCGCGCTCTGTCGAGCTCGGCCTGGGTCTGCTTGATGGCTTCGATCTCGCCCTTTTCCTTCTCCCACCGCTCCGTCAAGGCTGCTGCCTCTTCCTGGCACTTCTTGAGGTCGGCCTCGAGCTTCTCCCTGCGTTCCTTGCTCGCAATGTCCTTCTCTTTCCGCAGGCTTTCCAGTTCAATCTGGATGGTCATAATCCTTTGATCAAGTTTCTGAATATCTTCAGGCTTGCTCTCTTGCTGCAACCTCAGGGAGCTCGCGGCTTCGTCCATCAGGTCGATTGCTTTGTCAGGGAGGAAGCGGTCGGTGATGTAGCGGTTCGAGAGAGTTGCGGCGGCAACCAGCGCCCCGTCGGTGATACGGACGCCGTGATGGACCTCGTACTTGTCCTTAATACCGCGGAGGATGCTGATGGTGTCTTGTACGTTCGGTTCGCTGACGAGGATGGGTTGGAATCGTCTCGCCAGGGCGACATCCTTCTCGATCTGGCGATATTCGGCGAGGGTCGTGGCGCCGCAGCACTGCAGCTCGCCTCGGGATAAAGCGGGCTTGAGGAGGTTCGAGGCATCGATGGAGCCCTCGGCTTTGCCCAAGCCAAGGAGCGTATGGAGCTCGTCAATGAACAGGATGACCTCGCCGTTTGCTTGTTGGACTTCGGTTAGGACCTTCTTGAGGCGCTCTTCAAAATCGCCTCTGAATTTAGCGCCCGCGATGAGACTTCCGAGGTCCAAAGCAATAACCCTCTTGTTCTTAATGCTCTCCGGGACGGCGCCTCGCACAATCTCGAGGGCCAGCCCTTCGAGAACCGCGGTCTTGCCGACACCAGCGCTGCCGATGAGGACGGGGTTGTTCTTCGTTCGTCGGGAGAGAATCTGGATCGTGCGCTGGATCTCGGCCGACCTCCCAATGACGGGGTCTAGCTTGCCGGCCTTGGCCTTTGCCGTCAGGTCGACGCCGTACTGCTCGAGCGCCGGCTTCTCGGGTTCGCCTCCCAGGTTCATGCGGTGGGTGCCGCCTGGGGGATGTGGCCTGCCATTGGAGTACGCGCGTGTTGTAATGGCAGGAAGGATATGTCTCGACTCGATCAGGGCTGGTGTTATCCGTGGAGTGGCCGCGAGGACCTGGGGGAACTGGCGCTGTCGCAGAGCTCCCCTGGAAGCCGCGGCAAGCCGCCGCGAGGCAGTCGGTAGTAAACGCGCTCTTGCTTGCATTGTGTGATCTAAGTTACATAAGGAAGAGTACGTGGTTGCATCGACAACCTGTCGATACGTATCTCGCAATTCTTAAACTCTCAAGGTGTGGCGATCTGGGAGCCGTCGTATGATGATCCTCGAAGCTGCATCGAAAGCTCTCGCGATTTCCACACGGCCCCACTTATCCTTTATCTTATCGGGGCTCCGTGGTTTTCGGCTCCGAGTCCGAGTGGGTCTCGGCTCTGCGACCCTTGTTGACTTTTCACTTTTTATTCGGGGACCGGTTTGATTTTTTTTTAAACTCTTTTTCTCTCTGCTCTCTTTTGCACAACTTACTCCAAGACATGCCCGCTGCATGCTTGGTTGGGCAGTGAATGCTGCCTCCTAACCTCCCTCACTTCTGGTCATAATTGGCCAGGAACAGCTTCCAGGTTGCTGTTTCAATGGTACGTCTCTGGATTTGTTTACTTTCCGCGTCGCGCCATCCCATCTCTTTCTCCTGATGATCCATATTGGTCCGTGTTACCAAGCAGCCTCAAGACCTGCAGATGACGACAGAACCCAGCATTGACATGCGTCTCTGATTTACACCTTCACATGAGCTTAGTTCGATGGTCACCTTCTCGAGCCCTCTGCTAACTCGTTATGTTCCCCAGATGTCCGAGTGTCCCTCCTAGCGGCTGGCCTGACGCAGGCTTCCCAAAGAGTCCGAGGCACGTCTTCTAGCTTATCCCGGACGTGCGAATCGCAATTGTCGATGGTCGTGGTGCTCCTTGGGGGTCGCTATTAGCGGAAAGGCAGATGCTCTGCCTTGGTTCCTCGTCGAAGTCGACTGCTGTGGTGTCATGTCACCCGCGAGACTGCGATGACCAGTCGTATGTAGTCGCTATATTCCTGGTACCTACCAAGAGAACAAATGAAGACGGTGCAATTAGTGGAGTCCTAGAGTGCCTTGAAACCATGTTGCTGCGATTTGTGGTTGAGAGGGTCAACTCGTGGAGAGGAAAATATGGGCAGATGCTTCCCCCCTCGGCACCCGGATAGGCAGTTTGTCACATAGTGCCCTCCAGTCCGCTTCTGTCAGTCAGGATGCCTTGAACTCCAGCTCATGGGAAGAGTTTCCGCATGAAGGAGTTGAAGATGGTAAAATGGAAAGAAGTGGGGACATCAAGCGCGCAATTGGCTCAACCTGACGCGCCGCGACTTCGACCCTCCTTCGATGAACATCAGAAGCCAAAATCGAGAACCCGGATACATTGGCAAGCGTCTTTATTTTCTAGCATTGGAATTGTCAGTAGTTTTGCCAAGATGCCGATGTACGGAGACCTGGGAAACAAACTGGTCTGTCCCTCCAACCCTCTCCTCCCCCGCAGCCACTGACACGTGCCCAGGTCCAACACGCCAAGCGGACACAAAACCTCGCCCATCTCCCACCCTACCAAACCGAGCTCGTCCGCGCCGTGACCCGCGAAGTGCGGGATCTAGACAGGGACGTAGCGAGCCTGCTCGAGCCGTTCCAAGGATCCTTCGACCCGTCCGCCGACCAGGCCACGGCGTGCACCCTGCTCGTCAACCACCTGTCCATGCGCCGGAACAAGCGCTGCCTCCTCGCCTACCACCGGACGCGCACCGACAAGCTGGAGGAGCTCGTCTGGAACGGAGCCGACGTCCCCGACCTTGCTGGGCAACAGCAGGCGCAGGCTAGCGGTGTTAATGGTGTGCCGGGGGCGGAGGGCGGGGCGAGCAGCAGCAGCTTGAGCCCGCAGGAGGAGGACTATGTGCGGCAGTTTGGGGATCTGTTGGCGGCGTACAAGGGCCAGTGGACGGATGTCGACCTGACGGGGAGTTTGGAGCCGCCGAGGGATCTGTTCATTGATGTGCGGGTGTTGAAGGATGCCGGGGAGATTCAGACGGAATATGGGTAGGTCTCCGGTTGTCGGTGCGGGTGATCTTGGACAGGAGGCTAACTTCAACTGCAGGGCCATCAACCTGACAAAGAACAGCCAGTTTTATGTCCGGCAAGGAGATGTTGAACGCCTCATCGCGCAAGGCTACCTACAAAAGCTCGGATGAGCACTGCCTGCTCAAAAAGTTTCGGTGCCCTGATGGAGAATGCCGAGCTGAGGGTTGTAAGAAGGCCTACATACAAGAGGACTGAAGATGGGCGACACGTCCAAGTTCTGCCTACACGAGCTGGTCGAGGAGGAAGAAGGCTCGAGACGCAACTCCGCAACCTCTGGGCAAGCTAAGGGACATGGTACACTGGCAGTCCCCAGAGACGAGTGACGGACTCGCGTGAAATGGACGGCAAGGGCTGTTTTGTTTCTGGACTTGGGAGGGCTGGAGGGCATCAAGGCACAGCGATGGCGACAAACCGTCCATGGTGCCGGACTAGGAAGCGGAAGCTGTTGAGCCCTCAACAGCCACACCTCGAATTGTTGATCACGAGCACAATGGTGCAATCCTGACTTCGAACGGAGGAACATCACGCAGTTCAACCGGCTGCATATGGCATCTTCTGGTTCATATCACGGCGAATGAAGGTTATATCGTGAGATATCTTTATCAGAGGCTCAATTCAGCAACCTTATCCATTCACTCAGTTCTTCACCAGTTTCTGTCGGCCGTTGAAAGGAGCCATGCTGGGGAACTGAGTTTAGGCGCCAAGGTGCACTTGCAGTTCAACGAAACACGCCAAAGAGGGGCAGTGTGGAGTGCGGGGTCCTCTGAGCTTCTCAGTGATGTCAGTGCCTAGAACAAACGGGCCCTTCCAGGTTCAACTCCGAGCTTCCCGTCTTCAACTTCAACTTCACCCCATAAATCCCACCACACATCACGATGGCAGCCGACCCTCCAAAAGTCGACCCGGCGAAGGCCATTGAGGCGATCCGCGAGGCGCGCTCGACAGATCGGTTCACGTACCTGACCATCATCGAGGCCAACCTTTGCGTGGAAGCGTTGCCGACGCTCAACGTGGTGCTCCAGGACGCCGAGCTCACGCAGGAGATAGGATGGGACCTGGTGTACAATCTCGTCGGCCTGCCCGGCTCCGAGGCTTGTCTCGAGACCATCGCGCGGCTCGGCAACCCTCGCGAGGTGATCCTCAAGGTCCTTGAGACGCTCGAGCTGCTCGGGGATGGCGCGGAGCGCGAGGAGGAGGAGGAAGAGGACGGCAAGGAGCCAGCCGTATCGCCAACACACAAATTCATCACCCTCCTCGGCATGCTCGCCATCCTCCACAAGCGCATCAAGACCAAGTACCCGAGCCGCTTCCTCGCGCAAACGCTGCACACCGTCTACAGCACCTACGAGCCCACGCAGGAGCGGACCGCGTCCGTCATCAACCTGGTGCACAGCCTTTCGGGCAAGCGACGGCCGCCTCTTCCGATCAGACGCTCTACGGTGAACGTGGCGAATCCAGATCAAGAAGGCGACGCGTCTAGGAATGCCGCCGACCCGGAGGCGGACGGGGGCGAGGATCCCGCAGAGAGCGAGCTGCAGCAGAAGCTGCTGCTGAGCTTTGCGACATGCATCTTGGAGGCATACGCGAATGGGAACGAAATGGCGTGGGCCGCGCGGCTGCTCGAGTTCTACAACCCTGAGAAGATGGTGCCTGGGCGGAGGACCTTGATGGCTGCCTTTAGGGAAGAGCAGGAGCTGCTGGAGCGGGATGCCAACGTGGGGAAGCTGGTGGTGAGTGGATGCGTTTCGACCCTTCCGAGACCGGGAACCCAGAAACTGACTTCTTCAGGCCCTCATCGGCGACCTCGGGCTCGATTCTTGCTCCAAGACTTTCACCCACGAGCTATTCGACGCACCGATGCATAGCTCCCCTCTCGAGGAACCAGACCTCTCGAGCCCCAACAGCATTGCTCTCTCGACCGGCGGCTGTGCGATTCTGCTCTCTTACTGGTTATTCTCGTCGACAGTATTTGACGCGGCCCACCGGCAGCCCGAAATACACATCTTCCCAGAACACTTCGCCCTACTCGACAAGTTCCTCCAAGACGACGCCCACGGCCAGATACAAAAAGCGCCCGGCACCATCGAAGCTCTTCTGACGATCGGCCTCTGGCTGCACTATAACGACCGCCTCTCTCCTGACCCGAGCTCACCCCTCGCCAACCCAACAACCTCACCCGAGGACCCGACCTCCGATTTCATGCGCTACATCCACCTCACCACCCTCATCGCGCTGTACCACCCAGTCCTGCAGGTCCGCAACGCAGCGAGCGTGCTAGCAGGCCAGGTGCTTCACTCGGACCCCGAAATAGACGACCGCCTCCGGATTCTGGAGGACCTGCTCGAGAACTGCATGTTCGCCACGTTGAAAGCGAGAGCGGTCGCCTGGCTGCGGGAGGAGATCCTCGCGGCCGCGTCGACACAAAAACAGCCGCAAGTGCAACCGAATCTCTTCGCCACACCGCAGGCCCTCGAGACGGTGCAGTACGTCGTGTTCCCGCCGCTGGCGTCTCTCCTGGACCTGCCCACGCTGGACCTGGTCGAGTACCTGACGGCCAACGTGCCGTTTATTATGCAGGCGGTGAATTTTGCGCTGTTTTTGTGGGGTTCGACTAGTACTACTGCTGCTGCGGATACAGCGGAAGGGGGCAAGGGTGAGGGTGAGGGCGAAGGTCAGAACAGGTGGGCGCATGTCCTGCCGGCAAATATGGAGGCTACCGTGCGCGAGAGGTGGTTTGAACCGCTAAGGGAGGTGGTGGACAGGGTGGAAAAGGAGAGGGGAAATGGGGAGCTCGGGAGGGAGGGGGTTGAGTTGGGACCGTTGGAAGGGGAGTTGGGGGTGTTGAGGGAACGGCTCGGGAGGTTGGAGGGGGTGAGGGGTTTCAAGTTGAAGGGGTGATCGTTACTCGTCGGTCATCCAAAGGTCACTGATCCGACTAAACCCCTTGGACAACTATGGCGATTGTTATGATTATTGGTGAGGCGGGACCGAAGCGTTAGGTGGTTGGTGTCATGTTGGGGTTGTTGGGTTGCTTTGGCTGGGAGGAGGCGGGCCGTCATTTGACGTCTTGTTCTCTACTGGGTCCAGAATTGGGTGCGGAACAGGAGGGAGGAAGGGGGCTGGGGGATATGGGTATTTTGTTGTCCTTTCGGTTTTGGTACGAGGTATGGGAATGGGTAGTTCGCGTGGAGCAAGCGGATCAACGGCCAGCGAGGAACAGAAGGACAGCATTATGAGAGTATCATGAAAGCAAGCAGGCCTCTTGAAACGAAACGACTGAGCGTCTTGTCCCTTGGGGAACCGCCGTGGGCCCGCACCGTGTGCCTTGCTGTGCCGCGATAACGGGTACCATGTCGCTCAGGGACCTGTTTAAGACTAAAGTTCTCACTCGTTTTCCAGCTTAGGTACCTGCCATAAGCAGGCACAAGAATCGACATAAACGAGATTAGCCTGGGGAATGGTTGCCCCCGAATCTGCAACTTTCAAGCCTATAATCATGAGCAGAGGCGTGTAGCGCGCTGTCCACTCGGGAAGTTCATGTCAGAGACAGCAGGCTGATGCGGGATCGAGGCTGTGATGACAGACGGAGTGCAAGAGTCAAACCAGAGCTGATGAGTAAGTTGAGCTGCTTTACTGGTTGTTGCAGGTGGGTCCATAGTGCAGGAACTTGGAAGAGTGGGTCGGCCGCTCGGGTAGCCTAAAATGGCGTCTTGGCAGGAACATTGAAGTTACACACCGGTAACGTTATCCCGTATTACCGTCTTGTCTTCAACGTGTGGACATGTCGAGGACGTCTCGGACAAAATAACTTATCCACCACCTTCTGCTCAAGTAACTTGTGAGTTCTGAGTATGGTTGAATCATGTGGCGAATTGACGTCCGTCTATTTCCTCCCAGCCAGGGAACCACTGGTATCCAGCCGCCCGTCGGCGCCGCCAGCATGCGTTGAAAATCTGGTGAGCGTCAGCACTAGCGATGACAGAACGCTGAAAACAGGCCGGATGCTGAACGGTTCCGGAGGCGTGGCAAGGGGTGCCGCCGCTACCTTGAGCCGTGATGGCCTCGCTGAGTAGCCGCCCCCTGCTTCCCCGGACCGCAGAGTCCCGGTTTCGTTCCACGACTGCTCCCAGGTCCACGGCAGCGTTGCTGCACGAAATGGTTGAGGTGTGCCCGGGCATAGGGAGGTGGTACACAGGGTATGCTGACATGATGAGTGATCAACAACCCCCTTGTGTCCAGTAGCGGCTCCTCGGACTCAACCTCTAATTCTCCTCCCTGTGAAAACTTTGAGTGACACAGACGCCCAAGGGATCTGAACCACACGAGAGACTGACCACAGCCCAAACGCGAAACGAACGAGAAAAAAAAAATCTCAAGGCAGATGGACAGCCCAATCCATCCGGACTTACGACCCACGACGATCCCCGTCCCATTCCCAATCCGAAATGAAGCCATAATCCACGGCCACGACATCGAACTGGCTCCGGCACCCTTTCAAGAACGCGTGGCAAACCCGCCGCCGGAAGTCATCCAGCACCCCACGCACTCGACCCTCGAGCTCGCCAAACTCTCATCACCTCTGCCACAACCGTACCCGCATCCGCTACCGATTCACCAGGAGCACCGCCTGTTGCCAGTCCACCCGGATATCAAGGCATGGGGGAGCAGGCCAAACTCGATATACACGGACCGCTCTCACTCCGCGGCCCCGACGTCGGGGCCCATCTCGGCTCTACCGGGTCAGCGGTATAGTGAGACGGACTTTAGCAGTCCCTTTGACCGGCGCCCGCTGGTGCCTTCGGCGAGTGGGGGGGAGGGCAAGCCGCCGAGGGAGAGGATATGCGGTATCAGGAGGCAGCTTTGCTGGGTTGGATTGGCCGTTGGGATATTTTTGGTGGTCGTTGCTGTTGCGGTCGGCGTAGGGGTTGGGCTCGGGACATCAAGGAATGAGGGGAGGTGAGTGCGATGTTGTTGCCCCTTCGGGAGTTGATCCATGGTGTTTCGGATGTGGTGTGGAGACCCGGCGGATCGGACCCGGGGGCTTGAGTCGGCCGGGTCCGGAGCTTGTCCGGGTTCCACTTCTCCGGCTCCCTTCCGGATCCTCTCAACTTCGCTGACAACCACCTGATTCCTTTACAGTAGCACGCCATCACCTACTCCTTCATCAACGCGCACATTTCCCGTCCCAGTCGCCACCTCGGCGCCATCAGCCTCCATATCCTGCCCGGGCAACAACCTCACGCTCTATACTGCCTCCCAGTACCCGCAAAAGAAGTATCTCCTACTTTGCGGCAGAGGTAAGGATAAGGCGCAGCCTTTTCTCCTCGCTGATCTAATGCTCCCACCTCCTTTCCTGAACCAACCACAGCCCCAAATCACCCCTTTCCCACCCGGCCAAGGAACCCCTGCTGATTAAATACACACCAGATTACAACTCCAACCTGGGCACCACACAGGACATGTACAACCAGCCCACCGACACCCTCACGGATTGCATCAACCTTTGCGCCGGCCAAGAAGGTTGCGTCGGAGCGGGCTGGGGGCGCGGGTCGACAGGCGGGGCCAAGGCGATATGCTGGCTCAAGAGCAGGTTGGGCGCACCGAATAACGCGCCGGCTTGGTCTTTTGTTGTTGAGGATCCTGGAACATGAGTTTGTCGTGTCATATTGAACGCTGGTGTTGTGGGAGTGTGTGATTAGGAGGCAGGTGGCTTGCTGGTCAGGTCAAGGGGGATTGGGGCTCAGGGTAAAGTTTCGGTTCCTGTGCTTGGATTATTACTTGGTATTGTGCAGTACATGTTTGGAAATTTAGAAAAGTAACGGCCTCTAAGTTTATAATCTGAAGATTGTGACGATGAGAAAATCTTATTGCTTTAAAGTACAACATTTTTTGCCGAAGGGATAACTGTCGAGGGGTAGATTTCTGGCGGTGATGTGAATGAAACTGGAGGTGCGATAGTCGGTTTGAGGCTGGACTCCGACTTACTGGTTACCTGACTTTAATACCAATAACGTAATTCAAATGCGATTCACAGCTGAACTCGGCTTTCCTCAAACGGACAAAAGAAGGCCACCCTAGGGAGAAAAGAAGGGCAGGAAGAAAAGAAGGGCAGGAAGAAAAGAAGGGCAGGAAGAAAAGAAGGGCAGGAAGAAAAGAAGGGCAGGAAGAAAAGAA
>JAMAKQ010000049.1:111092-209206 GCA_023628475.1 Chaetomiaceae sp. PF1801
AGGGCAGGAAGAAAAGACGGGTAGAAGGAATAAGTAGAAAAAAAAATGAAAGGAAAAGAAAAAAAAAGAGGAAATACAAAAAGCTCACCACCAAGCCCCTTGCGGAGGTTAGTGGCTACGAAAACACCCGGAGGCGTTTTACTTCGGTTTGGCGAGGCCAGGAGGAGTGGCGTCGAAAATTGGCCTGGGGGCATTGGGGCGGCGGTTCGAACCGGTGACCTCCAGGGAGGTCCCGGGTGCTGGAGCGAGGGAGGGCATTTCTGCCCCCGGCTCGCGCTCCTCCCAAATTGGCCAGAGACCGTTTCGGGAGGAGCTGTGATTTGAGGGTTGTAGACCTAGTACATATAGGGCGGTTGCGGGGCTTTGAGGGGAGAGTGGAGGGAGGGGAGATGGGATGGAAGACAGAGCATCAGCCTCAGGGGACTTGGAAGGGTTCAGACCTGGTGGGAAAGGCAGGAAGGTCGTCTTGGTGTTGTGGCCAAACCCCCGGTAGGAAGTGAGTCAATATTAATGCTAGGTCCTCCTCATCGCCCTTCTGTCCTCACTTCTCATAATACTTCAGCCCCAACCCAAGGCTCTCACACTGCTCCAGCTCCCTAAACCCGCTCTGATACGACTTGGGCCAGTCCAGCACCCTCAACGACAGCTCCCCCTTCTTCGCAGGCACCCACTTGCCCGCCTTCTTGCCCATATCCACTGTGCTCTTATACTTCCTTGCCTTGGCCCACCCGCACGAGTCAACATTGGGATCACCGTTCCGGATAAACGAGACAAAGCTGTCCAGGACAAACTGCTCAAACTCCAGATCCCCGCCATCCCGCATCGGCAGGCCCTGGCGCGCGAGGTTGCCAAACACGTAGTACAGCTCGCCCGAGTGGCAGCGGAGGTAGGGCTTGGACGGGTCGCCGTTGGGGTGCTCCTTGGTCCGGGGCGGCTCGCACACGTCGGTGCCGGGCCAGCCCTTGGTCTGGTAGGTGCGGTCGAACTCATAATAATAAATCTGGTCGAGGCGGCCGTTATTGAGCGCCGAGTAGGCCGTGGCCTGGTCGATGCAGCGGAAGATGCCGTCGGTGGCCAGGCGCGAGGCCATGTTGTACAGGTCCAGCGTGGCGTTGCCCGTCGAGGAGATGGGGAAGAGGTTGGCGGAGGGGGTGGAGAAGCCAGACGAGGAGAGGTAGGCGGACTCGTTGGCCGTATTGGGGAAGGACAGGAAGGGGGCGCCGTCATCGTGGGTGATACCCATCATCAGCTTGATGGGGAGCTTCGGGCCAGAGAGCGGGAGCGAGGGGCTGGTGATGTAGGTGCCGTCGACGACGACGTAGCGGGGTCCGCCGATCTGGGTGAGAGTGTTGGCCGGAAGAGCACGGAGGCAGTCAACCTGGGAGGCAGCGTTCGTGCAGTTAGTGGCGGCCAGGAGCGGCTTAGCGGCCACCTCGACCTCCTGGTCGATGGTGTAATACTGGGAGTACGTCGTGCCGTAGTTGATGCCACCGAGGTTGCTGAGCATGATGGCGCCCGAGAACTTGCCGGCGGCCTTGGGGGAGGCCATCAGGGCGCGGACTGAGCCGGCGCCCGCCGACTGGCCAAAGATGGTGATGCGGTCAGGATCTCCGCCGAAGTTCTGGATGTGCGCGCGGATCCAGTCGAGACCCGTAATCTGATCAGCCAGGCCATAGTTTCCGTTGGTCTTGCCGTCCTTCAGTGCCAGATACCCAAGTGTCGAGAGACGGTAGTCTATCAACCGTGTCAGCTGGGAGAGCTCTGAAGGGGTATAAACAGTCCAGGTTGGAACTGACTCAGGGCGACGAGGACGATATCCCCACGGGAAACGATGTTAGCGCCGTCAAACGTGGCGTCGTTGGCGGTGCCCTGCAAGCTTCTGTTAGCTGTAAGTCCCCTGTATAAGTAGATAGGGAAACTTGCGGAAGTATAGGCGCCTCCATGGTACCAAACCGCAACAGGACGGAGCTTTTTCTTCTTCGGCGCCTCGTTCGGGTTGGGGAGATACGGCGTCCAGACGTTGAGGAACAGGCAGTCCTCCGAACCGGTGTCGGACCCCTGCACGCACTGCGAGCCGTACGACAGCGCCGAGACAGACTCTCCAGAGCCCTTGAACAGCGTGGGATAGGTAAACCTCTGCGGCTGCGGCGCGTAGCGAATTCCGAGGAAGCGGAAGCTCAACCGGTCACGGAAGCTGTGTACCGTATTCTGTCAGCCATGACCACCCGCCCTGCCATCTTCCCCACTTATTGTTTCCCCACTTATTGTTAACATACCCAGTCAGAGTCTGGTTGTTAACATCCAGACTGATCTGCCACTTGTCACTGGTGTCCTGCGAGCTCTGGGTCGAGAAAGGCGCCGTGTTGGTGCACAGGCCGGGAAACCGCGAGTTCGAAGCCGTGCTGACTTTGTTGTAGCGGCCCGAGATGTCGACGGCGTTGTTGTCGGCGTCCGAAGAGACCCAGAACTTGGACGAGGCGTCGGCCGTGCCGTCGTACTTGAGGTAGTCCGCAAACGGCAGGGCGGCGGTGTCCCGTCTCCTGTTGCCCTTGCCGGGCCGGGGCCGCCAGAGCTGCTCGCCCAGCTTGGCGCAGACGTTCTGGGAGACATCTTGATAGCCGCGGGCGTCGGTGAGAATCACGGCCGTGTCCGCGTCGGGGCTTGCGGCTCCTGCAGAGGGTCAGTCTAGTTCAAGGGCGCACTGGGACTCGGCATACCCTGGAGATCGTTGTTCGTGATGATGGTCAGACTGGTGTCCAGCTTCTTGAGGGACTCGCCAGCCGCCAAGCTGGCGAGAGCTACCAGTGTCACCCCGACGAGATGCATCTTGATGGGCTTGGGATTGGATGCAACCGGGACGAGGACAGGACCTGGGAAGAAAGGGTCGCCGAGGAGAGGGGCGGCGGCCCCTTAATATGAAGGTTCCATCCCGCCGGACCCGATGGAGATGCAAGTCCTTCCCGTTCTTGCATCTTCGCCCCTCATCAGCAATTGCTTCCCATGTTCCAATCTTGCTTTCGGTTATGGGCTGGTGTTGTGGTTCCGGCTCCCGAGATTGGACCCAAACCCGCGTTGTAGCCGGTGGTAGTTTATCCACGGCTCCAGGCTCCGGCTCCCACTCAACTCGAGCTTTGGAAATCTCCATCGGTCCATCGCCAGGGTGATGAGTGCTAAGCTTCTGCATCCCCGGGTACGGTGAGCGGGCCATGCAGGTGTCGTGACATCGGGTGTGAATTAATAGGCTAAATGGAGAAGCCTGCTCCGCGTGGAGCGGGCGGCGGGGAAACATCATGTGGAGAGACAGGTCAGAGACACCCGCAAAAGCCAGGTGAAGCCGCTGCTGTTGTTGTTCTCGAACAGGTGTTCTCCGCCAAAAGCAATGGCAGGCCTTCCGTCCGGCCGAAGCAGGGCCCGTTCCCGGTTCCTGGGACGGCGGATCCACCGGCAGGGTGGAGTTCCGGAGAGGATACCGATTTGTAATGCCCTTGCTCGAGGGAGCATCGAGCTCTGGGGATGCCGAAGGAATTCGAGAGGACCCCATGGGGAAGCTCTGGACCCCCTCAGATCCGGATATCGCCGAGCGGCTTCACCACGTGCTCGTGGAGAACCATGGACAGCCGAGCGGCCACGGCGTCGTTCGTCTCGTCGTCGCTTTCGGACAGACCCAGCTCTTTTCCTCCTGTGATGCACTTCCGGGCAGCGGTCTCATAGACAGCGCCCATGGAGGCTCCTAAGTCGGCAATCTGCTCTTCGGTCAGCAGGTTTTCCCGCACTCGGAGAGCGATCGATGGACGGCCCCTGGCGACGTTGATGTCGATGCCGAGGACCTTCTCGACCGGTGCCCAGTGAGCTATCTCGACCAGAAGCACCCCCAAGCTGTAGATGTCGAAGCTCTTTTTAAAGCGCTCGCGCTCCTCCGGGTTGCTCGACTGCGCCAGGGGATGCCTGTAGAGGTTGTACTCGGCGTCATCCCCAGGGCCAGGAATATCCGTCATCTCGTCTGCACGGGCGGGCCGCGAGAAGTCGAATCCAGAAAGGTACGGCTTTGCGTAGTCGACCTGGTTGCTCGTGGTTCGGAAGAAGATGATGTTGTGGCTCCTTAACCCCTTGTGTAGCCAATTCACCGCATGGAGGTACAGCACACAGTTGCTGATGGCGTGTGCGAGCTTGACCCGGTCTGTCACTCGCGGCTTGCGCGACGTCTCGAGGAGGTCTCGAAGCGAAACAGGCGGTAGGGAGGTGTGAAGGCTGTCATCGACGGGCCTTTCAAAGATGAGACCCAGCCGATTGTTCAGGATGTCCTCGTCCTCGTCTTCAACGCCGCTCGCCTTGTCGAAGTAACCGAGGCAGTGGGGCGTCCTGAAAGCTTCGGGCTTGGGTGAGTGGTTTAGGAGGGCTGCAAGCTTCCCAACTCTCTCGCAAATGACGTTCTTCGGCGGCGACAGATCCCCTGGCCGCTGCCGGTCGTAGTCCTTCCATTCCACCCAGACCTTCTTTGCGCCTCCACCAGGCAGGCGGAGGGTGGCTTCGCATCGTGGCAAGTCAGACTCCTCGGCAGCGGGATCAAGCTCGACCATGGAGCGGTCAAGGAGCAGATGCTTCGGCTCGTGCGGGCTCCCCAGCTCGAGAGACATTGCCGTGGCGTCATCCCACGGCGTCTTCTCGGTGGACTCGATCGACTCGTTAAATGCCTTGAACTTGGCGAGCTGCGACAGGAGCTGGAGGCTGTCGGCATTGGCGCGTTTCTGTTCCAATGACATCTGCGATGCCGGTAAGGGGGAGCTCGCCTCCAGCTTGATGTTGAGGGCCATGACGAGGCGAGAGAGGTCGGCAATCCTGTGGTGGAGCTGAAGCACGCCGCGGTTGGTGTCTGCATGGGCATTAGATCCGTCGTAATCGCCGGGAAAAGCATCCGGTAAGCTTGAGAACTAGACTCACCCATGACAGTATCGCGTATCTCGACCTGCATGCGAGCGTCAAGGATGTTGGTCATGCTGTCGTTGAGGGTGGAGAATCTCGAGAGCAAGAGCTCGAAGGCGGCCTTGTCGAACGACACCCATCTCAACCTCTGCGCGACGTCCTCTGAAGTGGCCTTCAAGCTCTTCATAGCCTTCTTGATAAAGTCCCTCCGTCGGGGCGGCAGAGGGACGTTGGCTTCGGCGGCATCCTTCTCCGGTTTCTCGAGCACGTCGTCTTGGCCTGGGGCGGTTTGGAGGCGCTTGTTTCGGGTCTGATGCTCCTTGAACTCCTTGAACAGACACTCAACCTGGACCAGCAGGTCCAGCACTGTCTGACGATGCAGGACAAACGTGTTGGACTCGAGCACCTTCTGTCTGTTCTTGGCGTCCAGATCGAGCAAGCCGGATGTCTCGCTCCATGCAAACAGGCGCTGCTGCTCCATTCGGAGCCTCAGGTTGAGGTACTTGCAGTCCTCGGGGAAGTTCGAGGCCGTCACCAGGAGCTGGATGCCTTGGATGCAGCCGGTATAAATCTGTAGACCAATGGACGCCACGCCAATGGCGAGCCCAGCCACGGAGACTGGATCCATCCCGACGGCCGAGAGACGATGGATCGGAAAAGCGAAAGAAAGAAGAGAAACGGGGGAAATGGTCGTCGTGGCTCGGTACGCTCAGTGACTTTGGAGCGGCTCCTTCTTCGAAAAGCACGCAGTTGTTTCTGGGCTGAAGCTATAACCAAGCCATGCCAGCCTTGTTTCCCGTCCCGTCAACTTGCGTTGATCATGGCCGTTCGATGTTGCATTCAAGCTGTCGAACGTCGATCTGTGACACCAGGGGTTAAAGCTTGGCAACGAAAAACCCTAACCCTATACTCCCCCAGCTCCCAGCATCGACAATTCGACACAGAGAAGGAGGCCAAAAAGGGGCGGTAGGAGACCGCAATTTGACCGTCAGGAGCAGCATAATTGCCATAAGGAATAACCCCAAGCCAGCGACTGCTGTCAAACTGAACGCAGCAGGAATCTCAAATTGTCATCGGAAAGTTGCAAGTTTTAGAGAGTTTGTATGTGGGGTTAGGGTTAACCCCCGCTAAACCCAAACAGCCCGCCATTTCAAATCGCCAAAGCTTCACTCATCAACAATCGTTCGAGAGACTCGGCGCACAACAATCACGAAAATCATTCATCTAAAATCGATATTCTGTATAGAACCATAGCATAGCGGAAATATTCCATAAAGAACACTCTGCGGGTACCCCGATGAAGCCGCCCTCGCCTCAAAATTGAGCTGCCAAATCGCCTGCCTCGTCCGCTGTTGCTCCGAGTTTGAGCTCCAAAAAGACTCGGAGCATTCAACATATTGGCCTGGGAGGACAATCTCAATTCGCTTTGGTCATCGCCTCGTGAGCAGAAGCCGCGCAGTGGCACATCTCGAGCTGTACGGACAAGAAGCTCTCTTTCCGAAGGTCTATCTGTCTCAATACCCCCATTATGCTCTCCCTTTCTTCCAAGTGGTTGTCCATCCAGTCCGCCTTCTCCAACCCGAGGACTGAAACAAACCATCCTTGACCGATACACCTCACCGTATCCCAGTCTCCCATCCATGACCTCCCAACGCAAGATGTCGGTCGCCTGATTGTCTCGCCAAGCCAGAATTGACTTGCCAGACAAACGACAGGAACAGCATGCTGTCCGCATGCTGCGGCGCAGGGCCCTCACGCGGGCCCCGCGCTCGCGCAGCCAAGCCATGACTGAGTCACGGCCGGCCAGATCTGAAGACGGGTGTGGGACTGGAGTGTGAAAGTGTGAGATGTTGTGTTACCGGTGCCGGTCGGTGTTCCGAGTCCGAGGACGTGTTTCGTTGCCGTCGTTGCTCTTGAGGCGGACATTGAGGCTGAGCTTGAGTAGAAGGGTGAGCGAGCTGATTTGCGCGAGGTTTGGGTGTCTCGAGACAAAGGTGGAGTTTTCATTAAGCCCGATGCCAATGGTGCTGGATCTTGCTTGTGGCCTTCTTCCAGATATTGTCCATGACGACGGCCGCTTTGCGAGAACCCGTCGTGATGTTTGCCGAGAGGAACCCGGTGAGGAAGGTTTTCGAGGATTTGAGGATGACCGTTCCAATGCCTGTATCGGACAGGGCCTTGAGAATGACTGCTTGAATGGATTGAAAGGAACGAGAATATCGCCCAACTTCGCCGCATTCTAAATCCCTTTTGTAAGCAAAACTCTCCTTCGTGCCCGGGAAGAGGGAAAGAAGAAAGGCGTACCTGTACCTTTGTCATGGAAGTGATGTCGCCAGATGGCTAGACACAACCCCAGAGGATCGGTCGAGGCATGGCGAGTGAGGAAAGAGCTGTAGTGCCATGGGGAATGGTAGTATCCTGCGGGAATGTCAGCGCCGCAAGTGATGAGCATGCGTGTCTCGTACCTTGGATTGACCAGTGAGATGGTCAAGATTCGCGGCCCGCTAACGTGTGCCAGAACGGATCAAGTTGATCAGGTTGCGTGATTGACGCGAGTGGTGGTTTGAGATCTTGATAGAGTTGCGGCCCGCTAACGTGTGCCAGAACGCCGAAAGATTCGGAAGAGTGTCGTCCGTGAGGACTCGGTGATTTGTGATGGTTGATTCGGTAGAATCTGGGCCCGTTATCGTATGCCGTCACGCCGAGAGAACTCGGATTGGGGAGCTGCGTCAACCGATCGTCGCCGCGCAGCGGTGCCTGAGAAATTAATTCCCAGACAGCCCCCGCGCAGTGACATGATCGACGCAAGAGGAGGAGATTCGTGTGGTATTTGTGGTGGTGGTGAAGCCATTCTGGGACATCGTTAGCGACCGTTTACAGGACACAAGTTCCCGGCATGCGCTGGAAGGGGTTTCTGAATCATCCCCGACTGAGATCCGAATACAATGGTCAATCTTTCCAAAAACTAGGTTTGACGATGAGGCCGCGGGGCAACACATCCCCGATCAGCGTTGTGGTGAAGAGGCGGACTTCGGCGACTGGGTTCAGCCAGAAGGGATTGCTTGGGAGGATCGCTTGGCTTACCTTAACTGCTATAGGCGACGACATTTTGGTGATGGAAGAGAGTAAGCGTACCTTAGTGTGCTTGGGGAAGGAAATGTCAAATTGCAGAGGTTGAAAGGAAGAAGAGAAGAATGTGGGCGGCTCGCCCGAAAGAACTTTCCGATTTTTGGTGCTCGCACTGAAAAATGAAATTCAAAAACCGATCAACCGTTCAAGAAACCCGATAACTAGGGCAAAGCCCGAGGTTGACGAATACTTTCCATCTGATGTTTTTGCAACTCACAAATAGTTGCGCTTTTACGTCGAAGGGGTTGGAGTGACTGTGGTTCCAAATCTCATGATTCTCATCCTTCGCTCGTCGATATTACAGCCTCGGAGTAATTACCATCGCGGGACTCCTTGGAACCTTCCACTGTCTTACGTCCTGACCCCAAATTTATTTCTCTACTGGTCCTTCTTTTTCTTCCTTCTTTTGCTGATTCTTCTGGGCTTGCCTTACTTTGAAGGCGGGAAACCAGCGCATCCTGATCGAGCTAACGGACACAACCGTCCAATCCCTCGGAACCTCGACAGTCAACATGGACAACGTCAAGCACGTCTGTAGCGTTATCATCGAAGCCCTCAAGGACAACACTCTAAAGGGCCTCAAAGGCAAAGGGAAGGAAATCCTCATCACTCTCCTTCTACAAAGCCCAAGCCGACGCCTACTACACCGAACTCGACCGACGCATCCGCACCGGAGACCTTTCTCGCCGCCTGCGGGAGCAAATCGAGATCCGAACAGTCGACTTCGCCCAAGGCGCCGAGACCAACCTCGTCATTGTCGACTTCCACTTGTTAGCACCAACTTCTCCGGCTCCCTCTGCGAGCGCCGCCGGCTTGTGTTGCTCTGACTCTCGCGCGCGCCAGGCCAAGATTATCGTGATGCCGAGGAGCATCTTTATGGACTTTGAGTATCGACTTGAGGAGATGCCTCACTCGAGGTTTCTTGAGTGGATTTATCATTTATGAGGACATTGCTGGGTACGATGGTGTTGTCACGAAGGACGTTGCGAAGGCAAGGCCGGAACAGATCTTGGGTGTGAGGTACTGGCGTCGGTGATGGAGGGGATGGATGTAAGGGGGTATATATAATGTAGGTATACACAGTCGTCACCAACCACTCCCAGCTGCTAGGCGTAAGGTATCTTTAAATAATCGCTACTCTTACTAGAAGCTTTTCACTACTCGGGGGTTTAAAAGGCATCGAGAGCAGAGAAGTAAGAAAACTTCTACTCTTTTTTCTTTTCCCTTTCTTTTTCTCTTTCTTTCTTCTTATTTTCTTACTTTCTTATACTTCTTTCTTTTTCTTTTCCTTTTTTGTTTCTTTTCCTAAGCTGGACTTGGATCTGGACCCACTCCTGGCGTGGCCGTGTCCAAGATTCATAGGGTGCCCCACCGGGTTCCACACCAATCGATAACGTTACCGTATCGGGTTGTTTTCCAATTGATGAGCTGCATCGGTCTTTGCCATCACGCGCGCCAGCAATCATGAGTCTGGCTCGTCTGGGTCCGATGAGGGGGTTCGGGGAGATGGTGCTTCAACAACCCTGATTCGGTGCCCAGGTGTTCGCAGACACCCTTCCATGAGCTCACCACTTGGAAATTCATCTCAATTCACCTCGAGCGGTGGTTGTTGACAACCCCGCACTCACTTTTGACCTGTCATCGTCGATCGAAGCTTCTCACTCGCCATCTCGAGATTGGCGAGACCTGTCAATGCGCCTCATTTTCTAAGCCGACAGCAGCAGGACTCCTTTTAAAAGACCTGAAGACATCGGGACGGTTCCCGCCTCCTCAGGGCATCCAAATTTCAACTGCCTGCCAAGCTTCATCGTTTTCTTCGGCTACCTTCCCGCGTGGGGATCTCGATTCCCGCCAGCAAATTGCAGGTGGCCGTTGGGTTGCACGAGAGGGTCAGGAACCCGGAAGGCAACCGAGACAAGGTCGAGTGGCCCACGTTTTTTCAACGTCCACATTCCACTCCACCCATGATTACCGTATCCACTCAGTCAACTCATCAACCGCCCATACCCAATTTGGAGCCCCTGCACCAGCAAAAGACCGCAAAAACTTGGCGCGATGTGTCCGGTTTTGCTGTGTGTGGTCTGTGCATGACACCCCAATCGGGTATGGGCGGTTGATGAGTTGACTGAGTGGATACGGTATCCCTGCTAACGAGGCAGGGCCAGAGCAATTGCGGGAGGGCAGGGGTTCAACAAAACCAGATGCGGAGAAAAGAGACACTGACATTTGCCATCAGGCTCTGGATTCATCTCATCGCCAATTCACCCCCTTTCGCGCGAGCTCCAACCGGACCCTGTCCCAGCCACAAACCAAGGGCACCTAAAAAGCACCAGGCAGCGTCCGGGATCAGGGGATCGTTGGGGTTGTTGCTTGCCATTGTGCTTGAGCATTGGCCCTGTTGACCCGCCACCTCCTCGAGCCGCTGGTAACCCTTCTCGATTGCTCCTCGTCAACCACGCGTCCGCAATAAAGTCCCCCTTCCTCCCCACGCACTTCAAACGCGCCTCCGGCCCTAATTATACGGACAGCGGCCCTCGCCTGCATTGAAATCGCCTGATCTGTCGCCGACCATGGACCCCTATTCGGTGGGAGCCCCACAGCTGACGCCGGGCGCCAGCCCCGAGACGGCGAACTCGTCGTCAACCCCGATGCTATCGGCGACCACTGATTCCCGCGCGGGCCATCAGCCCGCCGCTGCTCCTTCGGTCCCTGCTGCATGTCTTGCTTGTGTGAGTGCCTCCCTTGATCATATCCTCCCTTTTATTCTTATTTTTGTATTTATTCATTTTTTCGCGGCGATGTGCGTGCTGACCAATCCTGTCCCCATGCGCTCCAGCGCTTCAAGCATCTCAAGTGCGACGGCAACACGCCCTGCTCGCGCTGCGCCAGCTCCAACACGGAGTGCCACTATGTGCCCTCTCGCCGGGGCTACAAGGGCCCGAGAAGAGGCACGGCCCATAACCCGAACAAGCGCCATGCATCCTCGTCCCCGCCGGACCATGGACCAGACGATAGCTGTCCCATGTTGTTGGGACACGGGGGTGTGCCTCTCGCCGCGCCCGCCCTCGCCGGCTTCAACCCGGGCATCGTGCTTCCTGACCAGTCTCCCGTGTCTTATACCGCTTCCTCCTCCCCCATGACAAACGTCCCGCTCTACCGGAACCCCTTCGCCCCGGCAATGGATCCCAACGCACTGGCCCTGACCACCACCACGGCGCCGGCTCCGTCGGTGCAGCCGCCGGTGCCCACGCTCGCCGAGCGCTGCTTCGATGCCTTCTACCACTTCTTCCACGCAGGCCACCCCTTTGTGCTGCCCAAGGAGCACTTCCTCCGCCTGCTCAAGGCGGGGAACACGCCCAACCTCAACGTGGTCATGGCCGCCATGAAGTACATCGGCTCGCTGTACGTCGATGCGGGTCCCGCCCGGGCGACCTACCTCGACGAGGCCATCCGCCTGTGCTACCAGCCCGGCACCCCCAAGGACGGGTTTCTAATCCAGGCCCTGCTGCTCGTCATCATCGGCCTGGACGGGTCGTGCAACCAGGCCAAGGCCCGGGAGCTGCTGGCCGACTGCGAGCGCTACGCCATCGAGATTGACCTCAACAAGCGCGAGTTTGCCACCCTGCACGGCCGCGGCGACCCCATGCTCGAGGAGAGCTGGCGCCGGACCTGGTGGGATCTCTACGTCTGCGACGGCATGGTCGCGGGTGTGCACCGCATAACCAAGTTCCTCCTGTTTGACATCGAGGCCGATGTTGGCTTGCCATGCGAGGAGAAAGACTATCTCTTGGGGGTAAGACTGGCCAAAAAGAAGATTTTCTTACTCCGCTAACTTTGGCAGCGCATCCCCCCAACCATGTATATGGAGGACTTTGACGATGAGACGTTCTCGGACGAGGACCGCGAGTTCTCGTCATTTACCTACCGCATCGCCGCGATCCGCAACATGGGCCGCATGATGCGCATGCCGCCCGTCACGTTCCCCGACGACCCGGTCATCGACCGCGTGCAGTCGCTGCTCACCAACTGGCGGATGCACCTGCCCGACAGCAAGCGCGACGACCTCAACAAGAACTGCCAGCTCGACGAGATGATGTTCCAAGCGCATTTCATCACGACAGCGTAGGCCTCCCTAATGCCTTCCAGCCTTGTACACCACAAACTAACATACCCTCCAGCTGCACAATCATGCTCCACCAACCCCTCTCCCAACTCGACACCTCCCCCGCCCAAGCCGTCAACTCATGCGCCCCCCACCGGCCCAACCCAACAGGCGACAACTTCAACGTGCACACCCGCCACACCCTCACAGCCGCCTCCGAAATCTCCAAGATGATCACCCAGCCCGTCCCCGTAACACACCACACGCACTTCTTCACCTGCGTCATCACCCTCTCCTCAATCGTCCACCTAAGCCGCTGGGCCCTCTATTTTGTGGATGACGAGGACCACCTGCGCCAGCAGATCCGGCTCAACATCGGCGCGCTGAATAAGCTCAGCAAGATCTGGAAGGCGGCGGATACCGCGTGGGGACAGGTGAAGGGTGTCGCGCAGGAGATTTACCGCGAGAAGAAGGCGCAGCAGATTAGTCCCGCGTTTTGGGTCGGGTTCACGCAGGAGCAGATGATGAATAGTATACGCGCGGATGAGAGTATTATGGGGGAGTTTAGTAGTGTTGGGGCGGGGAGTATGGGGGCGGTGGTTGGGGCGGGGGTTAGTCGGGGGTAACCTGAAGGGGTTGCTTGATGTCGATCTTGGAGAGGGGTGATGTTTTGAGGAGTTCTTTTTTTCTTGGTTATGGTTTGTTTTGGCCGGTGTGGGATACCAAAAATGAGTGTGGGCAGCGTGGATGGAGTTGGGTTTGTACAAGGTTTGGGTCTGTTTTTTTGGTTGATATTTCGACCGGGTTTTGGATGGGCACATTTTTGAGGGTTGGAGAGCCGGTTGCTTCTCGCTGGTTGATACCAACAACGACAGCTTCTGTATCGTTTATTGACTGCCGTATTGTATGGCTGAAATGGTACAATCCATCGAGCATCATTGGCGGACACCTTGGGCGTGGTGGTGATCGGGAAGGGGGAGAGCTGGACGGTTCGCTCGCATCGGGGCTCACGCGGTCCCCCGACCCGACTGCGGTTGGTTTCCGATGCTGTCTGGAGTTGGGAGGGGATCTTCAGCTCGCCGTGGACTTGCGTGAAGTGAATTCCCCGAGGCCGGCGACATGTTGATCCCGTCCATCGCCGGTGTGGCTGACCGCGATGCAGGAGCAAGACTGTTTCACCTCATTGGCGGACACCTGGAAGAAGGCGCCGTGGGGGCGGCTTGAGAAATGTGTTACAGTTGGGCGGTCGCCGACGGGACGGCGATGGAGGAGACGGCGATATGCAAGGGCCCAAGTGTTCCCCGATATTGGCTGTCGGCGTGCCATGCAGCGTCGGGCACAAGTACCCGGTGTTTCAACCTTTCAGCTCGGCGTGTAGATCCCGAGTGGAAGGTTTCACGGGTGCGGGTGGCTTTGGTTTATTTAACTCCGCGCTGCCCCGACTGAGCCCGACTACAGAGCACACCCCTACCTTTTGGTCGCCGACTGCAACGAACGAACAAAGCCGGCAATGCAACCCACCAAGCTCCGCTGTAAGCGGGCTTGTCAGCCTGCCGAATGTTAGGGCGGATGCGACCGCTTTGTGCATATGCAACCTCCCTCTTGCCCGCGATTGGAGGATTCGCGCCAACAGACCGGCATCTCCGTGTTGGGGGATGGAGCGTTGCTTGGCTGATGAGGCTGACTGAAGGCAGTGCTGTGTGGGATTCAAGTTCCACGAGGTGCCCGGTGGTGTGTGCCCGACGCGGCTCTCGACTAACAACGCAGCGGGCCCCTGGGATCCGAGTAACTAACTGAAATGCCCTTGCTCGGCTTGGGGCATTGGTGTCCACCTCGGCAGCGGAGATGACCAGATGATGGCTGGACAGAGATGTCGAGTTCTGAGTTTTTTTGCAGGGAGGAGGGCGAGGCTTTGTGCCTGCTCAGCCGGATACCTACCTGACATGTACTCGGGATTGCTGAGTTCAACATCCGAAGGGATCACAGGTTGATCGGATGCATGGCCCCCAACCTCTGACACGGCTGGTAATAGTGGAGGGCAGCCTTGCTTGTCATCAATGATAGCACATTTATACGCTGATATTCCCTGGGCCAGGCTGTCCTCCCCTTCGCTGGTCAACCTTTCTCGCCCGTCTTCCGCAGCCCCTGGTAATTAATTCCTTTCTAATTCACAATGGCAGCCCCAAGCGCATCCTCCTCAGCCTACGGGATGGATCCAGCCGCCAAAGAGGCCCCCAACATCGACGTCGAGCGTGGCAGCACAGCAGATGCCCACCTCCTCAACACCACCGTCCACTCGTTCGCCTGGAAGGGCATCACAGTGACGGTCAAAGACCGCGAGACCAAGCTCCCCAAGACACTCGTCGACAACGCCCACGGCATCGTCGAAGCAGGTCTGTATTATCCATCCATCCTCACCTCCCCTTTGTTTCCTCCTACGTTTTACTGACATCTCCTCTTTTCCTCTATCCAGGCGAGATCCTAGCCCTCCTAGGCCCCTCCGGATCAGGCAAGACAACCCTGCTCAACATCCTCGCCTCCCGCGCGACAACAACAACAACAGGCTCCTCCACCTCGGAGGACGGCACGCTCCTCCTCAACGGCCGCGCGGCCTCCCAGTCCACCCTGCGCAGCGTAACCCGCTTCGTGGAGCAAGACGACTCGCTCCTCGGCGCGCTGACGGTGCGCGAGACGCTGTACTTTGCCTCGCGCCTTTCTGGTTCGTCGTCGTCGTCGACTGCTACTGGATCAGAGAGATGGCAGGACAGGGTGGCGCGCATCGAGGGTTTGTTAGATGCCTTTGGGCTAAGGCAGCAGGCTGATGTGTTGGTCGGGACTGGGTTGCGCAAGGGGATCAGTGGTGGGCAGAAGAGGAGGCTGGGGGTTGCCAGTCAGTTGATTACGGCGCCGAAGGTGCTGGTGCTGGATGAGCCGACGAGTGGGCTGGATTCGGTGGCGGGGTGGGAGGTGGTGAGGTTTTTGAGGGGGGTTGCGAGGCGGGAGAGGGTGAGTTCTGTTTTATTTTGCTTCCCCAGTCAGGGGTTACTGGTATTTCAGGGGCTGACCAGGACCACTGCAGTTGATCATCATCGCGTCGATCCACCAACCCAGCACGTCGACGTTCAACCTGTTTGACAAGGTGATGCTCATGTCGCACGGGAAGACGCACTACTTTGGCGCGGTGGACGGAGTGGCGGCGCACTACGAGTCGCTGGGCTACCCGATGCCAGTGCACGTCAACCCAGCCGAGTTCCTGCTCGAGATGGTCAACACGGACTTTGCGCCGGATCGGGACTTGGCGATGCAGCGGCTGGATGAGATGCAGCTGGCCTGGACAAGGTCCAGGATGGCCATGGAGCTCAGTTCTGCCGTGGCTGTCGCCGAGGAAAAGGGGTCGGGGGTTGAAGTCGAGACGGCGGAGCGGAAGCCGAGCCTGCCGAGTCTGGTGTTGACGCTGCTGCACCGGAGTTTCGTCAAGAGCTACCGGGATGTGGTGGTGTACGGCATCAGGCTGGCTATGTACACTGGTAAGCTGCCCCAGAGCTGTGAAGGGAGACACATACTGACTTGTGACAGGACTTGCCGTCATGATGGGCACCGTCTGGCTGAGGCTGGATGCGACGCAGGAGTCCATCATCCCCTTCATCAACGCCATCTTTTATGGCTCTGCTTTCATGTCGTTCATGGCTTGCGCTTACAGCCCGGCGTATCTCGAGGACTACATGCTCTACATCAAGGAGAAGCACAACGGTCTCTACGGCGCAACTGCCTTGATCATCGCCAACTTTCTCATCGGCATCCCTTACCTGTGTATGTCACCTATCTCCCTCTTCTGAGCATTCGGGTTCTTTCGTACTCACTGAGTTTTTAGTCATCTTCGCCCTCGTCTTCTCAGCCATCTCGTACTGGCTCTCCAACTTCCAGCCCACCGCCCAGGCCTTCTTCACCTGGGTGCTCTGGGTATTCTTGGATCTTCTCGCGGCTGAAAGCCTGGTGGTCCTCCTGACGTCCATCTTCCCGTCGTTTGTCATCTCGCTCGCCCTCGTCGCCTTCGCCAACGGGCTCTGGATGAGCGTAAATGGCTTTATGCTGAGCCCGACCATCCTCAACGTCTTCTACAAATACGTCTTCCATTTTTGGGACTTTCAGAAGTATGTGTTTGAGAACATGATGGTCAACGAGTTCAGCGAGAGGGTGTACAGCTGCGGGACGGCGGATGGGGGGTGTCACTGTAAGTCTTGTCTCAGTTTTCTTTTCTCAACTCCTTCCCCCTCTTACTCCCCTTTCTCGAGTCTGTTTCCCAGACTAACGAGGAGTACCTACTAGGCATGTGGCAGACGGACCTCGCAGACCAGTGCCTCATCCGCGGCCAGGGAGTCTTGGACCAGTACGGGTACAAACCTGGGTACATGGGCAAGGATGTAGGAATCATGATTGGCATCATCTTTGGCTATCGTCTTGCTGCATGGCTTGTGTTGAAGCTGAAGAGGTGAGAAAAGGGGTATAAGTGGTATTCTGTCTGGCAACGAGGGTTAGGGTTAGGCGAGGCATCGAGCAGTCTGTCGAGGATTCAAGTTCCAAAAACAGGCTGCTTTTGGCGGTTTGTGGTCTACCTGGAGTAAGCAATTGAGGTACTCCAAATGCAAAGTTAGCCAACCTGGTAGTAAAATAATCGAGAAAGGTGAAGAGTCATGATGGTTCTGTGTTTCGATGTTGCGAAGTTGTAAAAACGAACCCCCACGAGGCCCACACCGCTGTTGAGGCCCACTATCAATTCCTGCAGCAGACGCGAAGGTGCCCCGCTTGTCGCGTGAGAGCGCGCCACTTTGGCGTCTGCCACCACCCGACATCCTTTGTGAGGCTTGCCAGCCCCAACCCGGGCCTCCCGGAAATGCCAAACATTGCCTTTTACAACGTCAATATCAAACCCCCTGGAGCCGCCCATCATGGAGCTGACATCACCCCTCACAACACTCGGCAGCATATCCACGCCCGAGTCGTACTACACGGCCCATGGCTCGCCGTCGAACGCCGCCGACGAGACAAGTCTGAGCAGTCCGATTGAGGACAGCCCTCCAGATTATTCCGTCTACCGCGACGCAGTGCAGCTCCCCCATGAGCTAAAATCACATCTCCAAATCCACCTTGAGGAGCAGCTCTGTCCGTGCCCCGCCATACCCCCTACCCGGGCGTCACTTCTAACCTCCCGCAAACAGACACGGCTGCAATTCACATTCTCTCCGGCCTGCTCGGCGACGGGACAACCACCAATGCCACCACTTATTCCTCAAAAGCTCAGCAATTGATATCTAAACCCGTCCGCGTCCCGCCGCCCTCCCAAATCGCCCTGCTCGCAACCCTCACCATCCACCCACTATTCACCTCGCGCCCTCCTGAAACAAACAACCTTCACGTGTCTGCCTACGCCCTCTCCTACTTGCGCAGCCTCCTCAGCACAGCAGGCGCCGTCAACGCCAACTTCCGCGCCGCTTTCGACTTTACCCAATCCACCTCCTCCACAACCTCCTCCACCACCAACACCCGCGCCAACAGCCGGAGCACCACCGCAACCAGCGACAACGACTCCCATAGTTCCGGCTCCACATCCAGCGACGAGTCCGACACGCTACACAGCTCCTTCGCGCGCTCCGAGCTCCTCTTCCGCCGCGCCCCGTCCTTCTGGGCCGTGCTAGGCTGGGCCTTCCGCTGCGCCGCCGAGTATAACCCGTCCTCCAACCAAAGATGGCGGCACTGGCGGGTATGGCTCGACTTTTTCGTGTCGGTCCTCGAGGCCGACTGGGACGAGCGCCTCGTCCGGGACAAGGCGCAGGGGCGGGCTGGTAAGGGCAAGTCCGCCCGGCCGTATCCCATGCTGGCGGGGAGTTTGGTGGTGGGGTATTTGGAGGGGTTGAGAAGGGAGAGGAGGAATGTGGTCAAGGAGGTGTTGAGGGCCGTGTTTGCTTTTTGTGATGGGGAGAATGCCGCGGGGGATAGGGCGGCGTTTGGGGAGGTGTTTGAGCGGGAGACGGCGGTGGGGAAGGGGAAGAGTAAGAGGAAGAGGGGGGAGGGGGAGGAGGTGGTGGTGGATTTGGAGAATGACCGGTTTGGGGACTACCTGGATGGGGATGACTTTGATGAGTCGGACGAGGGAGCGGGGGGATGGGATTCGCCCACGCCATCGGCACCGAAAGGACGCAGGAAACGCAAACCCAAAGGCGAGGAAACCCCCCGCTTCACACTCACAGACGCCATCGCCGAAACAGTCCCCTTTCGCCTGCGCATCTTCCGCCTCCTCTCGGCAGTCTCCTACTACCTCAGCGACTCGCTCGCAGCGGTCGACGAACTCTACGAAAGATTCACCGACCACGTCCGGGCCCTCCCGCTGCCCCTCTTCCGCCTCTTCGTCCAGTCCCACGCCTCCCCCTTACCCGAAGACGTCCACGTCTCCTTTTTGCGAACAGTCATCGAAGACCTCCTCCCGCGCACCATCCCCGACCCGGAGGAGGTCGACCCGGACAACCCGGGCCTGACGACATTGCTCGTCGTGCAGGAGTGTTTCCTGCCGTTTGCCGCGGGAAGGGTCACGGCGGAGGATAACGCCAAGCTGTCGCTTGCGCTGGAGAGCTTGCTGGCGTTTGTGTACTCGCGGGTTGAGGTGCGGTATTCGGCGGGGTTGCGGCGGGCGGTTGAGAAGGGTATCAAGGCGAGGGAGGATAGGATCAAGAGGAGGGGTGGAGGGAAGGGGTTGGATGCGGCCGAGAGGGAGGCTAGGGAGGTGATGGCGCGGTCGGCGAGGGGGTTGAGGGTGTTGGTTGATGCTATTGAGGCTGCGGGGAAGTGAACGAGGCTTCCTGAGTCTCACGTTGTTTCTTCTCTATTCTTGTGTCTCAGTGAAAGGGAAATGTTGGTCGCGGTCGGTGTTGGGTGGCTTGTGGGCTGGGCTGGGTGAATGGGCTGGGGCTTTTTGATACCCGTCGGTGGTCTCTTTGGCCATCCGACAATGGCATTCTTAAAAATGATATGGGCTTCTTGGTTGTAATGGCTTTCTCACTGGCATGGTTTAACGGGCAATTCTGACGAATATTGCTAAACGGATAGGGGCAAAAACGGATGCGGGGTGTTGCTGTAGACTCGGCGTTCGAACAGGAAGCTGGGTGAATCGAGCGGGTATGTTAGAGGGTAGAGCATCAGATGGAGAGTGTACGCAAATCTCCAGCAATCTTGCTCTTACATGGCCGAGTCATCGTAGGTAAACAAGGTGTAGCGTGCACCAGGACCAGGTGCACATCAGGAACAGATCCCGTCGCTATGGCCCAAGGGACCCTGACTGCTCATCAAGCAGCCTTAGCACTCGGACAGTAAGAGATGAACAATCTCAAAATCACTCGGCATTCTATGGCCAGATGTATCAACTACTCCAAGCCAGATATCCTCCCCTCCAACTCCCGCTCCTTCTCATGATTCAGCCACCCACAACCATTCTAGACAGACAGCCTCGCCAAGCACCACCACTCAGACCCAACACAACACCCCCTAACCTTCCAACAGCACAAATATACTGTACTGACAACCTACCTCGGCGGATTAGGCAAAGGCCTCGGCCCCACAATCTGCCTCCTCCCCGCCCCAATCCCCTGCGCCCCCTTGTTCTGGCTATCCCCGCCTGTATACCCCGTCCACTGACTGACATCCCACCTTCCCCCAATTCCACCTCCAATCCCATCCACCCCCCCACCACCACCACCGCCTTCGCCATTCTTTGAAGCGGCCCTGGCGGCCGTCTCCTTCTGCGCCTCCTCCCACTCGCGCTGCCGCTGCCGCTCCAGCTCCATCTCGCGCTCCAGGAGGGACTTGCTCGCCCACCCGCCTGCGGCTGTTTTCTTCTGGGCGGCGGCGCGCCGGCGATCTCCGGCGTCGCGCTCGTCGGTTGAGCCGGAGAGTTCGCGGGCGTAGGTGGGTTTGGGGGGTTCTTGGGCTGGGGGTGGGTTGGTGGAGAGGAAGGTGCGGGACTGGTTGTTGGGGTTGGGTTGTTGTGGAGGGGGTGGTGGTTGTTTCCGTGTGGTGTCTGGGCTGGGGGATGCGTAGGCGGTTGGGTCTGGGAGCGGGCGAGAGCCGGTGTGTTGTTTGCGGATGGGGAGAGCGGGCGGCGCGTCGCCTGTCCGATGGGTCTTAACCTCGGCGGGGTCCGGGAGCGGCCGCGAGCCGGTGTGCTGTTTGCGGATGGGGAGAGCGGGCGGCGCCTCGCCTGTCCGATGGGTCTTAACCTTGGCAGGGTCTGGCAAGGGCCGTGGCGAGGCAAGAGGCGGTGGTGACAGCGCCTCGTCGGGCTCCTCGTTGTGCTGCTCCAGCTGCTGCTGGTGATGCGTCCACTGGGCGGCGATGAAGTTGCGCTCGTCGCGCACGCTCCACGAATCTTGCCTAGAGACTGGCTGAGCGGCGCGGCTGCGCGACCGCGACCGCGCCTTCTTGCCGTCGCTGGTGCCTGGCCGCAGGGAGCGGCCTTGACGCTCTCTCTCATAGTCGGCCTCGCGTTTGCGAGCCTCCTCGAGTTGCCTCTCGAGCTCGCGTATGCGCGCCTTGTCGGACGTCTCCTGCTCGGCTTGGTACTGGCTGAGATACTGCCCGCGGAGCTGGGGGTTGCTCTTCTGGTTGCGGGCAGCCTGGCGCTCCTCTTTAAGCCGGGCCTCGGCCTCTTCCTCCTCCCTGCGCCTCTTCTCCTCGGTCAGCTTCCACTGACGCTCCTCCTCTTCCCACCGTCGCTTTTCCTCCTCAACCCTTCTGCGTTCTTCTTCCCTGAGACGACGAGTCTCCTCTTCCCACCGGCGCTCCTCCTCCAGCCGGGCCCGCTCCTCTTCTGCCTCAATCTCCGCCTTGCGCCGGCGTTCCTCCTCCTGTCGCTGGCGCTCGGCCTCGGCTTCCTTCTCTTTCCTCCTCTTCTCCTTCTCGGCCATGTTTGGCACATAGGGACCGGCGCTAGTGATCTGCCGACGGCCGCCAAATGCGATGCCCAGATTCCCTTGGCTCGCACCGCCCATGTACCCATACTGCGCAATGTTCCAGGCCGGCGAGGTGGCGCCTTCGTGTTCCTTCTTGCTCCAGCTACTGACCGGGGGACTCGCAGGCTGCGTTGGCGACTTGGTGGGGCTCCAGCGGCCCGAGCCGGAATCGCCGGTCTTGGTCGGCGCAATGGTAGATTTGCCGTAGAGGGACGACGTGTTGCTCGCGTTGGAGACTCCGCGCCCGCGTAGCCCGGTGGGCGTGGTTGGGCCGGTCGCTTGCGGGCTGACAACGCCCGCTCGCGAACTCCGCGGGCCGATCGAGGTGGGGAATGCCGAGGGGTTGACGGCGTTCGCAGCACGGCTAAAGGCGCCGATGCATTGGAGGACCTGGGCGGGGTCCTTCTGTTCGTAGAGGTCGACGGTCAAAAACATGTCGTGCTGCTGGAGGTTGAGCGGCGGCTCTTGGCAGGCGCGCAGGAAGTGCGAGATGTTCTCCATCTGAACGAAGGGCATCGGGGATTTCTTGAACTTGACGCCGGGGGGTCCGACGGCGAGATTGACGAGCCTGCGATTGTCAGCATAGGAGCAATAGCATAGGGAGGCTGGCACTTACTTGCACAGGGCCACGCCATCCTTCAACACGTCGAGCAGGTCGCCCGGTGGCAGCCTCTCGCCCAATGTCTCTTCAATCCATTGCCGCGCCTCGTTCGCGGCGGCCGGGGTATACTTGTCGAGGCGCAGCTTGCGCAGGTCCTTGTCCAGCGACGACACCGACGCCATGGCGCGGGCTGTAAGGGAATGTCTTATGCGAGAGAGTACAGAGTCTCAATCGAGGGGATGAGCGCGCGAAGAGTGGAATAGGCGTCAGGCTTCAGTGGCGTCAGCGCCGAGCGGCCCGGTTGCTGCCAATGGCGGGGTCGGGATCGCTGACGCGGCGGCGCCAAAAGGGTTCGCGGTTGCGAGAGGGATGTTTCCTTGGGTGGACTCGAAGTCGAAGACGAGGGATTGGGCGATTGTGTTGAGATGGGAGGAATCCGGGTTGTTGTGTTAGCAAGTGTTCTTCTCCCTTGTTCTGTCAGGCGCCTTGGTTACCTGGTAATTTACACGCGCATTCCAGCACCCCGCTGCAGCGTGGGGTTTGGCGTGAGGAAAGCCACATTACAGCATGGGGGAGGCTGGTGTTGCATTGATTTGTGGCTGGAGCTCGGCGGGTGCAACGGTCCCTCCCGGCTTGGCAACGACGTCACTTGCTGCCAAGCTCAAAAATATCCACTCGAGCTCATGTTCGCGACCTGCACACCAGATCAACTCGGGGGTGAAGCCGATATTTGCAACCTGGCCCAGTCCAACCGAGCCAATGTCGCAAAAACCAATCTCCCCGCTTTTGCGGGCTTGGTACAAATGGAAGATGTTGCGTCTGCCATGGCGGCGGAAATTCCTGATCGGTAGCTCTCCCTCCCTGTCCCGTTCCCAACACCACCCGCAACCATTCCCCCTCCCATTTCAAGTTACTGACCCGGTACTTCCAGGCCTCGACCTGAACGGAAACACCTACTGGGAATTCCTCGACCGCGGCTCGCGCCTCCCCTCGCCCGACCCCGTCCACCACCCGCTCACCTCCCCCGTCCGCTGGCGCCGCATCGTGCGCTACCCGCGCGGCACCCACTACTCCTCCAACATCCCCATCCCACCCGCCTGGCACCAATGGCTCCGTCACACAAGATCCGACCCGCCTTCTCTCGAGGAACAGCGCGCCGAGGTCGCGCGCCAGGAGCGCATGCGCGTGCTCGCGGCCCAGGCCGACGCGCGGTGGGAGGCGAAACCAAAAGTCATGGAGCCCACGCCGTCGTCGGAGGAGAGGAAGAGGATACTGGGTGTGAGGGAGCCGGCGCTGGAGACGGAGCGGCATGTTGGGCCGGGGAGTAAGGTCAATGCCGAGGCGAGGGCCAAGGATAAAGGGGCTGCGGCAGCGCAGGGGAGGTCGGGGGATAGTGAGCATGTGGACCAGCGGCAGGAGACGTGGCAGAGGATGAAGAGGGAAGAGGCGGCGGCGGGGGTAAAAGAGAAGGACCCGTGGAAGCAGGCTAGGGGAGGGCCGAGCGAGACGTGGCAGCCCCAGGCCTGGCAACCAGCTGCGAAGGAGAAGAAGTGAGCGGCGGCTTGTGAGGTGGACAAGAAAGGTCATATGGGTGTAAAGCGTGGGCGGGCTTGGCCTTGCCGAGGACCGGTTGCTGGGGAGGCAACGAGAAGAACGTTCTAAAGAGTCTTGGCAGAGGGCCGACTCCCGCATATGCCCATGTAAAACTGTACGTGTACAATACACTCTCGCCTATGAGCTAACTCTTAGACTTGATGCCCCAGTGTATGATATCCAGCGCTTACCCAACAAAAGCCCCCGCTCCCGGCCCATGCTTTCTCGAACGGTGTCAACCTGGATGTGGACAACCACCCTTCTATCCGATGTGTACCCCAGCCCAGCCTCTCCCCCCCAGCCAACTGCAAGCGCCACCACTTCATATACCCCATTTCCGGCAGTCAATTCCAACCCGCAAAGACAGCCGCGGCTTTAAACTTGGCCGAGCGGGTAGTTGCCGCCCCCTCGAAAGGGGGGGCGAACAACAACACGCCAACATACTGGTGCAAGCCACACCAGTTCGATCCCCCACCGAAGCAAAACCCACCGGGGTTTTCGTAACCAGCTACCTCTCTCCGACCGGCGGAGAGGGCTAGCCGGTAAGCTTTTGCACTTTTCCCCTTCTATTTATCTTCTCGGCACACTCCCTCTGAACCTTCTTTTTACCCTTTCCTGCTATCATCAACATAAGGTACAAGTGAGGCAATTCAGCTCGCCACATTAAGGCAAATAGATACATCAAGATATGAAGTGACGGTACCCAACCAGGCTTTTTGACACCTCCCAGCCCAGAACCCAGTTCATACCCCCCAACCATTGCAGCAACAGAAGCAACGCCTCCCCTTCCCTCCGTGGCCCCCTACCCGCGAACCAGACCCTTATAGACCTAACCTACACCGCCACCAAGTTGATTAACTTTGTACAGTCAGATATAACCAAGAAAAAGCCACTGTAGTACCATGCCATGTCCCACAACGGAAGAGCCCTCCCCGTACCTCTAATAAAACGTCCAATCAAACCTACACCCTCCCACTTAACTTCCCCGCCCCATGCACCCTCGACCCAGACCCCGACCTCCAATCCCATTTCCCCCTGTCAAACCCCGTCCCGCCCGGCCCCGGCCTAAACCGCCCTGCCACACTCCCCAGCGCCTCTGTCACCGACATGGGCTCGCGTTGCTGTCCATGCACCGGCATCAGCCGCGGCGAGGCATAGTACGGCAGGACCGGCTTTTTCGTCTTGGTAGCTGTCGTTTTCGCGCCGACGGTGGTGGTTGTTTTTGTGGGTTGTTGTTTTTTGGTGGTTGTCGAGGCCGTAGCGGTGGTTGGAAGAGAAAGCGGCTTCCTCGTCTCTTTGAGAATCTCCCTAAACTCTTTTTCGTCGTTACATATCTGCGCGCGAATAAACCGCAACTCAGCAGCCGGATCGGCACCCTCCGCCTCGCGCAATTCCTGCATCACCGGCACGCGGGGCGTGTACGGAATCCCCTCCAGCTTGGGGGCCAGCGCCGGGTCCGGGACGACGCTCTCATCGAGACGCGCGGCGTCGCCCTTGGCCAGCAGCCCCATAATATCAATGCTCTCGCCGGGCGGAATCGGCGTCGGATTCGACGGCGTCACGCAGTCCATGTCGACCTCCTTGCGCAGCACGCGGTCGATGTCGACAGCGGAAAAAAAGGCGCAGCTCTGCGGCAGGTCGTGGATGCCGACCTGCTGGGCAAACATGGCGCGCGTCCAGAGGTTGGCCACCTGCAGCGCCATGGCGGCGCGGTACTTGTCGTGGTCGCGGACCAGGTAGCGGATCTCGTCGTGCACGGTCAGAGCCAGGCGCGCCGCGATGTTGAAGCGCCGCGTGAGGTAGTCCATGGCGACGATGAGCAGGTGCAGGTAGTCGACGCCGCTGGACTGGATGGCCCAGTTGATGCGTGATGTTAGGTAACCGCCTTTGCTGATGAAGCGGCCCAGGAGGGCTTCGGTGATGCCCGCGCCGAGAACGGGGGTCCGCGGGCGCTCTTGCTCTGCGAATTCTTCCAGCTTGTTGAAGACGAACGACTCGGTGCCGCCGCGCCAGAAGGGCCGCTTGTATAGTGATTTGCGGTTGGTCTTGGTGCCCTTGGTCGTGGCGTAGAGCTTGCTGGCGATGAGGAGGGTGTCCTTCTCGCTCAGGCTGGGGTTGAACTGGCGCAGCAGCTGGGCGGCGAACTTGAGCCCCGCCCCGTAGATGCGCCCGTAGTTGAACACTTTGGCGTCGTTTCGCGTGATGCCCAGGATCGACGCCGTGCGGCTGTGGAGGTCTGTTCCCGCAGCCTTGGTGCCCTCGAGCGTCATAAAGCCGATGGCGTTGCCGCCGTGTATCCTGAACGTGGCGTCGCCCACGACCGAGGCGATCCACAGCTCTTCTGAGTCGACATCGGCGCCGACAAAGACATAGCCCGGCGGTGCGCGGACCATGGCCTTGAGCTCGGATCCAACGCGGTTCTTTTTGGCATTGGAGGCCGTGAGCCACGTGTTCTCGACCGCCCGGCGTGTGATGGTGCCCATAGGGATGACCTGGGGGAGGATGAAGCCGCCAACCGGCGTCTCAGCATCTGAACGCCGCGCAGACTTGGTGGCGGACGGGAGATCGTCCTGATAGACCACCAGTTGAGACATTATCCTGTCTCGCGCGCTGATCCAGTATGAGCATGAGGCGTTCATCTCGAGTGCCTCTTTCGCATATGGATACTCGGACGAGAGCGTCCCTTTCTCAAAATACGACAAATACCCCTTGGCCATCGGCGTGACGCACCGGGCCGCGGGCCCATCCTTGTGCGGCAGCTTGAAGTAGACGTGGTCTCTGTCTTCCTTCAGTGCCACAACTGGCTCCTCGGTGAGATCGCATGGCACCATCTGCCGGTCAGTATACTTCTTCGCCTCGCTCCGAGGCACCCTGAAGGTCCAGCCGTGCTTGTCGGACCAAAACAGCGGATGCCCGTCCCACGCCAGTCGCAGGAGCAGCGGCGCGATCCTCGTGCGCACGCTGATGTTGATGGGAGAGTCGTTCTTGGCGAACAAGTCCTTGTACCACTGCGGCATACCCGGTTTCTTCTGCCTCGCGGCCGGCCGTGGCGGGTCGCCCTTTCTCTTGCCCTTGACCATCTTGATCTCCTGCCCGGACCAGTCCAGCTGCGACATCCAGGGGTCGTTGCGCCATTTCTCGGGGTCGTCCTTAATCTCGAGGGCCTTTTCGGTCAGCGCGATAAGGCGCTCCTGGACGGCATCCGAGAGCTTGTGATAGGTAGCTTCGGCATTGGCGAGATACGAGTCCCATGACTTGTCGACGGGGAGGATGACGGACGACAGGTGGCGTAGGGCGGCAAAGCTGACGGGATGGGGGCATACCCGCAGGAAATTAGGAAAGACGATCTGGTAGACACGGTGCGTTATGGCGACATCCGCAGCGCAGTAGGTCAGCAGCTCGTCCAGCTTTTCCAGCACGCCATCCCGCGTCAGCTCTCCAAAGGAGTTGCGGAGCTCCTTGTCAATCGACACATTGAGATGGAACTTTGCGACATCCCGAAGAGAGTTAATGGAACTCCGCTCGATCCAAAGCTCCTCCTCCTCGGCGGTGAAAGCGCCGTTGTTGAGCAGCTCGACCAGTTCGATATTGCTCGATTCCTTGGCAATCTTGTCCCGCAACTCCCGGTTCTTTTTGTGCTTCATCCAGGTGGGCCGCTGCTGCGAGCACATGCCATTGACGGCGACGTGCAAAGACATGGTGTCGAGGAACGAGTTCCGCGTCTGTTGCAGATCGTACTCCTCCAGAATCCGCGCTCGGTCAAACCCGACGTTGTGTCCAACGATTACCCTCTCTTTAGTGGGGTCACCAAGCGGTACCAACTGATGTTCGTTCTCCGTCTCTCCTAGTAACCACGGCGACAGCCACGCGTACCAGGCATCCGGAGTGCCTGCGCAGGCCATGACTGCATAGGGAGTCTCCTTCCACATGACCTCGGTGTCGAAGACAAGCATATTCCCTTCGGGGGCTTCGACCTTCTCTGAAGTCCCGTCGGGGAGGTACTTCGTCCACCCACTCTGCTGCAACCATGTCTTCGGTTTCGGGGGCAGTGTCGACTTGGCCAGCTGCTTCGCGTGCGTCAGGAAAGGCTCGGCGGCATCGACGCCGAGCTTGTGAAAGTGTTCGTCGAGAGTCTGGCCGGCCAGCGGCGGCAGGTCGAAGGCGACGGGAGGGGTATTGTCCGTGTTCTTCCCCAGCAAATCGTGGCGGCGCAAATGGTCGCGCGCAAGCTCGACAAGCTCGGGGGAGGGCGGGCAGGTGTTGCCTTGAGGGAACAGCTGTCGGTAGATGGTGGTGCTCAACTGCTGGACGCCAATCTCGTTGAAGCGGGCCTCGCAGGGGATTGACAGTTTCCGTTCAGCGACAGGAGGTGCAGCAGCCACGGTCGACTCCCACCGGCGCGGCGAGAGGGGCCCTAGGCGGCGCCATGGGCGGCGGGCGGCGCGGTATCGGGCGAGACGGATAAAGCTGGCGGGCGCATCTCGTCCTGGAAATGCGCGCATCGACATGAGCATGATGCGCCACACTCAAGGCATGGTCGCTCGAGCAGGCGGAGTCGGTCTTGATGGAACGCGATGTCCGTCAAAAAAGTCGGCGCCCCGGCGTTGACAGCGACGTGATTTGTCGCCCCCAGAACCCTGCAGATGCCCAGAGATAGGGGAGCTGGGATCCGCACCACTGAAATTGCCCCACCGGATGACGCTGGATCGCTGGAAGTTGCCGATTTACTGTGTACTAGTAGGCTTCAGATTCCCATTCTGGACTCGACGACCTTGAACTCGCCATTGCTTGAACAAGAGAAGGCTTGAACTCAAGTTGTTTTAAGGTTGCCGGAGGACTCAGGTTTGAGTTTAAGGCCGATACGTACCTCAACTAGTCCTTCTGCTTCTTCCTTGCTTTCCCATAATCGGTCTGCTGAGCAGAGTCAGCAAGGGGATCATCTTTCATGTTGCCGGCCCGCAAGGTAGGTAGGTAGCATCCTGCGAGTTCCTCGTGGTGCTACCTAGGCCCTCTCAAGCCGTACCTGAGATCCCGACCCGATGGAGACGAGTGTTTGTGACATCTTGGCGGGGCCCGAATTCAGGAGAGGTTCATTGAAGGAGCGGCCAAGAAGTCCGGGTGTCACGGGATTCCCCGCTCCTATGGTCATGGTCATGTCATCTGTTCAGGCCTCTGCTCACGCACACGTCACAGGCCTCTGCTCCAGTACTTAAGGTCTGGTCGCATGCCCATTCCTGTCATCTAGCTCTTGCTCTCCTCGTAGCAATATCAATCTTGCATGTGCGAGCTGACCAGACCTTGGGTGGTGCCCGTCACACCGGGCATCCAACGGACCCGAAGCGGAAGGAAGACGACCAACACGGGCCCGGCCAGGTCACTCCTGCCTCTTCAGGATCGCCATTGATTTCGGTTGTACTAGGGCTGGTAGTAACGTAAGTTAGGTAATACTTTGAAATTGTGCGTTTTGCTGCATGCCCGGGCCGCTCCTTCGACTTTCAGGTTCTCTCTCGGTGTTGGTGGACGAGTCTGTGGCTGCATCTCGAGGCGGGCTTACCCCGACGCACCTGCGAGACCCCAAGCTGTCCTCCGGACCCTGCGGCATCCGGACACCATTTACCATCCGCGTCCCTTACTTCCTAGGAGTCTCTATGGCGTTGTCTTGCTCTTAACATTCTTTTTTCTATCTCCCTCTCCGCGGCAGTAGATAGCATTGACTTGCACTTGTTCCTACCCGCCTCCGGGGTCAGCGATCTTCTCCGGCCGATACTCCTTCCGGTGTCGAGTCCCCAGCGGCCAAGGCGATTCAGGCTCAAACACCACAGCACAGCCGACCCTAGCTCCAGCAGCCATGGCGGATAGCTTCTTTGATGGAACCTTTGATGACTTCCTCGACGGTATGCATGGCTGTTCGTGTCTGCAGGATCAGTGCTGAGCCTCTAAACGCCAGACCAAGACCTCTTGGAGCTCGCGAGTCTCGTTCTGCCTTTGGGACCCCCGTCTCCTCCTCGGTTCCTCGGTGTTGCCCCTATACGGGCCAATGCTCAAGAAGCACGGCAGTTCTCTGGTTCGGGGCTTCAGCGGGGCATCGGGGACCGCCCCTCGGTCTTCAACTCCAGCAGAGTTCGGGAACCATCCGCTCTTTCATCCGATAATTTCGGCGCGCTAGGCTCTGGCCCCACTCGGCCCGCGGCGACCAATAGCCCGAGCCCGGGCGCTTCGCCGCATTCCGAGCATTCTCGCCTCAACATTGCATCGAGAAACAACGACAATATCGGCCCGCTTGCATTCCACTCAAGCTCACCACTGCGCAACGCTTCAGCCTTCCCTGCACCATCGGACTCGAGCCGCAGCCCATCTCCTCACCTCCACGGCCTCCCAAATCTAGCAGCGAGCTCACCTCTCCGCCACCGCAGCCGCAGCGACGTCCCTCCAAACGAAAGACATCCTCGAGACTCTCCAGACGTTTCGATCCAGCGTCGACGTCCGCACCGGTCCTACCCCGGTGACGCTGCAGTTGCCGTCCTCGACGATACTGCACCCGGTTTTCCACGCCACCACAGCGACGACACTAGCATCCTAGGCTCGCCGACCATGTCATCTACCGCGCGGACAAGAAACATTCGCACGAGCGACCTGACATTTCCGACGGCGCGCACTCAGACCAGCCCTCCTCCACGCTCTTCCTCCCGAAACCCCCGGCGAAGCACGTCGCGGCCACTACAACCAGAGCAGGGCTCCTCGACATCCAAGCGCAAACGAGAGGCCGGCGATGACGATCTCTTCGGCGACGATCTATTTGCGGACGCCCAGGTGGTCGACCTGGTAGACAAGGACGAAGTTCCGGCCGAAATACTAAAGAGCCAGGAGGACGACAAAAACTACGTCAAGCTCAGCACGTTTGACTGCGTCATTTGCATGGATAGCGTCAAGGACCTGACCGTCACCCACTGCGGTAAGCCTTGAGACTTGCTTCGTTCCCCGCATTGTCTGGACGCACTTTTCTAACTGTGACCCAGGCCATCTCTTTTGCTCCGCATGTCTTTTTTCGGCCCTCAACATGGACCAGAACAGGAGGATCTGCCCCATTTGCCGCCAAAAGATCGACCGACCGAGCGGCGCAAATGGCAAGTTCAGCAGCAAAGCCAAGGGCTTCTACCCGCTAGAGCTCAAGTTGATGACCAGAAGGACGCTGGGGAGGAAGTCGAGCCAGTCCTCCCAAGGGGTCTAAGGTTGAGAGAACTTTCAAGGATTTGCTCGCGAAGGGTGCCGCGGATCTCCGACGGCATATAATGGAAGCGGGGGACGCCCTGCGCAACGACGAGGAGGCCTTCTGGCGATGTGGATACCGATATATTGCCTGCCGAGGAGCAGTCGAGTAATTTCCTCGTTCTTTCATCACAGCAGGATGGCTCGGGTCCAACAGGTCTGGCGTTTCGGGGGGCTCACAAGGGAGTCTCGAGGGTGCATTGAGGGAGTAAATTGCTTGGTTTTCGATATAATGCATGATGGGAGCGAGTGTAACGGAAACAGAAGGGGGACATGATGGCGTTGCGGTTTCATGTACTCTCCCTCCTAGATCAGCATCGGGAGGTGGTATACTTTGGCATGGTTTGGCGCGCAGGAATTGGGTTCATCAGGCAGGTTCATAGACGGGGTCTGGCTTCGGAGCTGGGAGGTGGCAATGGATTTGGACTGATTTAGCGGAGTAAATGGGGTTTCGTTTTGCTCCGAACCAGCATTGAATGGGTGCCTTGATGTTTGGATGGGCCATTGGTTCAGACAAGAAATACAGCTGCCTGAATCGTTTCTATTCCCACACTGCCGAGATGACCTGATTCATCATCTATTACCACCGTCCCGCTCCCATTCTTTCTTACACTCGCCGTTACCCTGATGCCGAACTACCTTGATACATCCATAACCTCCCTGTCCCTCAATGGAAAAGAGTCGTGTTGACCCTCGGCTTCTCAGCAGGAACCTGGCCTGTCTCAAACTGTAGTAGTCACTGTTAGCAAGGACTTCCACGACATAGAGGTCAGAAACGCGAGCAAGACGATAAGAAACGTACCTCCAAAAACCCCGTCGCGGTAATCAACAACATAAACGCCTCCGCCAACTCCTCAATCCTCTCCTCCAGCGCCGCCTGCGCTTCCCTATCCCTCTCCCCACCGCCACCATTCACCACCCCAGCCACACTCAACATCCCCCTCACCCCCTCACCCCCGCCATTCTCTCGAGCATCCCCCCTCCCCCCAACCATTCCAATCCCCGCACTCCGCTTGAGCGTGTGCACCACCAGCGAGCGGTGCTGCGTCAGGAACCGCCTGCCCTGCACGACATTGTGCGCCCCTCTTGCCAGCACCGCGGCGCCCACAATCCGCGCCAGCGCCACGAGCAGGGCGTAGTGCTTTTCCAAAGCCCTCGTATTCCGCGGGTCGACCTGCAGCTCCGGGTCGGCGGCGAACACGCCCGACAGCTCGAGCGCGCGGAACAGGTTCGCCTGGAGGACGTACTTTGCGCCCTGGCGGGTCTGGGCGATTTGTAGGAGGAGAGACAGCTTGGCGCTGATGTACTGCTCGGCTTGTTGGGCGGAGGGGTCGGGGAATGTGGGGGAGGACGTGGTGGTGGAGGAGATGACGGCGAGCCAGTCGGCGAGGATGGTTTTGAGTGAGTCGACGAGCACGCCGATGAAGTTGAGGCGGTTGAGGGAGTCGATGACTTGGGTGTCGTCGTCGGAGGGGGAGGAGGAGGAGCGGCGGGAGGTGTGGACTAGTGCCGAGAGGAGGATGGTCGCGGCGGTCTGGCAGGCTGTGTCGCTGCCGTAGGCGTCGTCGCAGATGACGTTGAGGAGGCGGCTGCCGTCGAGCTGAATGGCCTTGAGCGTCTTGGTGCGGGCGGTCGCGAGGCTGCGGGTGCTGCGCTTGTGGGCCGCGGCGGTGGCCGTGTCCTTGTCGACGACGGCTGTGAGGTAGCGGTAGCAGATCCCGTAGTAGAGCGCCCGCAGCTCAGCGCTGCCTGCCCACCTGCCGATGGAGCTGAGACAGAGCTGGAAGAGCTGGAAGAGCTTGTCGCTGACGAGGTTGCCGACGGTGAACTTCTCCTTGTCCAGGCCCGACGCCGCGCCGTCGTCAGTGTCGGAGAAGTCAAGCTTGAAGAGGAGGACCTTGGCTACTCTTGCAAGCTCAAACGCCTCTGCTGGGCTCAGGTTGCTGTAGGCCTCCAGGACGGGGAGAATTGCTTGCAGTGCTTGCAGCAGGAATGCCATCTTGGGTGTTCCCTTGAAGTCGTTGGCCTCGAACATGACCAGGAGAAGGTTGGCCCATGCCCTGAGCAGGGTGAGCCTCGACGCCTCGAACAGCTTCAGGCGGTTCGTGAACGTCAAGTACTCCACGAGGAGTTTCTCTTCCGTCTCGATGGCATCGAGGTGTTGCTGGGGCGCCACTTGAAGAGTGTCCCTGAACTCGTTTCGCTTCAACGAGATGGTCTCGCGCACTTTATGGATGTCGTACTGCAGGCCAGCCTCCGGGTGCTCAACAGCCGATGGCCTGAGATCGAGATCCTTGTAGAAGACAAACTGCGGCGGCGGAACGTTCCAGTTCGCTTCGGGGTTCAGGAAGTCGAAGAAGTCAAAGATGTTGGCGAGGCTCAACGGCTCGTTGTCGTCCAACTTGATCTGCCCATTCAGGGCGTCAAAAATCTGCCGCTTGATGGAGGGTATCCGGTTCTGTGAGACGCTGCAGAGCTCCTTGCCGATGTACTCGAAGATCATAGCCCGCGCCCCGAGGTAATCGATGTATGCCACAGACGCATCCGAGAGGAGGAATTCAGGGTTGTTCGCCTCAAGGTCGTCCCATCGCAGATCCGGCTGGAGTTGAATCTCCCTCAGCAACATGTGGAAGAGGAAGTTGGTCGCCCTCAACTCATCCATGACCAGAGTGGCCGACAAAGGTGACTTCCAGAGAACCTGCAGAATTCGCAGGATGCGGTATTTCAACGTGATCAGATACCCACGCATACCATGCTCCTCGTCGTACACAGAGATCCCAATGATGACGTTCAGGAGACTGTGGAAGAGAGATCGCTGCGCGTCAAATGCGCCCCTCGGCTCGATGGTGAGCTTGTTAAGCTCACAGTGGAAGCCAAGCAGCAGATGCGCTATGGTCGGCTGATCGGGCGTCGCCTTGAGGCACTCGTAGATGAAATCAAGGATGAAGAGCTTGACGACGTAGGTCTCTGACTCGGCCTCCAGAACCGGATCCAGAGTGGCAGAGATGTTCGAGGCAAGGGAAGCAGCAATGCTCTGGCCCTCGCCGTCGCGCTCGAGCTGAACGATTGCTTTGTTCCGGTGGCCTAGTCGACCGGTCTCTGGATTCCAGGCCGCAATGATCTTGGGAGACGTGGAGATCTTTTCGAGCAGCTTCAAGCAAGCCAACGTCAACTCGCCATGGCCGAGATTGCAGTACTTGCCCAGATCAACCACAAGGCCCAGATGGCTCAGGATACCGTCCTCGAAGGATTCGTAGGCAGCGTTTGCCACCGGTGTCCGTCGCTGCTTAGGTTCCGATTGGATGAGAGGTCGCACGAGGTGTAAATATGTCTCTTGCAAATCGAGAGCCTTGATCATGACCTGGACGCCCCGCAGAATGCTCAGCACCAATGGCGAGTCAGGGGATGCGCTGCCCAAACTCGCTGGATCTTGGTGGATGGTGCGAATGATGGCGGTGATGACCTTTTCGTTGAACAACCACTCCATGACGCGGGTGAACGGATGCAGGCGCACATACGCAGCCAAGTCGGTTGTCGGCATGGCGACATCGATAGCGATGTTGCTCGCATTGCCCAGGATGATCAGGTCCTCGTTGAATGTCGACAGGCAAGTCAGGGCGAAATCGAGACAGCTGAGGCGCACTGCCCTGAGCTGAGCGGCGTCGGTGAGGTCCTGAGATTTTTGGGAAAAGATGCGGAAGACAAAGTCGACGTATGGCTCCATCCCGGGAGTCCGCACACTACTACCCAAGTCTTCCGGGAAAGTTAGCGTGTCGTTGAGACCTTCGGGGCCGTCGAGCGGCGCGAAGAGGGAGGTCAACAGCTGAATGAAGGCATTCGACTGCTCGAAGCCGTCGCTGAGCTCATTCAGCACTCCCTCCATGAATCCCTGAGGGCTCAGGGGCTGGCCAAGGTAGGCGACCCTCTGCTGGGCCGCGGGAGTGCTGAGGGTGTTGGTCGCCCACGCATCGATATATCGCCACAAAACTTCGTTTTCGGGAGCTTGCTTCCGCGTCATCAAGGCCTTGAGGACGTAGAAAACGGCAGCACGGATGCGCGGTGGGAGCGGCCCGTTCGAGAGCTTGAACAGAGTGTCAACCAGCCGCAGCTCCTCGTCCATGATCATCCGCTGCCTGGCGACCTCGCTCTCCGTGACCAGCTTGGCTATCAGCCGCATGTAGCACTCGAGCATCAGGGCAGACTCGGGTTCCGTCTCGGCCAAATCCGCGCCGGGCTTGACGGGCCGATGCACGAGCTGTGGCTGGGCCGGTGCCTGCCTCTCCCTGATCTTGTCTGTGAAGTACTCCAGCTCCTTGAAGATCTGCGACCATGTCAGGGACTGGGTGCGCTTCATCTTGCCGGATGATTGGTGACCCTCGTCGAGCAGGAAGTTGTGGGCAGCTGTGGCACATTCCTCGCTGTCGGAGAGGCACTGCAGCATCTCGCAGAAGGCGCTGACGAGTGGAGTGGATGCCCGTCTTGACGCCCACTGCAAGAAGCCGGCCAGATTGCTATCCGGGTCTTCCCAGAACGACATGGCCGCATCCGGCCGCCCTTCGTAGGCGTACGAGATGATGATCAAGAACCGCTCGAGATCGAGGTCCTGCTCGTGATTTTGGCTGAGTTGCCGCTGCTCGTCCTCCTCGGCCCTCAGCTTGCGGAGCATGTCTGGGAGGTTGGAGATGGCGGCATCCACGAATCCCTCCAGGTGCACCATCAGACTCTGCTGGAGGAAATGGCTGAAAGGGAAGGGGTCCGACGCCAGGGGAGGCGATTTTCGCTGCAGCCACTGGCGCATTCCCAGGCGCGACGGGTCTTGCCACTCCTGAGCTCTGCAATCGGCGGCGACCGACAAGATGAAGTCGAACGCGCCCTCCTTTAGCGCTTCCATGAATTGCTTGTTCCTCTCCTCGTCCTCGGCGTCCAGGTCGATGCCCCGGAAGTCGTAGCTCGTGTCGTCCAGGTACCACCCGCTGTACTCGGCAATCCACCAAGCGCGTACGGCGGCGCCGAGAAATGGGAGAGTCCAAGGGTCGTCGCTTTGCTTGCAGACAAGCTGGTTGAGCTGGCGTGCTTGCTGGAGGTCGCCGACTCCCTCTGTTGACCCGAACGCTGTTATGTACGCAGCAAGAACAGGGAAAAGGTGGACTGGCGTATGTGAGCAACGACTCAGTAAGGCAAAGGTGGGGCATGTAGGCCATACCGAGGAAGTGGTCATACTTGTCGACCTTTTGAAGGAGCTTGAGGAAATCTTGGAAGTCCTTGTCTGTAGCATGGCGCTTCTCGACGGCCGCGTGCAGAATTGCTGCCAGGCATTCATGCTGCTCTACGAGACTCGACCGCGAGAAGTCGAACGTCTCTTGATTCTCGGGGGCCCTGAAGAGGTTGACCTGCTGCAAGACGTTCCGGGCCGCGGCCTTGTCCATCATACCCTGCAGCATGGACCGGACGTTCTGCATGGCTTCCATGCATCTCGGAATCACCTTCTTGGTATTGCCTCCAGGCCGTGACCCAGGTGGCGGGACGCGAAAAACCTTCTCCTCCGCAATGGCCCCAAAGGCATCCTGCAGGCCCGGCTCCAGCTCTTCGTCGGCCGCTATCTCGAGGCAGAGGCGCATGCAGTCGAGCAGGTACCTGCGTTCTTGGTGGAATCGGATGACGGCGCATTCCCACAGGGGCCGGCTCTGTGTCTCGGGATCGCCTTCGGCATCACAGTCGAGCAGGATCCTCGCCGACTCGAGTTCGTCGAGATCTAAATCGTCGGCGACCTTGAGGCAGTCGTTGACGAAGTCTTCGTTCACCGCGTACTCATCGTCGCCAATCTTGATCTTCCCTATTCTCCAGTCAGCATCCTTTTCTGCGCCCGGTCCGACTTTCTGAGATCTATACCGGTCCCCAGGGCGGTCCGATTTGCCGGGTTCCGTGGGGGCTTGTCAATCAGCTTCTCGAAGGCATCGGCTTGCGCGTCCAGAAGCTGTTCCAAAACCTGCAGGCCCTCGTATCGATGCTGGCGAACAGCAACCAGCTCCCCATGCAGGGCCTGGAGGGCCTCGAGTGCGCGAAGTTCAGACATGGTCGGCGGCGGGGGGAAAGCGCCTCAGCGCATTCTTTATGTATCGGATATGACCGCGTATCCGAGGCGTGTTGACCTAGGATCGGGTGGTCGGGCCAAGCTGTGTTTGGCACGTGTTGAGATATCCCGAAACTCGGCAGTTTGGTGGCAGGGAATTTGGCGACACGGCGATGAAGATGTCGAGGTTGAATCGCGAACAAAAGCTGTCCCACGCCAAGTTCCAAGTTGCCTGCCGATTGGCGCCAAATCCGCTGCAGTCAACAAAAGAATTGGGCGGTGAGCCGTTTTGCCGCTTCCTGCTGTTGTGCAGGACAGGGGTTTTGCGGCAGGTGGTCATAGCTCCTGCCAGATTCCGCCTTACCTACCCAGCCTGAGCTGGAGAATGGAGATGGGACGAGCCTGCCTGTCAAGCCTGTTTCCCAGCCAAAAGAGATGGGAGCCTAAAAGAGGGTGTAATCGGTGCATCTCGACTTCCAGATTGATCCGCTTCTTCAAATTCTTCTCTCTCTCGAATCTGGCATCCATCCTATCCAACCGAATTTTACTCAAAACCCCAGCGGTGCTGGTTGATCGTGGGCGAAACAAAACTCAGGCCCGTAGCGCTCGTATTCAAGCTGCCCTTTTTGCCCCAGCGCAGCGACTAGTCCCCTACAACTCCCAGCGCTCTCTCAACTTCTTGCTCTGTTTCTGCCGGCCTCTCATGCTCTCATTTTCAACGACTCGGATTGTCTCATGACTGCGGGAGCGGTGTGATGGGTCCTCCGTGGTTGTTGTCGCGCCCGGCATTCCTACTGTAGGGTCTTCCTCATCCGCCGGACGACACCCTTCTGGGTCAGTATCAGGGCCTGAAGCCCACCAGCCCTTCCGGTCGGCTTCTTGATTCGCAAAAAATCTAGAACACGGCGGCACTCAGGGCCATACGGCGGTGACACGATGAATTTCAAGGAGATTACCGGTGAGCTGGTCAAAGATCGATTTAAGCACAACCATCTGACACTGCTACCAACAGCACAGCTCGAGAGCAAAACGGCCAAAACTCGCAACGAGGGGGTCAACAGTAAGCCACAACGACGACATTGCATTCCCAGCCTGCTAAAGATTTTTGTACTTTTACAGAGTTATTGGAGTTCTTCGACAGTGCCGATGGCAGGTCACAGGGTCAAAAGTGCCAATGTCCCCTTGCATGCCTGTTCTCTTTGCTTGCCGCTAACCCGGACCAGGACCCCCTTTGCCGACAATGCGTACCACTCACTCTACGAAGCTCTATTCCGTTGCGTACTCTTAGAGAAGGAGAGCTGCTTCAACTCCAAAAAGTCAGCCAAGAGCATCGCCGACGCCACTCGCAGGCTCGAAAAATGCGCCAAAGCCCTGCGCGCCGCCATCAGCCATGGAGCCACCACGATCAAGCGCAAGACGATCAAGGCCGTCATCGACCACATCACCCAGGTTCTTCCACGGCCCGGGGAGACCTACATCGCCCCTCTTCTCCAAAACTATGTCAAAGCTTTGAGCACCTTCCTCGACTACTCCTCCAACGTCGAGCGTCTTGCGGCATACGACGCCGGAAGTTGGGCCACATGTGTGGACTTCTGCCTAGAGGGTCTCTCTCGCTACCTCGAGACAGGTGACCGAGAGAGCGCATCTTTCTCTCGGGCCTCTCCCGCCCCGGGCCCCAGTGGGAGGTCTGTCTCTGTTGCCGTATCACAGGGTTCTGGTCAAATTGGGGGCCAGACCGCTCTCGAGTTTTTGATATGCCTCAACTCGTTGGTGGCCGCCGCGAACGCCCCTCTTCACAACAGAAATGTGGACAAGATCTCAGATGTGCTCCTGCAGCTTCTCCTGCTTCAGCAAATGAAGATTGGCGAGTTGCAGAAAGTAGCCTTCTCAATCTTCAACATCGTCTTCCAGCGCATCCAGGCCGACGACGTCGCCCTATGCAAGAGGCTAGTCAGGCAGCTTATCCCTCTCGTCTCGTACTGGTGGCAGCCTCGTGCCCTCTCGAGAGACGCCATGTTGAACTCGGTGCGCGATGAAATGCTCAAGACCATCTACGCAACGCACCTATACGTGGAGAGCTTGCTGCGGGATTCCGCCGACGAGAGTTTCTTCCAGGACGTCGAGGACTTGCTGGACTCGCTGTGGGCCGACTACTCGAGGCGCGAAGACCGCGCCCGCCTACAGCTGGACGATGTCACTTTCTCGGGAGTGCGTCTCCCCGCTGATCACCCGTCCACTGGCGTCTTCAGTCTGCGTCCATACCACCAGCCGGGGGAGCAGAACTGGGCTCTCCTGGAGAACCTCGCCATCTTGGAAGCGGCTTACTCGCGATACTCCCAGCGGGAGCACAGTCAACCCCATCCCGAAGATGACCAGCCGCGAAAGAGGCGTCGGATGGCTGGCAGCCCTAACAGGATACACCAAAAGATAAAGTCACTGGATCCAGCGGTCCATCTGTCCGCTCTGCAACTCATGCCGTTTCTGGCAAGTCGCAAGCAGGTTTTGGTGGAGGACCTCGCCGAGGTTATGGCCGATATATCCAAGTCCGTCACGGCCAAGCAGGGCACAGTGGCCTCTTGGGCTATGATTGCCTGTTCGAGGTGAGCACCCAGAGGACCCTTCATCCACATCGGCCTATGAAAACTGACGAGGAAAAGTTTCGCCGCCCACGAGGCGTCACGGCATGCCTCTCTCAGTTCCCTGTGGAAACAGCTCTGGCAGCTTGGCGTCCGCGCCTTGTCGCTGCCGCCTACCAGCCGTGCTGCTTGCGTACTGCTAAACTCAATACTAAAGGCGAACCTCGTCCCCAGGCACGAACTGGCGGATGACATCAATCAGATCGTGACGACGGCCGATATCAGCGGCCCCTCCGTGCTGGTTGATTCGTCCCTCATCCTCATGTTGAGCCTGCTACGCCTCCGCAACATCATGTTCCCCAACGCCAGCCAGGCCACTTCAAATCACATTATCCGATGGGTCTTTGTCAGATGGAGCCCTGGTAAGTCAGAAGGATCCCACCGCATGGCATCGGCCTTGTCCTGATATTCCCTCGCAGCCGAGCTGATATACGCCTCCTTCCACGCCGTGCATGCAAGTCCGCATGATATCGTCAACCTTTTGCGGGCTTGCTATGGGGCCTCAACTCTCACCATGCCAGCACCGCTCCAGGTGTTTGGCGGGCCCATCGCCCAATTTTGGAAGGGCCAGGCCGACACTCACTCCTTTGCCCGGTACCTGCTGCTTTTGGACCAAGAGGACGCTGAGACGCCCGTCCAGTTGCGTTCAACCGAGGAGCAGCTGGCTGAGCCTCAGCAAACCGCTGATCCATCCGGATCCCATGCGACAAAGCGGGTGGCACTGGAGTTGCTCTACCCAAAAGTTGAAGAGCTTCACCAGTTGGCTGAATCATGGCAGAAGCGCGGAGAAGAAGGCGCAGTACCTGTCTCCTCCGAGCGGCTGCAGAGCATGGTCCTCGCCTGCCTCACGGGAGCTCTCCTCCTTCCGGAACTCGTCAACCTGAACTCATCCATGGCCAGGGACCTCGAAACCACGCTCTTTCATACCATCGATGCGACTCTCCGAGTGATCCTCGGGTCCCCTTCCAACGACAACTTCTTTGACCTGATTCTGACATCCTCGGCCCCGTACATCCCAGCGCTCGCGGAAGCAGAGCTTGTCGCTCTCAAGAGAGACAAGCCACACCTGCTGAGATTCTTTGGCAAATTGTCCGACGCGCTGCATGAGAGGTCCCAGCGGGAATCATCTCTCCGCAGCACGGGTGTTGTTGACATCGACGACGAGTTCGAATCGCAAAGAAGCCAGAACGGCACAGTATCGAAAACAAAGACTCTACCCCGGAGAGACGTCCTGTTGTGCCACACGCCCGAGGCTTTCTACCTTGAGACAAGCCTTCGAATACACCTCCTTGAGGTGGTAGGCGCAAACGATGGAGAGATCGGACGCGTCCCGGAGTCCATTGTCGACCACCTCCTCGAGCTTTCCGATGAGCAGTTCTTGTCTTGCCGAGGTTTCATGCGAGAGCTCTTCACATCGGACGCCATGACTCCCCTGGATTCGGCTATCAGGATCCTGGAAGCTGCCGGGCTCATCATCAATAAAGACGAGTACATGTGCTGCGAGGTGGCATTGTGCAACTGCATCGATGTCATGGATAGCTTTATCAGCATGTGGACGGACGAGTCCCTCGAGATTTCGGAAATGGCAGGAGACCTCTACCACTACTTGGTCAAAAACGGCCTCCCCAAGAACGTGCTATCGGCCGCGGCACAGATGCGCCTCTCCAGCCTGCTCTTGCACCTCCTGGAGGTCAAGTCGACGTACGCTTCTAGCCTGAAGCTCCCATCCTCTCGGTCCACTTTGATGACGATTCTGCAAAACGGAGTCATGGATGTCAAGTATTGCGTCGGACGCAACGTCCCCAAGATCTTCGGGCTGTACGTCCTCAAGACGCACGACGAGATCTTTGTCGATGTCTTGCAGAGTCTTCCCAATGACCCTCTCGACACCGAAGGCATCGCATTCCGGCTCTTTGTGCTAGCGGAACTTGCCTGTCGATGGCCAACCCTCCTTCGACGATGCATTTACCACATCTTTGAGACGCCGGGGAAGATATCCCAGTCGGCCAAGTATGCAGCAAGCTGTCTCAAGAGAATCTCGCAAACGCTGCACCTCGATGGGCCTCGGGTGCTGTTCAGACTCTTCGCTCCTCAGCTGCTGTATACATGGCTGGACTCGGATTCCATCCAAGAGATCCCGTTCGAGATCTTTGGCTATCCCAGCCTCCGCGAGATGCTTCAGGAAGGGCAGACAGAAGCGGCCGCCATCATGTTCATGCGTGGAAAGGAGAAAGACGCTCTGGACTTGGCGCAGGCGCTGGGCTTGAAGCCTGAACAGTTGGTTGAGCAGAGCTTCACCAGAATCATCGCCTATAGCATTGCTCACGATATCAGCATTCCAGGCGCTGCCGACTACGTGACCGGGGAGAGCAGGCTTCGAAAGATTCTGGGGAAAGAAGGGTTCCTCTCAAACATTCACCTCAACTTTGCCGACATCATCGCCACGTTTTTCGACATCTTTGACCAGGAATACCCGATCGAGAAGGCTTTCCGACGAGACGAGCGATTTACCTACGCCGCGGACGCCATGGAGGAGATCAAAAAACTGGGACACTTGCCCACTGCTCTTCCTCCAAACCAGCAGCCCATGTTCAAGGCAAAGTATCTGCCGAGGGAAATCGTCCATCTGTGCAGCCGAACTCCCTACGAGCCTGAGACGCTATGGACGCCCGCCCTCGTCGTCTTCGTTGCCCGCAAGTTGTTGAACACGATACACCCGGCACTCGGCCCGCTCCATGCTTGCTCGGTCCTGCGCAAGATCCGCGTCCTGATATGTATGGCCGGCGATCACGCGACGTCTGCGTACCCCTTGGAGATGCTCCTGCACTCGCTCCGGGCGTTCATCGTGGACCCCGAATGCGCCGATGACGCCCTAGGCATTACCCAGTACCTCGTCCTGAGAGGCGACGGCCATCTGAGGCAGACACCGTCGTTCCTCGCCGGCTATGCGCTTTCCATTCTTGCGGATCTCCGTGTCTTCCTCGAATCGAGCCAGTCCAGCACGACGCAGGAGAGCCAGTTCAAGGCGACCATGACCAAAGCGCAGCTCTTCCACTCTTGGTTTTCCAAGTACCTGGCCAGCTATGACTCGCCTGCTTTTCAGGACGAGGCACAGAAGCGCGCATTTAAGTCCATCACACAATCGGCAGCTCAGATCAGAGCCTCGGGCAACGCGGAGAAGGGCACGCACGAGAGCAGCTTGCTATTGGAGATCCTGGAGGATTGGGATCGCGAGAACCAACTCCTCAACGAGCCAGCACGTAACGTCGCTCTGTCCATGCTCTGCGGTGTTTTCAAGGTCCCGCCTTCCAGCCGGCTCGATGTCATCGAAAGCGATGAAGCCGCCTTGAGCCACAGTGCTGTCGTTTGGAAGAGCTGTGCCTCGGAGCGCCTCAGCGGGGAATACCTCGCCTGGGCCGGACGAGTTTTGGGCCGTTCGTTTGCCGCCTCTGGCGAAGTGCCTGATCAGCTGCTGCGAGAGTCTCAACTCAAAGAATATGGCAGGCTGTCTTTGGATAACGGCGGCTCTGAAGAGGGGCTGCTCAACCTCGTCGAGGCCCTCACGGTCAGCAGCGATTGCTTCACCGCCGGCCTGGCCGAGGCTGCCTTGCGTACCGTCGTCTCGGACGCAGTCAGCGACGAGGACCATGATCTCCTCGGCGCTTGTCAACAGAGCCTCGCCGAGCCGCTGCTAATCTCGTCGAACTGGGATCCGTACCGCACACCGCGGTCTGATCAGTTCAACGTGGACACTCCTGCTGCGGCCGAAGTGTTTTCCGCTAAGGAGCTCGAAAGTCCCAACTGGTCCCGGCGGCTGGCAACCCTCCTGGCTCAATCAGTGCCTGAAATCGTCACTCTGAGAGTGTTACCTCCAATCCTCAGCAAGGTCAAAGGTTTCGCTGAGCGTGCCTTCCCGTTCGTTGTCCACTTGGTCTTGACATACCAGTTGGACAAGCAGCAGGGCGTCAAACGACAACTGTCGGAGGCTCTCAAGGAGTGGTTGAACTCGACGTCTGATTCGGCCAAGGAGAACCTGAAGCTCCTCATCAACACTATCCTCTACTTGAGGACACAACCTCTGCCGAACGAGACGTCGATTGCCGATCGAGGCCATTGGCTGGACGTCAACATGTCGAGCGCGGCCGCAGCCGCCACGCGATGTGGCATGTTCAAGGTCGCCGCCTTGTTTGTCGAGCTTGCCAACTCCGAATCGTCCAGAGGCTCAAGGCGCTCCTCCGCAATCAGAGATCTCGAGGACTCGAGCGAGATCTTGCTGGACATTTTTGCGAACATTGATGACCCGGATGCGTACTATGGCCTGGAACAGGACGCTTCATTGTCCGCCGTGGTAGCTCGACTGGAGTACGAGAATGACGGAAGCAAAAGCCTGGCTTTCCGCGGCGCACAGTACGACAGCCACTTGCGCAGCAGGGACTCTGCCTCGAGACAAGACGGGCAAGCGCTCATCAAGGCCCTGAGCAGCCTCGGTCTTGCGGGCTTGTCCAATTCCCTGCTCCAGACGCAGCAGAGCTTGGACGGGTCGTCCGACTCGCTGGACGCGACATTTACCACCGCAAGGCGACTCGAGATGTGGAACCTACCGGCCCCGTCAGCCAACGGCAACTGGGCCGTTACGGTGTACAAGGCGTACCAGACCATGCACCAGGCCCCGGATATTGACGCTGTTCGGACTGCGATCCACGACGGGCTGAGGAGCACTGTCCGGCATCTGACAAGCAGCAGCCTCAACACCTCCACCCTGCGCCATCAGCTCGGAGCGCTCGCTGTGTTGGCGGAACTCGACGATTTGCTGAATGTTACCGACCAGTCTGAGCTGCAGCATGCGCTGGAAGGCTTTGAGAAGCGAGCCAAGTGGATGATGAGCGGGCGGTAAGACTTCCTGTGCCAACAACAAGTTTTCGGGTGCTAACAAGTCTAGATACCCTGACGTGAGCCAGATTCTCTCGTGCAGAGAAACCACATTGAGCATGTGGAGCCAGCATCACAAGCTGAGAGCCACGAGGTTGACGCCGGCAGACGCGCGCCTCGTCCAGATTCGAGGCTTGCTGCTCTCATCCGACATCTTCCGCTTCCATCGAGCGAACCAGGAGACGCTAAATCTGTCCACGGCACTCACGGACCTCATTCCTTCGAGTGAGTCCTTGGGCTTGAGCGTCGATGCTGCAATCAGGATGGAGGCAGCCAACTCCCTGTGGGACCAGGGGGACATGATCACTTCAATTCGGTTGCTGCAAAACATGAACAAGGATACGTCGTCCCTGAAGAAACAAACCGTTCCTGTCAGTAAGTCGGATCTTCTGTCAAAGATCGGGTACCAAGTCTCGGTCGCGAGATTTGAGAGTCCGGACAGCATCCAGAAGCAGTATCTTGAGCCGGCACTCAAGGAGCTCAAGGGCAAGAACGAGGGCAAAGAAGCCGGCCAGGTGTTCCATCAATTTGCCATGTTCTGTGACGAGCAGCTCCAGAATCCTGACAGCTTGGAGGATCTGGCACGCCTGAAGAACCTCAAGAAGGGCAAGGACGAAGAAGTCGCCCAGCTGAAGGCCCTGATCGCCAACTCCAAGGATTCTCAGCACAGGAACCGCTATTCCAGCTATCTTGCCAAAGCGAGGCAGTGGCAGGATCTCGACCAGCAGGAGCTTCGTCGGGTGGAGCAGACGCGGTCTGAGTTCTTGAGACTGAGTCTGGAGAACTATCTCCTCTCACTTGCGGCGTCCGACGAGCACAACAACGATGCCCTGCGCTTCATGGCCCTGTGGCTGGAGCAGTCAGAAGAGGACGTCGCAAACGAGGCTGTGAAGAAGTACATCACCAAGGTCCCAACCCGCAAGTTTGCGCCCTTGATGAATCAGCTTTCATCTCGTCTGCAGGACCAATCCGCCCTCTTCCAAAGGCTCTTGATCGATCTGGTCTTCCGCATCTGCGTCGACCATCCATACCATGGCATGTACCACATCTGGTCTGGAGCCAGGACCCGGGTCAACAAGGATGACGAAGTGGCCGTGTCCCGCCAGAAGGCCACCGACAGGGTGGCGAAGGGTCTCACCAAGTCGGAAGTCGTGTCCGGAATCTGGCCGGCCATTGACCAGACGAGCAGGGCCTACCACGCGCTCGCAATGGATCGTGATCCAAACAGGTACAAGGCTGGGCAGAAGATCGCCATCAAGAGCACGTCGGTTGGGCAGAGCTTCTTGAGTATCTTGGCCAAGTACCCGATCCCGCCGCCGACGATGCAGATCGCGCTGTCGGCCAGCCAGGATTACTCGGATGTGCCGATGATCCACAAGTTTGAGCCGGACATGTCCATTGCTTCGGGTGTAAGCGCACCAAAGATCATCACGGCTGTCGGCACCAACGGACAGCGGTTCAAGCAGCTCGTCAAGGGCGGCAACGATGACCTGCGCCAGGACGCCATCATGGAGCAGGTCTTTGCCGCCGTCTCTGAGCTTCTCAAGCTCCATCGGACAACGAGGCAGCGGAACCTTGGTGTCAGGACATACAAGGTCTTGCCCCTGACCTCGTCCTCCGGCCTCATCGAGTTCGTCTCCAACACGATCCCGCTCCACGAATACCTCATGCCCGCCCACGAAAGGTACTACCCTAAAGACCTCAAGGGCTCCCAATGCCGCAAGGAAATCTCCAACGCCCAAACAAAAACCACCGAGACCCGCATCGCCGTCTACCGCAAGGTCACGGAACGCTTCCACCCGGTCATGCGCTACTTTTTCATGGAGTACTTCCCAGACCCAGACGAATGGTTCCACAAGCGCACCGCCTACACGCGCACGACGGCCGCCATATCCATGCTGGGCCACGTCCTGGGGCTGGGCGACCGCCACGGGCACAACATCCTGCTCGACACCAAGACGGGCGAGGTGGTGCACATCGACCTGGGCGTCGCCTTTGAGATGGGCCGCGTGCTGCCGGTCCCGGAGCTCGTCCCCTTCCGTCTGACGCGCGATATCGTCGACGGCATGGGCATCACCAAGACCGAGGGGGTGTTTCGTCGGTGTTGTGAGTTCACGCTTGACGCGCTGCGCGAGGAGGCCGGGTCTATCCAGACGATCTTGGATAGTCTGAGGCATGACACGCTGTATCAGTGGTCCATCTCGCCTGTGCGCATGGCCAAGTTGCAGAATGCGCGTGGGTCGGCTGGGGATGGGGAGGACGGTGAGGGTGAGGAGGGTGTTGGTGGCGGTGGCGGTGGAGGGGACAGGAAGGCCAAGTCGGTGAATGAGCCGAGCGAGGCGGACCGCGCGATCGAGGTGGTCAAGAAGAAGCTGAGCAAGACGCTGAGTGTCATGGCGACGGTGAACGACTTGATCAACCAGGCGACGAGTGTGTCGAACTTGGCGGTTTTGTATTCTGGTAAGTTGAGCCTTGTCATCTTTGCTTGAGGAAACCGTGCTGACTTGGTGCAGGCTGGGCGGCATATGCTTGAATGAGTGGGGGAAGATGGGCAGGAAACTTGTAGACATTTGTTGCTCTAATAGACCATCTCCCCTGTCATGTTGGTTGTTAATGTCTACCCAAAGGGCTGTTGTGAGCATCTGCGTGCGTCATTGTCTGCCCGGGGTGTCGAGTATATCGCGAGTGTAACTCTCTCCAAGGACAACGTGGCTCCACGGAGCAGACAGCGTCTCCGTTCTTGGTTGACCTCCACTAACCGTGAAAGAAACTGGCAAATCTTTTCCACATTTTGTGGTGATGGATTGCAGTATTGAAAAAAAACCTGTCCTTAATATCTTCTTGAAAATGAACCAAGAACGCCTTCCTCTCGCTCTGCCCATCCTGTCCCATATTGGTACATCTAACCAAAGCTTAGTACATACTCCTAAGTGAATGCTGCGACAAGACAGCAGTGGGGAGCATTCCAACGCTCTCCAGCATTTCCAACGCCATCTTTCCCTTTCCAGATGCCTATGCCTCAACTCCCATAATCCAGGATCGGCATCTCATCCTTGGCTCATCTCAGCCACCATCTCACGCCAGACAACCCAACCTCGCTAGGCATGTACCCAAAATCTCACCCAACAGACCTCCCCAACCTCGCCATAACCCTCTCCCGATGCGCCCGGTTCTTGAGATGCACCTCAAAGTTCTGCACCGTCGTGTCCGGCCCGGCCGTGTACGACTTACCGGGGCAATCCCGACACCTGATGCGCGGCAGCCAGGCGAATTGCACGTTGGGCGGGACGGGCTCGCCCGGAGGCAGGGGGAGGGATACAAAGGAGTTTGTCTCGGTGTTGATGGCGCAGTAGCGCATGATGGCCTCGAAGGAGTCGGATGGGTAGGCTTTTTGGAGGGTGGAGAGGGCGGTGGTGAGCCAGTCTGGTGGTGGGGGCTGTGGGAGGGCATGGATTAGTACATGGTTAGAGGGATGGAAAGGAGAAGGGTGTGGGAGACGAACCGGTGGTTGGTTTGGTGTTTGACCGTTGGGCCCGGGTGGAGGGGCTGGGACGCGGCCTAGTTGGCCTTGGAGGGAGGGCGCGGAGTTTGGTCTCGGCGGGAGGTTTTGGTTGGATGCGGATGGGGTAGAGGGGGGGCCCATGGAGCCTGGGGCGGCGGAGGAGGGGGCTCGTTGGTGGGCTAGCGTGGGCGTGGCGGATGGATGTGGTGTCTGTCGTGTTTTGAGGTCTCGCATGAGCTTTCTGAGTCGTGCAGGGTTGACTCGGAGGGTGATGATGTATTGTTGGGGCTCTTCGGTCTGTTCCCGAGTGGCTTCTCGGCCAAAGCGGCGTGATGTCCGAGTTTCGTGGTGATGGATGATGGCTTCGGGGGTCTCGGATCGCCCCAGGTTGGCCATGCGCTGGGCGGCTGCGCTGGCGGCGCCGCGCATCCCCCGCGTCCTGGCAGTGCCTTGGAGCTGCGTCATGGCGGGAGAATCCGGGGCAGAGTCGTCGCTGTCCTCGGAATCGGACAGCTCGCCGTCGCGAGCAGCGCGCTTGCTTCTCCCCGTCAGACCTCCCAGCGACCGCTTGAACAGACGGCTCTCTTCGATGTTGAGCGCAGCGCCTGGCAACACTGAAGAAACAATCGACGTCCTTATCGTCCTTTGCCTTTCCTTCAGATCTGGCAGCTGGGGGCCGCCGCGCCGGTTGATGGACCGTTTCTGTCTCCTCTGCTCGCGCGAGAACATGGTCTCTGTCCTCTCGAGCTCGGCCTCGGTATTTTCGTAAAGATAAGGGGCGTAGTCTTTGGCTTGTTGTTGTGGCCTGAAAACAGAGGGCAGGGGACTAGGAAGGAAGGCGGCCACGAGGTCGGCGTCCTCGATGGGACGGCCGTCAAACGGATGGCCGATGCTGTACAAGCTGCGTGTGAAAAGCTGGGTCTGTTCGCGTATGCAGTGTGCGATGGCTGTGGTGAACTCGCCCGACAGCGACAAATCCCGAGCCATGCTGGCGGCAAACTCCTCGGGAGAATTCATGGGGTTGTTTATGTCCCATTCGAACTGGTCGACTAGTGTGTGGACGCCAATCGTGATGTTGAGCTTGACGAGGATGCGCATTTCGTCGTTCTTGTAGGCGGAATACGGGAGCTCGGGATCAAGGGCGTCTTCCTCGGAGTAGGCAAAGGGATAGAAATCGTTGAGCTGCTCGTGCATCTGCTGCACCACCTGGTCGTAGACGGGCTTATCGGCGGACGGATTGAGACCCATGTCCTCGACCAGCTGAGCGGCGAAGAGCTCAACGGATACTAGGCGCTCGTGGAGATTGAAGGTGAATGTATCGCGCAGCTTGATCTTGTCCCAGTCAACGTCGATCCGGACGGGCACCAGCTCCTCGTGCTGTTCGGCCTGCTTCTTCATGTCCTTTTTGGAGAACTTCAGGGCGGGGGTCGTCTTCCTGCCGGGGCGGGGCTTCTGCGACGGGTAAATAATCTTGGTCATGGTCCCATTTTCAGTGTAGCCGTTGCCGTAGCCGCGGTAGCCCTCGCCGTAGAGCCTCCCAGGATAGCCAGCATAGAACTCCCGGTATTGGCGGTAGTCGCTCGCGCGCGCAAGCATGTCCTTGGTGTCCTTCTCCAGCCTAATCTGGGCCTCCTTGAGGGCAGCGGAGTGTATCCAATCGTGCGTCTGGAAGCGCTCGATGATGACCTTATTGAGGGCATCCTTGTCGCGGACGGGGAGCGTTGTGGTCGCGTCGGCTGGGGGAGTGGCGGGCTTGGATGTCGCGGCGGGATCGGTGGTTTGTGATGTCGCCGGCGCAGCCGTTGAAGAAGAATCGGTAGTTGCGGGCGCCGTCGATGACAGCCGGTCGCTATCGCCGCCAGCGGCCGACAGCGCGGACGCCTGCGAAGCGGCCATGATCGGCAGAAGCAAAGAGAGTGAAGGGGGCGCAACAGTCAGAAAAAGAAGAAGAAAATAAAATCGGCGCCGTGAAAAACAACGATCCCCGGAGTGCGCACTGGGTCCAATGCCGGGGTCGCGTCGATTTTGGTGGCGCGCTGCGGCAGAATGCGGTGTTGCAACGATGCGCTGGCGCTGTTCGGATCGCTGAAGCTCAAGTTCGTGGTGAGGCTGGCTCCGGGTCAGGATGCGCGAAGGTTTAAGAAACGGCGAAGCGCGACTGGCCAATGTGGTGGTGCGCCGTGTGGGCTAGGAGACTAAGCGAGGCTAAGGTACACTCTACCGAAACTGGCACAGTAATTGGCTGTTGAAGGAAGTATCGGCGACTTTTCTAAGGCACCCTTGGTCTTGGCACACGGATGGCTCGTGCTCTTTTCTTCCAGGCCGGGCCAGGTTGCAGCGGGCCCATCGCATGATCGCACCAAGAGCGGGAGCTCAGGTGGGGCAACGGAGCCCGGTACACAAACAGGAAACCCCCTCCCCCGCCTTCACAAAATCAAGCAGCAGCAGCTCAAAATACATCACGCGCCCCCCGCAGCTTGTTCCTTTCCGTCCTTCTGGTTCCTCGCTGTGGTTCTGTTTCATCCGTCTGGATACATTGGAATTTCAGTAAACGGTCGCTCGCTCGAGTATAGTTGGTCAAGATGGCGGCCGAAGCTCAGGAAATCGGTCAGTTAGCTCAAGCATGCCCATGTTTACCTCTGGAGCTCCCCGTACTCTTCCTTGCTGTCGATACAGCGCGTTCCGGCATCTGATCGGTCGGAAAGCTGCTCGAATTGCTCCAGAAGCTCCCCTTGCTTTCCCACCCCTCCGGTTTCGAGACGGAACTGTCCAGTCTTTCGCTGTGTTCACCCGATGCTGATGCTCCCCTAGACTACACGCTCAACAACCCCGACACCCTCACCAAGTACAAGACGGCCGCCCAGATATCGGAGAAGGTCCTGGCCGAGGTGTCCAAGCTCTGCGTCGCCGGCAGCAAGATCGTCGACATTTGCGAGCAGGGTGACAAGCTGATCGAGGAGGAGCTGTCCAAGGTCTACCGTGGCAAGAAGATCAACAAGGGTATGCGGTCGCTGGATCGTCCGTTGGGGCTGGCAATGGCTGACCGCTTCGTGCTCTAGGCTTCTCGCACCCCACCACTGTCTCTCCCGCCGCCTTCGTCACGCCTTACACCCCGCTCAAATCGGACGAGAAGGAGGCCTCCGTCGAGCTTCAGGCCGGCGAGCCCGTCAAGATCCAGCTGGGAGCGCAGATTGACGGCTTCGGCTCCATTGTGTGCGACACTGTCATCGCGAAGAAGGCCGATGAGGCTCAGGATGTCATTGAGGGCCGGAACGCCGACCTGCTCCTGGCCACGTACTACGCCAACGAGCTCCTGCTGCGGCTGATGCTGCCCCCCGGCCTCCTGGCTCAGGGCACCGACGAGGAGAAGGCCAAGGCGGCCGCCGTCAAGCCGCCCACGCAGTCCAAGATTACCAGCCTCCTGGAGAAGGTTACCCAGGCCTACGAGTGCAACCTTGTCGAGAGCACGACGTCGTGGCTGTTTGACCGGAACGAGATTGAGGGCAAGAAGAAGATTGTCATTGCTCCCGGCGAGAACACCAAGGGCGAGGGCGTTCCCGAGGTCGGCGAGGTTTGGGGCGTCGAGATGGGTGTCAGTCTTGGGTCGGGCAAGGTCAAGCAATTCGAGCAGCGCACCACGCTCCACCGCCGCACGGCCAACACGTATGCCCTGAAGCGGCCCACGTCGCGCAAGATCCTGTCCGAGGTGCAGAAGAAGTTCGGCACCTTCCCGTTCAGCCTGCGGCAGCTCGAGGATGAGCGCGACGCCAAGTCGGGTGCCATTGAGTGCGTGCGGGGCAACGTCTTCCGCCAGTATGAGGTCACCGGCGACAAGGACAATGCGCCCGTTGCCAGGCTTCTGACCACCCTCGGTAAGCAACACACGGGCAGGGGTGGGCGAAGAGTGGCGAGGAAGCTAACCCTGTCACAGCCATCACCAAGAACGGCATCACCAAGCTGGGTGCGCCGCCGGCCTTGGACCTGAGCAAGGTCAAGTCGGACAAGAAGATTGAGGACGAGGAGATCCTCAAGATCCTGGAGCAGCCGCTGGCCCGGAATACCGGCAAGAACAAGAACAAGAAGAAGAAGAAGAAGCCGGCCAAGAAGGCGGCCAAGGAGGGGGAGGAGGACGAGGAGGAAAGCGACGACGAGTAAAGGCTGGCGGCATCGTGGATGGACCTCGAACGGAGCGAAACAATGTTATCGGCCCGGCTCTGAAGGCACTGTCCTCATTTACAGCCTCTGCATCAAGCATTTGCTAATGTCACGTGGGTGGATGAGAGCACCGAGCCTGCGGCAGGGCGGAAACGATTGCAAGGTCGAGCGGGAAACGGAGCGATTGTGTACAGCCGTTGTCGCTGGCTTATCACTTCATCTTGGTTCCCATTCCGCATGAGCACGGAGCAAGTCCATTATCGGAGAGGGCAAGAGGGCATTAGGCTTACGTTGCCCACGACGTCATGCTCGGAAAATGGTATATCTATGTGTTGTTTTCGACTTTTTGCGGTCCGTGAGTCTGCATATCGCAAGTGGCAATCGAGAGAAAGTGAGTCGATGCCTGGGCAGAAACGTGCTGGGGCGGTTATCGAGTCGATTTCGTGATGCCGTCTCGCATTTCTTGAATTCTTATTTATTGTGTGGCCGCTGTGCTCGCTATTGATTCTATTCATCCTATTGTTTCGCTACTGTGAGGCTGCTCAGAATAGCGAAAGCAGAAAGCACCGCTCGGCCATCCCCTGACAGCTGCCCGCCCCCTTAACTTGGTGGGCTTCCGTTGTTTATAAAACTCACCCCCGATCGGTTTCCTCTTCCTCTTCCACACGCAACCTTCCCACCGCCCTTCTTCTTCTTCTTCCCTGCATCGCGCATCACACTCTCCAACTCACCATCTCTTTTCTTCCGCAAGCAAGAAGAAATCATCAGAGTCGGAAGACGCGTCTCATCATCGGATTTGCATCGCATCCTGGATTCAGGGGCATCCGCCTAAATCGGTGCAACAGCTCGCGATTCATCGAGAACACCAAAATCGAAAATCACGACTTTCCTCATTGAGCTGGAATCGAGAAACAGCTCATCGACAGGAAAAAATCCCCATCCGAGTTTTGTCGGTGTCACGAATTGCGGGCGGTCGGCACACGCTGCAAGCTTAGCAGCAACAGGTGCCAGCCACGCCCCCTGTCAGTTGCTCAGCAGCAGCACCCCCGGCAAGCTAAGATCGCCTGCTGCTCTCTCCCTACAACACCTCCCATCCCCCTTCTGATCCCACGACTTTTCCCAACAACCACCCACGACCACGCGTAAAGCCGACAAAAACGCGACTTTTTCTCCCTGCTTCATGTCTTAGGACGGCAGAACAGTGCGCATTCCGAAATCCCATCTTTTTTTGCAGCGATGCTAACCCGCTGTCGCAGGCGCGAGAGGACGGACCGTTGGCTCCGTCAAAGAAGGGGGCCGCCCTGGGCGAGCAGACGGCTGCTGCATCGCGAGTTACTCGGAGCACCACCCGCGCAAACCTGACTTCCAACATGTCGTCGAATAATACGCCCAGCATGCGCGCCACGCGATCGCGCTATTCGAGTCCGCTCGCCGCCGCCAACGGTGCACCCGATTCCTCGTCGTCGTCGTCGTCGTCGTCGTCGAAGGGGGCTCAAGGGAACGGGACCAGCACCACCAACGGCGTGGACGGACAAAAGGCATTCATGCAGCGCTGGCTCGAGCCGCCAGTGCAGGTCAAGGCCAGCTATCAGGACGCCGGCCTCGTGCGCCAGGGCGTGTTTGAGAATATGGCTCCGTTGGGGACGCTGCCAAAGGTCGGGCTTTTTAAGAAGACGGCACCACCTCCGGCTGCGGCACCTCAGCACCCGCCCGCTCGCACCAGGATCGTCATTAAGAACAAGCCATCCGTGCTTCCTGCACCGAAGCCTGCACCTCCGCCGGCGCCTGGCCCAGAAGAAGACGAGACGGAGGAGGATGCGACGGAGCCTGAGGCCGAAGACGACGAAATGACGGAGGAGCAGGACGATGAGGATCTCGGAGAGGAGGACCAGGCTTTGGCTGCCAACAAAGACGGCCACAAAGCTCGCACGACGGCTGCATCCCAGCGCTCGCGCCGTTCCGTCGCCTCCAGGGAGACGGATGACGAGGACTGGGCGCCGGGCACACCGGCTCAAAAAGCCACGACGCGACGGAATTCATCAAGGGCAAGCACCAGGCCTCCGCAACAGCTGGTATCCGGTGCCAGTGCAGCCTCGCGGCCGGTCGATCCGAAGGAGTTTGGCGACAGGGTAGTGGAGGCTGCCGTGGACGAGGCGCTCGCCCATTTTCGGTACCCCACAGCTTGGGCCCTGCGCACACTGTACGATGAAAATTCATCCAACCATGAATTTCTCATCATGATCCAGAAGGTGTTCCTACAGACTGCGAACGCCGACGAACTTGAGGATTTTGCTCGGCTCATTCATGCCAAGAAGAAGGAAGGCAGGAAAGACAACAAAGCCTGCCACTACTTCGTCCCCGCCGCTGCCAACAGCGGTTTCACGCCGCATCAGCCGAAGCGGGCCCCCTACGGCAACCTCGTCAAGTTTGACATGTCCACTCTGCGTCTCGACAAGGACAGCGGCAAATCCCAGACCCAAAAGAGGGAGCGACCGGTGGAAATTCGGGAACCTGCGGCCGAGGAGCAGCCCGCCGAGCGCGAACCTGAGCCCGAGCTCCCGCCGCGCAAAAAGCGCAAAGCCGGCAGGCAGCACCGCGAGGCGACGCCATCGTCATCCAAGATGGCCGCCACCAACGGGGTCAACGGCAAGGCTGCCACAGAAACCCCTTCGCGGAGGAGGGCGCGGGCGCGCTCTGTTTCCAGCACCTCTTCGCTTTCCAGCGCGCTGTCTCTGTCGCCGCCGGATGGCATCCAAGAGGTCCAAGACGGGGGGGACCAAGGGTTTGATGAGACCCCCTCGCGCAACAGCCCTGCGCCCCCCCAGCCAATCACAGCCGGGAAGCGCCGTCGGTCCAACGCACCGCGCAAGAGCCGGAACGTGTCACCCTCCGGACCTTCGCCGCCAGCTGTGTCAACCACCACCCCTGCGCCGCAGCAACTGGCTGGGGACGCTTCCTCTTCGCAGCAGCCATCGCACCGGCAATCCCCAGCTGCTGAGCAGCCCACCGCCGCTCAAGAGGAGCAGCATCAGCCGTATGAGATGCCTGCCGTTGTGGATTCGCCTCTGTTTCCGAATCTCAATTCCAAGAAGGGGAGCAAGTCGGGCACGCCGGCTCTCGTCATTGCCTCCAAGGTCGGCAAGATCGACCCCAACGACGAGAATCTGCTTCTGCGCCAAACTGCGCGCAGTGTCACCAACCAGCCCCTTCCCGTCAGCAACGTGAGGGGCTCTTCTCCTCAGGTTGCGTCGGCGCAGGCGGAACGGGAGGTGTCGTCCAAGACGGCGACGCCAGCGACGGCACCTGCAGAGCGGGCGCGGACATCACTCCCATCGGGCCGCCCGACACCAGCTCCCCGGGAGGGTCGGAGCACGCGTTCGGCGGTCAAGCGGACGCACGATGACCTGGAGGATCAGCCATCGCCAACTGCTGCCAACTTCCCGGGGTCTGAGGCAGCATCCACGGCGGCCGACTCACGTGCTGGGACACCCGCCCTTCGCCCGGCAAAGAAGCCCAGGACCGGGCTCCGAGTTAAGAACTCGTAAGCACCACGCATCGTCATGCACATATTGAAATGGAGCGGTCTTCGCTAACGATTTGTCTTTTTAGGCCGATGAAGAAGCGGAACGGCACGTCGGCTGGTATTCCTCGTCCTAGTGGCGAGCGCAGCAGTCCTTTGGGCAATGCTCCCCGCGAGGTACGACATGATCCCCTCTCTTTCCTTCCCCTCCTCCCCTGCCATTGCCCTGTCTCCCATCATCGATCTGCCGCAATGGCTTGATGCAAGCGCATCTTCATGGACCACGCAGACTCCGTCAACCTTGGCCCAACCTTCAGTCCCAGAAAAATTTGCGTGGCAAACTGCCGCCCTTGCACATCGCTTGCTGCCGTTTTGCCGAAATACACCTCACACACACTTTGCAACAATCTCTTCTTCTTTGACGCTTGGTTGCTGACATGGCGCCCACCACAGGACGATAACGATGACTACTGCTCCTCTTGCGGCGGCAACGGCGAGCTCATCTGCTGCGACGGCTGCACCCGGTCGTTCCACTTTAGCTGCGTGGACCCGGTCCTCCGCCGCGATGCCATGCCCGTTGAGTGGTTCTGCAACGTGTGCCGCGCCAACCGCGACCCTGCACACCAGCCTACCCACGGCGGCGCCTTCGCCCTGCTGCTGGAGAAGCTCGACGCTAGGAACTCGAGCGCCTTCCGCCTGCCGGGCCCCATCCGCGATCGCTTCGAGGGTGTGCGCACCGGCGTCGATGGCGAGTATGAGGAGGTTGCTACGAATGTGGTGAAGCCTACTCGGTAAGTGATCGTGCTTTCTGTCTGTTTGATTGATTCAGGGTGCTAACCGTTGCTACAGCAAAAAGAAGAACGAGGATGACCAGGCGCCCGACTTCTTCCGCCTGCGCGACGCAGACGGCAACGCCGCCATCTGCCACAGCTGCCAGAAGGGCAGCGGCACCGATCGCGCCATTATCCCCTGCAGCATCTGCGGACTTTACTGGCATCTCGACTGCCTCGATCCGCCCGTGGCCTACCCGCCTGTGTTGCGCACCTGGAGGTGCCCGCTGCATGCCGACGATCTCCTCGCCCAGCTTCCGAGTATTCTCCATCCGGCGCACAGGTACCGCAAGGTCAAGGACGTGCCTGTCATCCGGCCTGCCTTCACCCGCGGCTATGTCAACAACGGTTTCGTTGACATTGAGCTTGAGGACGACGAGAATGAGAGCGGTTGGAATGATGTCGAAAGCTTCGGGCGGACCGTGCGGCTGTCTGAGCAGGGCATCATGCTCGACTTCATCTCTCGGTGAGTTTTGGAGTGTCATAATTCTGTGGAGGAGTGTGCTGACTGTGTTTAGGGCCCGCGAGCAGAGGATCCGCGAGCAGGCGAATGCACAGCCCCAAGCCCCGGCTAAGCCTCTTCCTGTTCCTATGGAGCTTCGGTCTCTGGAGGAGCAACGGGCTGTGCTCAACCTCGCGCAGCTCGGCATGCCTCGTGACGACGGCGTTTCTGTTCTTGTCGAAGCCATGATTGTGGGTTCTATTCTCTTCTCCCGTGGCTGAACCACATGCTGACTGTTTTCAAGTCCCAAGCCGAACCCTCTGTCATCGATATGATGGCCCGGGCTGATCCAAGCCACCTCGAGAACAACACGCAGCTCAACCAGATGGACCAGCAGAGCCTGCGCGCCATTCTGGCCAGGGCCGAGTCAATGACCGAGCACATCCGCCAGCTCCTGGCCTCCGCCACGCCTGCACAGCCGCTTCCCCAGACCACCGCCCCTGCCGAGGCAGAGGACGCCGCTGGTACCGTTCCCAGCCTCAGCAACTCACAATCCCCGTCGAACAACTCAGCCAACATGGACTCGGACCCAATCGCCATGGACCTCGCCGCGGCAAAGAGCCCCGCGTCGCCGGCTACTACGGATGACGTCCCCGCCATGACACAGGGCGAGAAGACGCCTGTCCTGGGCGACCAGTCGCCTGCCGCGCCCCTGCCTCTGCGCCTGGAAGAGACAGCCACGCCGATGGAGAATGGTGGCGTGCCGCCTACGCCGACAAAGGCTGCTGGTATCCCGGGGGAGGAGCCGGTTGTGCTGGAGGCGGGTGGGGAGGGGGAGAAGGGGTTGGGGGTTGGGGAGGCGGAGGGGTTGGGGGTTGAGTGAACCGTGGGATGGTTGTCTTTCCGACTTTGGCGGACGGCCCTTCGATCATCCCCCGGTCGTCCGAGCCTACCTCAAGGAAGCCTGTCACGGCAGGGTCTTTTCTTCCTTCTCCTGCTCAGCAGAGCATTTCAGCTCCATCGAATTCGGGCAGGGCGAAAGGGATCGTCAGCAGTTTCGATGTCCCAGTACGACCGCAGCGGATATATATACTTAGACTTTTCAGCACCCTCCGCTCGCGCTCCTGTCTCGTCGCGGTCCTACGAACCTCATCATCTTCTAGCTCAGCTTATCGGGATCTGATCTCCCGCCAGCCCGCTTTTGGCCCTCGTGGAGCCGACCTCTCTATCCCGCATCACGGCCGTCTTAGCTTCCGCCCGGCTGAGGCCCTCCGCACGTCTCTGCCGTCACGGTCTGGCCCTCACAGCGGGGCGATCTCGTTTCGTTTGGCCGCTCTTGGCCCAAGGATGGGGATGAGGCCAAGGCAGTCAGAGGGGAAGGGATGGGCTTGGGACAGCGAGGAGATTTTCTTATTTTTCGTTGGGTCTTTTCTTTTCTTTCTTGTTTTTGTAAACCTTGTGTCAATAGCGGCAGCAGATCACATCATCGCTTTTGCTTTTTTCTCTCTTCATTGCAGCATGGATCAGCCAGCCGGCAGGGCGGTTTGGGCGGCGCAAAGGCGTTTGTTGGACTTTTGGGGTCTGATGCGGGTTGATTTGATTTGGCTGGGGTTTCTTGGGAGGAACGGGGCATGGACAGACTTTGCTTTCTTTGTTGTTGCTTTATGGATGAATGGATCGGTTTTTCTGAGTGTTAGGTCTCCAGTGGCCGTGTTCCTGTGTTACTTGCTTCAGCTGCCGGCGCGGTCCACCGAAACCCCTACCGATCCGACTTGGTTGGTATCAGCCTGGTCTGGACATGGGAGGTGGGATGGTGGTGGATAGCGCATGGCTGGCTTGCTTGTGGCTGATAATGGAATGGGTGGATGGTGTGAGGACGGCCTTGAGCTGAGTGAGATTTCTTTTTCCCTTTTTGTTCTATTGGTTGCCTCGTGGTCGACGAGGCAGGGCCCGGCAATGGCATGGCATAACTTAGATACTGGTAGACAGAGCGAACTTGGGCAGGCTGTTTGCGCTTTTCTGATGCTATCTCCTCATCCCTCCGTCTTTTTGTGTGTGTGTCCTTCTTTCCGGATCTGGGCTTTGAGACCTGGTTAACTCCTGAGTCTCCAGCCTGTATCTATGGGCGGAATGGGATCAGTTACATCCTTCTCTCCTTCTACAGTCCCAAACGAGCACTGAACACCATTCTACCATGCTCAGTGCAGGAATGCCTAAAGAAATATGTTTATCAGGACTGAACCTAGTCGGAAGATGACCAGGTGTCGGATGCTAAGACGGACTGAACCTAGACTGAACCCAGCCTAGCTCAGTTGGATCAAGTTGATACAACAAACTTTAAGAGAGCACACAAGTTCAAGCCAAGCTTTGACTCCATTGCTAAGCCAGCAAGGAGCAGAGGCCGAGGGATGACTTGGACCCAACCCGGCTGCAAAACAACTGAAGCTCAGATGCTTAGACGGCCAAACCCAAGACTAAATCCAGCTAATACTGGCCTGGTTTAAGCTAGATTGTTGATATCAGCATGTGAGCAAACCCAAAGAGTTCATGCTAAGTTCCCCCTGACTTGCTTAGCCAGTGAGAAACACATGTCAAAGGAACTACTCGACCCATCAGGGTCTTAGGACGGCTACATCTCAGATGCTTAGCCGGACAAGACCCAGCCTGAACCCAGCTTCGCTGGGTATGATCTAGGTTGCTACCAGGTCTTGATTAAGCACAGGAAGGTTGAACCTACGTTTCTTCTCCCTTGCCATCCCAGCAAGGAACACAAGTGAGGAAGAAGAAAGAACCTTAACCATCTCGCCGCGATCCCTCTTTCTTGGCCGTTTACCACGCAAACTTCTCTATCCAACAATAACGACCAGACTGCTAGTACATAGACACGCCGCTATAACTGCCACCGTCTTCAAAGTCCCAAAGTCATCGACTCATCACTGGCATTTCAAACCAGAGAATGATACAATGCAAATTGTCTTGGAATTAACTATGCACAGGAAGCGAAGCCGAACCAAATCCCCACCCCGTCTATAAGATACACTCCATAGTCATCAAGCACTTAGAGAATAAACAAAAAGGAAAATCCTCCTGATATGGCTCATCCGCTGGCAGAGAAGAAGCGTACCGGGATTGAAAATGTTTAGCAGTATAAGGCTTGTTTCAGGAAGAAGAGAAGAAGAGGAAGAATAAGCAGCGAGAAGGAACGAACGGAGGAAGGACAGACTGCCATGTCCCTTTTTTCCCTTCCCTTTTCCCCATTCCAATCCAGTCCAGTAACTCGCCAGCCAGCCAGAAAGAAGATGACAAGACGATGAGAGTGAGAAGAGAAAGATCAATCATCGCCCCCCAACGAATCAACCCTGACGATGTACCAACTGACAGGGTGCCAGAAAGGGAAGGAGAAGTAGTCTATACTCAACAACAGCCAAGTGTCCCAGGTCAAGCTCATCACACCCACGTTTCTCTTGTCCTCCGTCTTCTCATCAAACCCCACCCCAAACGAGCGACACCAACTCAACTCATCGCAAAAGGTCCCCTTCCAAAAGAAGCCAAAGCCAAAAGCCAAAAGAGAACGAAAACCCATCTTTCTTTCATTCATCATCCACCAATTTGGTCTGCCGGTAAGCTCCCCAGGGAGGGGTCTGGAATGGACGCCCCTAACCTGCCCCGGCCCTGAGCCATCATCTATCTTTACAAGTATCCCGCGCTCTGAAGATCGACGCGTCCTCACTTCCGGCCCCCCCGCGGCGGGATATTCATTCATCTGTCTGCTAACCCAAAACACAAAAACAAATCATAAATAAACCCCTCCTTCTATACCCATCCGCAATCACAAACACAACCCCTCCCTAACGAACCCCATCACTGACGCCGCTGCCGGCCATCAGGCTGGGGACTCCTCCCCACCCTTCCCCGCTGTCTGTGCCCACCACCACCCATCTGCTCCTGCTGCTGCGGCTGCATGTACCCACCAGCCGCCGCCGGGTTCCCATACCCAGCAAACCCGCCCATCCCCGGCGGGGGCATGTTCATTCCGAACCCAGGAGCCCCACCAAACGGAGCCGGCTGGCCGGACGTCGGAATCTGCGCGGCAGGCGGGATCGGGCTGCCGTTAGCCAGCGGCTGGTTGCGGTACTGGTCGAGCGAGGAGGGGCTGGGGCTCTGGAAGCCGCCGTAGCCCGCTGCTGCCTGCATGGCGGGGAAGTAGTTGTTAACGGGGGGCACGCCGCGCGACATCATGCTCTGCTGGTACTGCAACTGCTGGAGGGCGTTGGGGTTCAAGGGCGGGTTGGAGGCGTTGAACATGGGGTTCTGGGCGGCGTTGAAGGCGGGGAACTGGTCAACGCCTTCGCTGCGGGGGATGCCGAAGCCCATGTCGTAGCCGGCGGGGTTGGCGGCGGCATTGAGGGGGTTGTAGTACTGCGGGTTGTTACCGCCGCCGTACTGTCCGCCCTGCTGTTGAGGGTGCTGCTGCTGCTGCTGCTGCTGGTGATGGTGCGAGGCATTGGCGGTCTGGCGCGAGCCAGGGCGTTGCCGCTCGGCATTGCCGTGATCGCGAGAACCACCGCTGCCACCTCCACTGCTCCGCGTCGACAGACCCACCTCGTCCATCAACCGCTTGTAGCCCTGCCCTGGCTGCGCCTTGATGCGGATCAGGACAGACTTGACGGTCTCGACAACCTGATTCCGGATGTTCTCGTCAAAGAATGGCGTGGTAAGGACCTTGAAAATCAGGGTCGCTCCGCAGGCGTGATCGCTCAGGATCGCCTCCAAGACCTGGTCGTTTGGTGTGAAGAAAAGCGCCTTGAGGATCGTGTCCCTGGCATCCGGCTCGGCCTTCTGGTTGATCACCTTCAGGACCGTCAGATATGCGACCTTGTGAGTGCATAGGTGGACGAGGTAAGGCACAAGCTGGGGCGACAGCACCGTCCGCCGCTGCGGGAACGTGCAGGTGTCGAGGAACCAAGTGAGCAGCAGAGCGCCGTTCGCGTTGGTCGCGAGCTGCACGCTATGCAGGGCAATCGCGGCCGCCAACATCCTCTGCTGATCCTTGCTGGCGTGGTGGCTCTCGAGGCAAGCCCGCATGGCGCGAGCGCCGTAGCGCCCCTGGGCGACCTCCCACATCCTGCTCAGCATGGTCTCGAAGATAAAGTCGTTGTAGGGCGAGCCAAACTTCAGGCATCCCTGCAGGACATAGTTGCCGTACTGGTCCAGGAACAGCGGGATGGTGTAGGGGCGCAGGTGCTGGACAATCAGGCCCATCTGGTGCGGCGTCTTACAAACATCAATAATCTTCTGCGCTGCCCAGGTGCCGTTCTTGTGCACGCCAATCTCAGCCATATGAGGCGCGATCTCGGCCAGCATCGAGTCCCGGACGCCATCGGAGCAATGCTCAAACAGCTTCTGGACGACTGTGTTGCCCAGATAGTCGGACGAGAGCTCGGCAATCTCAGGAAGCATCTCGATGGCGATGTTCTCAATCTCTTGCTGAGACAGGGACTGGTTGTCGATCCTCTTGCGGATGTCGCGCAGCTTAGGCGCGTCATGGACCCTGGTGTGGGCGGGCTCTTTGATGGGCGGGATCTCGTCGATGAAGGCGTTGTATTGGATTGCTTGCTGCAGGCTCATCGAGATGCGGAAGCTGTCTTCTTCCGTCGCGCCAAACTGCTGCACAATCTGAAGAATGTCCCCGGTCATCTCGTCGAGGGGCGGCACGGTCGGGGTGGCGTTGCCCGCGATCGGGGCCGGCCCAGCTTCGCCAGAGGCACCGGCGCCGGCACCTTGGCCATTCTCCTGGGACTTGGCAAACGGATCGGGGCTCGGAGACGGGACGGCGCCGTCGTGGCCTGGCGTGCCAGTGCTCGAGGGCGGCTTCGCAAAGTTAATGCGAATCGGCCCGGCACCGGGGAAGATCTCCTTGCCGTTCATGGTGGCTTTGGCGGCGATGGCACTATCAACGCGCTCAAAGTTCACGAAGCCGCAGTTCTTGTGGGTCAAGACGCGGGCCGACACTATGGGCCCGTACGACTTGAACATCTCGGTCAGGGTCGAAGTCGTGGTGGACGTCGGGATGCTGCCAAGCCACAGGGCACTTGTCGGTCCCTCGAGGCCCGGCTCATCCGCCCCTAGAAGGCCGTTGTTCCGGCTGCTCGACCTCCCCAACGACATGCCAGCCATGGCTTGCGGGAGGTCGTCATACGTCTTCTCGTCCGGCATCTGGATCTCGGCCGCCGTGAAGGAGTTGTCGAGCCTCGAGGGAGTCGGCAGGTAGTTGCGGAGAAGGCGAGATGCCGGTGTGTCTAAAACGCCAGCTGTCCTTGCACGCGGACGATTCACGGCCGCCTGTGATGCAAAAGCCTGAACCGCCAGATTGTGGTTGTGGATGGCGGCGTTCGTCGCGGCCAGCTGGTCTTGAAGCTGCGCATAGTGACTCTCCATCAACGACATGGGGTCTGTCTCGTAGTCGTCCTCGTCGTCGTCCGCATACTTGTCCTTGTTGTTGACCGAGTAGGACCGGAAGCGGTTAGCAGCAGCCTTGGTGAAGTCGGCGTAGTTGGGCACGTAGGGAGCGGTGGTGGCCAGCTGGGCGCGAGCGGGCTGCGGGGTCTCCGCCAGACCAAGGTAGTCCAGTGTCCTCATATGAACGTCCGTCTCGGCCGTTCCCTCGCGGGAGAAGTGAGACTGGGCTGGAGAACTAGGCCCGTTGGAACCGATGCTCGCAATGCTCGCCAATGTGTTGCCCCTCTCGCGGCCGGTCGGGTTCCAGCTGCTGAAGATGGACGGCCCGAACGGGGAGCTTGTCCCGGGGACGTGGGCAAAGGGACTCCGCTGAGGCATGGAGCCCGCTCGCAGCCGCGAGAGCAGGGTGGACGCGCTTGAGACGTCACCGGGCGGCTCGAGACCCGGAGAGGGCGACTTGTAGGGGGTCTGGGAGGGGCTTGGCCTCGACGTCTTGGAAGCCAGCGCCGGGATGCCAAGCAAGGCATTGCCGGGGCCGCCGGGCGTTAACCTAGACGGCAGCGTGCCCGCCCGGGCGCGGCGGGTCTGCGGCAAGCTGTCGGGAGTGGGCAATTGGGCAAAGTCGGGAAAGCCATCGGTGGGCGACTCGGGGATATTCTCGCGAAGCGGGGTCGAGTTTCCACTCGTCGGAGGTCCGCCCCAAGGATTTAATGGCAGTCCGGGGACGCCTTCCTGAGCTTGGATTTCTCTGGCCCTGTGTGCGTGGACAGATTAGCGAAGGATGATCCTTTTTGGAAGCGGGGGCAGCGACTCACCGCTTTGAGAACAAGCGTCCAGCAGCTGCCATCTCGTGCGACGGCGACCCGGCACCGGAGCGCGAGGCGCCCGACATCTTGGATGTTGGCGTCAGGCCTGGCGACAAACCAAAAGGCGAGCGGATGGAGCTCCCGGCCGACTGCGGGTCATTTGGCGAGGTGGTTGTGGGCGAGTTTGCCCGGCCCTGCGGCGGGTAGCCGATGGTGAGGTGCTCGCCTGGTCGAGAAGTGGACATTATCAATTATTTAATCCCGATCCTCATCAGAAGAAGTATTGTATGCTCTCTCGTTCCCGTCGGAACAGCTGTCACGCGAAGCCTCTGGCGATGGGTTTGCGGTGGACGCTGCCGAGAAGTTGGGACCGTCGAGGATGGTGCGGCGACGTGCGCTGCGCGTCGAGGAGAGTCGATCTCCGGCGCGAGGTTTGGAATTAGGCACGAATCGAAATCGAAACTCGGGCGAAGTCTCCTGGATGGCCGTTTGCTGAAGCAGCTTCGGCTCGGAGAGATGGACAAGGTTGCAGGTGCAATTACAATGCCGCTTGTATGGAGTTGTCGGATGCCGACTGTCGAGGAAAGCCGGCTTTGCAGCTTTTCGGAAAGGAGTGTGTCGTGATACCTAGGTACGATCGAGGCCGGGCACAAGGTCGACGGTCAAGGTCGAGACTGCGATGTGCTGGAAATGCCGAGAAGGCTTGGTGAGATGTAGGAAATGCTGGGGAGGCTCCCGGGCGGTTTGGTTCTTGGCTACTGTGGTGAGGCCACTTCGGTGCTCCACCTTGGCCTTGTTTTCGACGATACCGGTTTACTTCCGGGAGTTGCAAAGGAGCGGGGAGAATCAAAGATGCAGTGAATAGACAGGCATCATTAGGTGGAATTGAGCCTGGAGAAAGATACGGTGCCCTAAAAGAGGAACGAAGTAGGAGAGGAGAAAGCCACCACAACTCGGGATGCGGGAATGCGGAGGAGTTGAAAAGAGGGAGAATCTTGCAAATCGTGGGCCAGTGGAGGGTCAAGATGAAACAGCCGTTTTTAGGGGGGGTGAAGCTCTTGACGCCAAGTTCAGGTACCTTACCGAGCAAAGCACATACGAATACGTGTATGTATTGGTAAGTTACGCCCAGCTCCGCGAGCGCAAGGATCCGGTTTTTACAAGCAGGCTTCTCGAAAACAGAGTCTTGCATGAGCACATTTGCTCGAGACCTCGCTGCCAATTCGGAATCGATGTGATCACATCAACCCTTGATTTGGCTTCTTCCTTGCTTCTATGGGCATTCAACGGACGTCAAGCCCGGGCGTCGTTGCCAGATCGAATCCAAGCGGCAATACGGAGCGTACGTCATGCAGAAAGCGACATCCATCGCTTCTCTTGATGCCCTCGATGTCTTTTCCACTTAAGTCCTCGACATGATGGATGCGGCCAGCCTCGGGCGACCATCCCATGTCACCAAGCCCCTGCAGCTACCCATCGACGAGCTCTCTGCAGCCTTGGCCGGGCGTGTTTTTTGGCCTGCCCTTCGCCTTCGCCCTGTGCGATGGTGGTTGACCTGAACCAGCGGCTGAGATTTTTCGTTCAGCCCTTGGCTATTTTTTGCAGCACTCCCCTCCATCACCACGCAGCTTGCAACCGACCTCCCTTCCTTTCTATATATACTCTCTGAGCTGCGCGCGCCGCGGTGACGGACAAGAGCGAGCCATACTTCCGAGATGCCCTTCGACGGCGTAGCCTGTTGACCCCGCCGTCACAGATTAACAAGCCAGCGAGCAAGGCACAACAGCCACAGCAGCTCAAACGGCGAAACCTTTGCTTTTCTCTGCTGATTGGTTCAGCAATGGCTGTTGATTTCAGGGGCTCTCAGCACGACAGAGCAAACATGTCAACTTTATCATCCCGCGCCTCAACATGCGTCAAAGCGGCAACAGAGGGTGACGACAGTTCCCGGCTGCATAACCCGGCAACAGGAGCTTAGGATGTGTCCTGACTTTGATGGATTCCCGTCGTGCCGGATCGACGACGGGGTTTGCCCGTCACGCCAATCAACGCCGCATAACGGCTTGACCACAAAAGGGGATCTTGAGGGGATCTCGTCGAAATCCTGAAACGTCGCGTCAACCTGCCCCATTTGTTGGACAATCTCTATGGTTCGATACGCCTAGACACACACCATGGGCGTCTCTGGCCCCCCCCCCCCGGCCGGCGAGCAGGGCGTTTGGTCGCCCTCCCGATCCCCCCGCTCCGACTGGCCCGTCGCCCGCAGATCTTCCGGTCAAGAATGTCCATCCGAACGACCAACGTCAGGTACGCCAGGGGGGAACGGCCAACCCGATCGTCCTAACCGCCGCGTACGCCTGAAAAGCAACATCCGCTCCAGATCCGCGATTTGTAGAGCGTTCCTAGCGTGTTACGTCGTAAAGGGGTCGTAAATGTGATTCCTTGAGCCAACAACTCCCTGTCCAAAAGAACAAATTTGACAGCCGCTTCCGATCTTGGTCGTCGTCCCGGCTTACCAAGTCCGAGGCGATCACGAAACGAAACATGCCCATATCCGCACAGTTGACCTTGTCCACTGATCTAACAGGCCACGCGAGTTACTCATCCAACATTGTCCTCCGTCTTACGCCCCTCAACACACGAGGTGAAGAAAGGTCCCAGCGTGTACGTAGATGAGGCACATGTGGGCATGTCCGTCTCTCATATACAAGTCAACCCTCTACCCGTCCTCCCCTCCACCACTCCCATTTCTCCCCTGCCGTTGAGGCTCTAGAGATCAGCCATAACCCCTGGCTAGCGACTTGGCCTTCTAGAAACAGATCGTACGCTATTTCCCCGGGCCTGGCCGGGCTGAAACATCGATGCCTCCTGGTCCTAACCAGCCCATGAATGTGATGAACACCATCTCCCCACAGGGTACGCGTCTCAGCTCCACCCTTGCCATGCACCCCACATCTCCAACTGTGTGACACAGCCGTCAACTTCACCATCATACCATCGTAAGCATATCAGACGAGAAGAAGGCATGAAGCATGGATGGCGGGGCCGAGACAGGTCATCAGGATCTATTCCGGGAGTACGGAGGTGGTAGGTCCCTCTCATCCTAGAAGGCATATATGAGCATGAAACACACTCGCAAGCTTCCACGCACAACGACCACGCAACCATCCACATCTGCCAACTCCCATCCAGCTGGATACGAGGAGCACCAGCATTGACCCGGCTTCCTTTCTTTCCCAGAGAACACAACCTGTAAAATTTGAGATGTCCTCCACCATGCGTAGCTCCACTGCCGTAACCTCCTTCACCATTTCCGCCTCAGAGAAAACCACTCCACGGAATTAAATCCCTTGCGACATGCCGCATCACAAGGAAGCGGAAACCCAGTCTAACAGCCTCCAGGGAACGGTCCCTCCACCACGTCGTCTAGCAACATATGGCACAGACATGGTGGTCAGTAAACACACACGAGCAAACTCCTCTAGTTGCCCAAGGTACATCTTCAGCTACACCAGGAAATGTCATGACCAACTGAACTGTATCATCTATTTCACCTATCAATCACCCGGAATGGAGGGAAAGCTCGACTCAGAAGTCTTGGAAGACTGCTTGGTATGGGCAGTCAAAAAAGGTAGATACTGTACTCTAAGTACAAGGACCTCTCTGAAAGGCAACAAAAAAAAAAAAAAAAAAAAAAAAAAAAAAAAAAAAAAAAAACCAGAGGTAAGGCAACACCAAGAACAAGATCAGAAATGTATGTGAGCCCGCGAGGACCGACCGTCCCGCCTACCTAAAAGTATCAACAAGCAATCCACCCAGCCCAATTAGCCAGCCAATCCGTCAATCAATCCATCAATCCATCCATCAAGCACTCAGTCAAGGTAGTCGTCGGAATCCCCCTCCTCTCTCTCCCCACCTGCAACCGCTACCCTCAACCTCCATCTCCCCTCCAAGATCCTCTCCCAAGAGGCGGCGACATCCAAAACAATGCCATGGATAGGATGGGCTGGTGGATGGACGGCCAAGTCTTTCACGCATCGCTTGCTCGCGCCCGCTGCCCGTCTTGCCTGTCAAATCAAAATCGAAATTCCCAACCAACCACGCTATCATCATCTCCGCTTCCCACCCACCCTCTCTAGTCCCCGCCCCCCCGTCCCTCTCTTCCTCCCCCCTTTATTTCGCCACCCTCTTAAAAGCCAACAAATCCGCCAGACTCGCCAGCGGACACCCATGCTTCAAAAAGTCATGATTGAGCAGCTCCTGCGCCGACGCGCGGCTCTTGACATCAACGCACAGGCAGACCGACAGGAACGCCTTGAGCTCCTTGCTCAGCTTCTCGGGCTTCTTGAGCCGCGGCGTGCCGTTGGTCGCGATCAGGTACAGCGCCTTGAGCGGCTCCTCGTTGAGGTACGGCGGCTCCGACTCGATCATCTCGATGGCCATTATGCCGAGCGACCAGATGTCCACCTTGGGGCCGTACTCCTTCTGCTTGACCACCTCGGGCGCCATCCAGTACGGCGTGCCCACCATGGTCGCACGCTTCGACTTGGTCTCGGTCAGCTTGGCGCAGAAGCCAAAGTCGGCTGGTCGAGGGGTTAGTATATTGTGCCGTCAAAAGTCAAGAGGGAAGAGGGGAAAAAAGACGTACTAATCTTGACATTGCCGCGCGCGTCGAGCAAGACGTTGTCGCTCTTGATATCACGGTGGATAATGTTCTGCGAGTGCAGGTGCTCGAGGCCTTGGCATGTCTATGTCCGGAGTTAGCCCCCTGCCATCAAACCGCAAAAGAACAAGTCTACGCACCTCGAGGCAAATGGTTGAGATCTGCTCCTCCGTGATGACGGGGTTGTTCTCAATAACATCTGTGAGAGCACCACCCTCCATGTACTCCATGACCACCCAGAGTTCCTTGTCGTTGTCCATGAGGAAGGCGTCAAGGAAGTTGACAATGTTGGCGTGCTTGTTCTCCCGCATGACCAGGATCTCGTTGACGATCAGCTCCTTGCGCGGCTGATGGGCAAGATCCATCTGCTTAATAGCAACGCGGTCGCTGGTGCGCGCCTTGAGCTGGCTCGCCCCCGGCCTCGTACCCACCACCTTGGCGACGTACACCGACCCGGACGCGCCCTGGCCAATCTTCTTTTGCTTGGCGTAGAGCCTGTTCGGGTCATCCTTGGACACAACCTCCCTCAGCTTTGCCATCACCTCGTTCTCCGACATGGTCGACATGCGCACGTCTTGCTTGCGCTCCGAGGGAGGAGGTTTGGCGGTCAGGGCGGCTTCGGCAGCCTTGACGGCCTCCGAGTTTCCGCCGGGCTTGGCAACGTTCAGGGGCTTCACAGGCGCCGGCAGGCGAGACGGCGGCTGCACCTGAGGTTGCCCGTTCGGACCCCTTGCTGACGCTCCGTTAGGATAGCGAGCAGCGGCTGGAGGGCCGGTTGGTTGGTCAGGCCGTGGGGGCCTCTGCGCCTGGGCCGCGGGGTCGCGAACCGAGGTGGAGCTTGTCTGTTGAGTGAGAGGTGGGCGAGACGGGGCAGAGGAGGCGCCTGGCGGAGCAGGCGCAGGTCGTTGTGCCCTGAGCGACTGGGCCTGAGGAGGCGCCTTGGGTGCGGCTCTTGTTGGGTTATAACGATCGGCCGGAGACGGGGAGCCCCCATAACCGCCAATCTCTTGCTGAGCAAGGGGCACTTTTGTCTTGGGAAGCGACGCATTGTAAGCCTCCAGCTCGCGGCGTTCCCGCTCTTCCCGCTCGGCCCGTTGCCGCTCCAACTCTCGCGCACGCTGCTCCTCCCGCATCCGATCCGCCGAAATGTAGTTGGGCGATACGCCTTGCAGCTGCTGCATCTGCGGGGATGGCTGCTCCACCCGCGGTGATGGCGTAGCGAAGGACTGAGGGGACTGGCTTGTGGTGTAGGACGCAGGGCTCCGTTGGATGGGCTTCACCTGCCGCGGAGGTGCGACCGAGTTACCACTCGGGTAGCCGTACTGCTCATTCTGGAAAGAACTCTGCGCAGGAATGGGCATTGGGCTGCCATACGGATCGGCATTGTTCTCGGCGCGCTTCGTCATGTCAGAGTAGAAATCGAGGACTTCGAAAACAGCCTGGGGGTTCTTCTCGACGTCCTCTCTGGTGATGGCGGACGAGTTGAGCAGCCGGGTCCACTCCTCCGGCAGACCGGTGAACTGCCCTGTCTGGGGGTTGAAGCCGACATGGACGGCGTGGGAGAAGTTGGAAGGGTTGCTGACGCCGCCTGGGCAGCGAGCATAAATGCAGTCAATCCACTCGTACAGTTCGTCGTCGGTCTTGACGCAGATGCGCAGGGATCTCACGCCGTTCTCGTCGTCGCCAGGCGGGCCGGGGTACGAGTTCGTCAGGTTCCTCCGGATCTCAAAGACCGGGTCGCCATTGTCATCGGGCACGCGGTCGACGCTGATAACATCCGAGAGCTGAATCTTGTATAGCCATTTCCCGTTCTCGTTCTTGTGAAAGTCCAAGATGTCCTGGCGCAGAATGAGGTACCTGCTTTTCCATTGCTGGAAAGGGTTCTTGCTGGGCAGGCCGACGTAGCCTTGCTTGATGACGGCAACGCCCCCTGAACCGTCAAAGTTGTTGGACCCTTGCCGGGAGATTGGGAGGGCTATGGTGGATCCGCTGTAGGTGCTCGAGACCGGAGAGGAAATGCTCATGTTGGACATGCTGTTCGAGAGGCTGACGTTTGGCATGAGACCGAGGCGAGGCTTGTCTGTGGGAGGCCGGGGCGCCGGGCCGGGGTTCATGAACTGCCCGCTCGAGTAGATGCTGCAAGGGACACGACGTCAGCATCCGGCCCGATGTTTCGCGAAGTTTCGTCCCAAGACTGAGACATCAAGGGAAAGGGTGAGCAATCCACAGCCGCTCTGAAAACCTTGGGGCTAGAGGCCCGCGCTCCGCATCGCCCAAGCCCGTAGTTGTCCAGAAAGCCCACATTCGGTCGGCTGGTTATGCTGGCTGCTCGGTATTGGGACAGCACATACTTGTTGGACATCTTGACTGGGTTGACGAAGTTGAGATACTAGGCAAGGCAGATAGATGCTGCAGGAGATGGGCCGAAGCCGATGCCTCGCGCTGCACCTGCTTCAAGGAGTTCTTCTGTTGCCACATGTGAGCAAGGTTCCAGGTCGGGAAGGTATTCGAGCAAGCCGCGCGAACGTACCAAGACGCCTTCGACGGGAGGATAGTATCCGAACCCAACGTGGGACGACGTAACTTGGAGACCCGAAGGGTCGATATCTGTTGTCAGACTGGATATGCGCAGTCGATGCTGCAGGGTGCTGTCTCAACCGCCTGTGGTCGACTCGCAATCGGTCGGTCGCACCGAGGGTATGACCAGCGGTCGGTTCAATGGCGAACGCGCAGCTGGTTGGAGGGCGAATGGACCATGAGAGTAACTCGGCGGGATAATTTGCGGAGCACAGCCTGAGCTTTGTTTGAAGTCGGTCGAGTCGCTTTGCGAAATGAGGCGGGGGATGGCGGTCAGTCGAAAGGCTGCCGATTCAGGGATAGGAGCGTTGTCGCGCTTTGGGCGGCGGAAAAGGTACCGTAGCTCGCGAGAGACAAAGGCGCTGTCTGCAGAAGCGGCGGCCCACTTTCGCTGTTGCGATGCACAAGCGAACGAAGGAAAGAAGCCGCGGCTGAGAAGAGTGAGCCTTTGGGAGAGGTGGACAAAAGGGATGGATGGTTTGCTTCAAGGAGGTCGGTGCTGTGGAGATTCTCCAGAATGGAAGGGTTGGGTGCAACGCAATGGCTCGGCTTCACGGGGGGAGGGGTAAATCAGGGCGCGCCCCACTCGAGCGGGCGTTGGCGGCTGGAGGTCTTCAGCAAGAGACAACACCCCGTAGATCAACACAGCACAGCTGGAGCATTTCAGCCAGTTAAAATAAGATGGACATTCTCTTATGCAATACCAGATACCTTACTTATCCGTGTTCAAAGGACCCGAGTCTTTCCAATCCTTATTAGTCACGCTGCCAACAGGCAGAGTTATTGGTCCTCCAAGCACGGTCAATGACCATTGTGCGAGGCTTGTTCCTTGGAGATGCACGACAATGCAGCAGACCTTCAAGAAACACTCTGATCTCTTCTTCTAGTATGAAAGCAACCCTCTTGTTCAAGAGAGACAGATACCTAGGTATGGGCTAGAACCGCTTTGTCAATATCTCTTGAGTCTTGACACAGGGGAGAGTTGCCTCCGTTCTCAGCCCAGACAAGGATCGTCGGCCAGAATGTGGGGCAGGTGAGGCTGCAAGGTCTCGGCCTGATCTCCAGATGCTAATCGAACTGTGCGCCTATCAAAAGGCGGCAGGTCAAATGTTTCAGGAAATGTTTGCTCTTTGGGTCTGGACTCTATATTCACTGAACTCCTCTGTCCGTACGGAGTATCGTCCTTTATTCCAACATGCTTTTGTCTATTGTCCATCACCTTATTACTGAGCTTGCTTTACAAAACAATTTTCGCTCAAAGAGGATAGCCAGTCGAGTTTCCAGCCTGCCCCGACCTCAACCTGAACTTACCTCACAACAACTAGCACACAACGCAAGACTACACAGTATTGGAAAATAGACGGATATTCTCCCGACTAAGATAGAAGGTCTCGTACATCTGACCTCCAAAGACGGCAACAAAAGATTCTCATCAAGCCTCGCCGGGTCGAATCAACGTGCTTCAGCAGGCCGGACTTGGCAAGGGTGTCTTGCTGCCGTGTAGCCGGCGTCGCGACCTTCCATTTTGCCTGGCCAAGAAACCGTTTCAGGTGGCAGATCACCATCTTCCCTCCAAATCCTCTTACAAAAACTGAAGCCTGTCTGAGCCTATCGTCGGAGGGCTAGCAAAAGCCTAACCAAAACCCGGATTGTGTATGCAGCTGGCCGCAATGGTATTGTACAGAAAGACTCGATGGTCGACGCCTTGTGCCCCCCATCCTTTGCCTCTACTTCGCACCCAACTTCTTCACACAGCCAGGTACCTGTAGGTAGGGTAAGGTATCCGTGCCTTACCAACCAGCTTCTCCTTCGGCGTTTCTGAATTGCGGATCCGAGCTTAGATGTTGCAGGATTCGAGGCCTGGGCTGGCGGCCGGTATCGCTGGCGAGCGAGAAACACAAAATCCGTCGGAAGAGGGGCCTTGTTTCCCGAATTGGGCCAAGGTGAATCCAACCTGAGGTAATCTCCCATCTGCTACTGTTATGGGCAATGTCCGCCGCGAGCAGTTAGAGCTCCAATATGGGCCTTGAATGGCTTTGGGCGCTGCTTGTGCGATACCCTCAAGCAGTTCTGAGCCCTTAAGTCAGCCATGATATGCAGTGTGGGAGGCAAGAATGATTAGGCGCCTTGGCCTGCAGCAGCCCTGCATCTCACCGGCGAGATGCTGCATGGACGTGCGCAGATCCCCAAAATGTGCTTGTCGTTTCAGGCGGCTGGGTGCTTCAGTGCGCGGGATCTTACAGCATCCGATGATGATTTCGATGCGATGCATAGGTACTCGCAAGTTATCCCGAGCAAAGAGAAGTTATGGAGGCCTCCTATCTATGAGACTTGATGACCAGAACGACCGCATTGAGACTTTGCTTGCATTTATTTCGAGAACGGAATCTCTATACCGTCTTGAATAACTTCTATAGTGCGCGCTTGTATTAAGCACAAGCTAACCCAGCTCTCAACCCTCCTTCTTTACAATACCGCTCTTAACGAACAGGAATCTCGCCATCCTGCTGGCCCTCAAAGAGAGGCAGCTCAGCCTCGATATCCTGCCATGTCTTGGTGCCCTCGACAAGCGCTTTGATAGCCTCGAGGATCTTGTCCTCCTCGGCGCGCACCTGCCGCGTGCTGTCGCGCTCTCGGAGCGTGATGGTGCCGTCCTTGACGGTCTGGAAGTCGACCGTGACACCGAACGGGGTGCCCAGCTCGTCGTTCCGGCTGTACCGCTTGCCGATGCTGGCCGACGAGTCGTCCACGCGGCTCGAAATGCCGGCAGACCTGAGCTTCTGCGACAGCTTGCGGACGGTGGGAGTGAAGTCCTTGTGCGACGAGAGAGGCACGATCAGGACCTTTGTCGGTGCAACGGCAGGAGGGAAGGAGAGAACCTAAAAATTCAAGTCAGTATCATACGAGCTTAATGCGTCAAGATAGAAACAACTTACACCACGCGCCTCGTCACCACCCTCACTGGCCCTGGTCCAGTAGTTGTGCTCAATCAGCGAGTACAGGATCCGGCCAATACCGAACGACGGCTCAATGACGTTGGGCGTGTACTCCCGAATGTTCTCGACCCGCTTCTGCCACTTAATCGCCAGCAGGTCCTTGCTGACCTCAACCTTGCCATCGCCGACGCCGGGAACGTCGATGACCACCTTGCCGTTCTCCTCCAGCTCCTTGGCGAGCTTGCCACGCTCCTCCTGCGTGGTGGCCAGGATGGCAGCCTCGATGGTCTTGCCGTCCTTCTTGTAGAAGGGGCCAAACTTCTTCTTCTCGATCTCGACCTCCCACTCCTCAATTACCCGCGGCTCGTCCAGGCGTTGCCGCACGATGAGGGGCGCCCCGGTCTTCTTGGCATGGACAGACAGGTCATAGGCACTCCGGTCGGCGCAGCCAACGCACTCAACCCAGCCGCTCGAGGTGAGAAGCTCCGCATCCCAGCAGTCGCAAGCATAGTGGGCCATTTCGTTCTTCATGTGTTGCCTGAAGCGAATCTTGTTCTGGTCGATACCGATCTTCTTCAGGAAAAGGTGGATACGAGCCAGGAAGTAGCCCAGGGTCTCGTTGTCGACAAGGCCCTCCTTGACAGCCTGGCCAATGGCCATTCTCCGTGTCGTGGTCTTGCCGGACAGCTGGGTGTGGTTGTCGAGGAGCTCCAGCTCGATATCCTCGACCTCGTGGAACCGATGGTGCTTCTTGTGGCCCTCAGGGTCGACAAAGTGCTCGATCTCGGCCATCAAGAACTCGCGGACGCGGAGCAGACCAGCGCGGGGAGAGATCTCGTTGCGGTACGACTTGCCAATCGAGGCAGAAGCGAAGGGCATCTGACCGGTGTTGAACTCGAGAAGCTTGGCGAAGTTGAGGAACTGGCCCTGCGCAGTCTCGGGCCGGAGGTAGCCGGGGAGGTTGCTGCTGGGGCCAATCGACGTCTGGAACATGAGGTTGAAGGCCACCGGGGGGCTGGGCTGCTCGCCAGTGGCGGGATTCCTGAGGTCGTACTTCTTGATGAGCTCGCCGAGCTGCTCGCCATCGTAGTTGTCGATCTGCGCCAGCACCTCCTCGTACTCCTTGACCACAGCATCGTCCAGCTTGACGGCCTCCTGGCCCTTGGCCTTCTTCTTCTTCTTCTTGGGGTCCTCCTCCTTCTCCTCCACCTGTTGGCCACGAGCCAGCTTGTCGCCCTTTAACCGCGACTCGAGAACGTCCTCGACGAAGTGGTCGGCACGGAGGATCTCGCCGTTCTTGGGGTCCTTGCACATCCAGTCCGCAAACTTGTCGACGTGGCCGCTGGTCTTGAGGACATCGTGCGGGGTGAGCACAGTGCAGTCCACCTCGAGCATGTCCTCCTCGAGGATGAAGTGTTTGCGCCAGAGGTCGATGATATTGGCCTGCAGCGCGCAGCCGGGCGGACCGTAGTCGTAGAGGCCAGAGACACCGCCGTAGATCTCGAACGAAGGAGTGTAGAACATGCGCCGGCGCAGCAGCGACTCGAGGGCCGCCTTGTCGAGGGGCTCGCCCTTGAGTGTGGTCGCCGTCGAGGTCATCTTGGGCGGTTTTTTCTTGGATGTGTACTTTGCGAAAGCGTAGGCGCGCGGGGCAGAGGGAGCGAAAGCTGCAAATCTGCGGACTGGAGACAGAAAGACCCTCGGGGCCGTGACTTTGCGAGCGTTGAGCGCAAGACCAGCAAGTGGTGAGAGGAGCGAAGGGGCGGGCAGAAAACGCTTCATGAATTGGAACAAGTGGTTGTTTTTGGCCCAACCAGGTGAGTCACGGCCCTTTTCCCTCCTGCCAGATCCTCTTTTTTTCGCCCGATTTCAGACCCGGGAAGCTGCTTGCTGCACAGTTTGATGGGAACTCTGATTTCGCCTCCACTTGACCGCGCAGAGGACACGCGCCACTGCCGGAAATTCAATTAGCCGCTATAACTGCCCCGCGCTCAGCGGGCCCAGACTAGGTAGGGTTGCGGAATTTCAAGGGGGGGGTCGGAAAGGCGAAAATGGAAATAGGACCCTGGAAATTTCCGAAATTTCCGAATTTCCACTATACCTATTCTGGCAAGCGGTAGAGCCTGGGTTAGGGTTATGCTGAGCCAAGTTTTCCCTAGTATGCTCTCAGGGTCAGGGTTATATACGGACTTACCTACCCGTAGTCACACAACCCTCTATTACCTGGTAGCCCCGGAAATTTCAGGCCATCGTGGAATGGAAAATATTTCCTACGGGGGTGGAAATTTCCGCAAGGGAAATTTTCCATCCGCAACCCTAGCCCAGACCCCGATTAGGCACTGAGGGGCAGTTTGACCCTGGTCAATTGCCAGGGTGCCCTGCATCGCAGAGACGAAAGTCTGAACATCAAAAAATTTGGAGATTCGAGGTTCTGATACCAGCGATAACAACCACAACCAGAATAATCAGCAACAATGGGGTCCGGAAGAGGAGCGTCAGGGCCGTCGTTGTCCACTAAGACGTCTAACAAGCTCAGGCGTAAACAGCTCTACGTCCAGCAGAAGAAAGCTACCGGGAAAGCCCGCCACGAGGAGCGACACCGACGACGCAAGGAGGAGGCCAAGGACCCGGAGCTACGGAGGCAGCGACTCGAACAAAACCAGCCCGCGAGCATTGACAAGAAGAGGATATGGGACGATGTCGACGATGACAGCCTTGGCGCAGTGGTGGACGTCGCCCAGCTGAAGCGTCGGCGCTTGGAAGAGGCCGAGGCCGCAGCAGCAGCGGAGGCGGATGCAGGAGTGGAGGATAAGGTTGCGAAGGACGAGAAGGATGATGATGTCGACAGTATGCTTGGGTCCGACGACGAAGAGGAAGGTGACGAAGACGACGAGGAGCGCCGGGAAAAGGAGCAGAGGGAGCGGGCACGGAGGCAACCCAGCATCGCTCCGTCAACAGTGTCCACGAACCTCGACATCACGCCGGACTCTTTGGCGACTCAGTTCAAGTATCTGTTTAACGACGAACCTCCGGCGATGCCGAAAGTCCTGGTCACCACCGGGCTCAATGGTACCATCCACAAGGAGGCGCAGGAGATTGCATCGGTCTTCCCCAACGGTGAGTCCCATGAGGGTAGGAGTCCCGCGCGGGATGCTAACATGGCCGTTAGCTACCTACATTCCACGCAGCGCACACCGCTATGGTCACAAGTACAGCGTGCGGGAGATTGCGAAGTTCGCCAAGAGTCAGTGCTGTCCACCCATGATGTCTCTCTAACGACCACTAACTAATCTCGCAGACCGCGGATACACGGCATTGCTGGTGGTGCACGAGGACTTGAAGAGGCCAAGCCAGCTCAGCATTTGCCACCTTAACGGCGAGGACGCGCCTCCGGGGCCGACGCTCACCTACACTATCCGGAACTATCAGCCAGGGAAAGCCATCCTCGGGCACGGCAATGCCACGAACCACTATGTACGAGAGCCTCTCTCCTTCCGTGCATCCCTTCCACTGCTAACATGGCGTAGCCGGAACTCCTCCTCAACGGCTTCAAGACGCCGTTGGGCCTGCTGGCGGCCAAGTCGATGCACACGCTGTTCCCACCGAAGCCCGAGCTGTCTGGGCGGCAGGTCCTGACGCTGCACAATCAGCGCGATTACATCTTCTTCCGCCGCCACCGGTACATTTTCCGGGAGGCGCGGCCGACTGAGAAGAACGTTGTCGGTGCGGATGGCAAGGAGATGGAGGGTGTCAAGGGGATCCGCGCCGGTCTGCAGGAGATTGGGCCGAGTAAGTTACCAAGCTACGTCTTTTGGTGTGAGGGGGAGCTAACTTTGACAGGAATGACTCTGAAACTCCGCAGGGTGGACAAGGGCATCGGGAGGGCGGGCAGCGAGGGCGAGGATGCGCTCAAGTGGGAGTGGAAGGCAAAGATGGAGAAGAAGCGGACTCGCTTCAACCTGTAAGGGGAGATTGTGATACCCGAGACCAAATACAATGTGCCGTGGACACCCAAACAACCCATAGAACGCTCTCGACAGTCCACTCGGTCGCTCATATTCCCTTCTGAGCCCCCGTCCCCTTCCCCCTCTCCTTGAGCATAACAACCGAGTACCTATCTCACCAAGTTAGTCACCACACCCACAAGGAAAGTAACACACACAACCCGAGCTGGTCAATACTCACGCAACAATCCCCCCAACAGCAACAACCACCCCTCCCGCCCTCCCCCAATCCCCCACCACCCCCCGCCCACTCACAACCCACCCAATCGCAACAATCGCGCACGTCTTGACGTGCCCAACAACGGTACTCGACACAGGCCCGGCCCGCGCGACGATAAAAAACTGCGACACGTTGATGGCGCTCGCGAAAGCGCCGCTCAACAACACCAGCGCCCATCTTGTGCCCGGCAGGCTGCCCCACGAGGCAGGCCAGGTATCGAGGAAGGGGATGGCGTAGCACAGCAGGAGGGCCGAGAGCGGCGCCTGGTTGAGGAGAAGCTGCATGCTGCTCAGGCGGAGGCGGCGGCCGAAGGAGGAGATCCAGACTGTGTAGAGGGCGGAGGCGAGGGTGCCTGTGAGGGCGAAGATGATTCCTAGGGGGTGGGTGGTTGTGGTTGTTGTGATGGAGGAGGAGGTGGTGGTGGTATTGGGGAGGGAGTCGTAGTAGGATACTAGGCCTACGCCGACGCAGGCCGGGATGAGGGCGAGGATGGCGGGGAGAGGGAGGGTGGAGCCGTGGAGGAGGTAGTTGAGAATTGCTACCGCTGGGGTGAGGAGGATGCGGGCTATCTGGTAGAAGGTTACAGTGCTGAAGGCGAGGGAGAGGTTGGGGAGGATGACGTTGAGGGACATGGCGACGGATAGGGGGAGGATGTCGAAGAGGGGCACGCGCCGGGGGGTGAAGAAGGAGAACGGTGGGCGGGAGAGGAGGAAGAGGGTGAGGTAGGTGATGAGGAAGTGGAAAGCGGCGAAGGTGAGCTGGGCCAGTTTCAGGGAGGGGTCCGAGAAGATGGCTTTGTTGGTGAAGACCTGGTGAGGCAATTAGTCGTGGATGAACAAGGCTGCGGAAGGGGGCAAGTGTTTATTTACAATCCCTATTGTCGCCAGCGTGTTGACGACCATCCATAACAGGCCCGAGGCAAAGGAGCCCTTGGGATCGGGCTGTTCTCCCTGTTTCTCCTTTGGGAGCAGCTGGTCATCCTCGCGGTTGTTTTCTGTCTCTAGCTTGTCCGAGAGCCGTTGTTTCTCCTCGTCGTTGCCGGGCTGAGCAAGTCGGACCAGCCGAGGGTTGACATGGTGAGTTGCTCTGTCTAACGACACCGAGGGAAACCCTCCCTGGCCGGTCATGTTCGCGAAAGGCGGAGCTGGCACTTCACGTGTCAAGGAGACTTCAATGGCATTAGCATTTGAAGGAAGTTGAGCGACGCCCTACTGTGTATGACATCCAAAATATTACAACGATGTTGCTATCGACTGTGACTTTCGGCCACATTAACCTCACCCGCCGATCTCAAGGATCCCGCCGGGCGTGGTGCATCCGTGGTTGCCGTTCGTGGCAAGAAGGCCAGAAAAGGATCTGAATCTCCCGATGCGGCATCGGGTGTGTGTGAATAGTGGGCAAACTACACTAAGTATGCGTGGGGGGCCAGAACCCCTGCTCCATCCAACCAAACGCAAAAACGGCGGCGAAGGGGCATCATGTTGCATTGCGCAACCCCTTTTCCAGCCCCTCTTCAACGCCACGGCCGTATGTACAATAACGTTACCGACAGGCATGCATGTGCTTTTCGGCCGTTGGGTCACTTCATCGCACAGAATCTGAAGAGTCCTGGGAGAGTGTCGCGATAGGATTCCAGAGTCCCAAGGCCTGGAGGGCAATTGCATGTCCGTCCATCTCTTTTCGGCGGCTCCATATCGGTGGGGTTATAGAAATTTCCAAGCCGGAAACAATATCCATACGAGAAAGGTCAAAGGGCTTCGTCGGTTTGCGTTGCCGAGGACGGCGAGGAAAATTCAGGAGCAAAGGGGAAAGTCCCTGTTCGGATCTAGCCGCAAGTGGGTTTCGCGTGCAGATTTTGCCATCGTGTAAGACGATTGGCCTGGACTCGGCTCGCTGGCGCCACTTGGAGCCCACAGTCTAGATAGCGAACTTTTGGCTTCCACGGCGTGCCCGGAAATCTGTCCGAACACAACGGCTTGGCTCGACCAAACTGCCAATTGCTTGACCCCGACCCAAAATGATGCCGGTAGTCGCCAAAATGCTGACATTGGAAAAAAGGAGGTGGGAGCCCTCCGCCGGGTCTTGGCGCAACTATCCGGACCTGTGAATCCTTTCGCCGCCGTTCTCGTCCTCTGCCATTGTCCATCGCGTCGTCGCCGGAAACATCCAACGGTGAACTGCCAGCGACATGCTATAACCCGTCGCATCCCTCCTCGCCCGAGGCCGTAGAATAGCGACACGGCACCCTCGGCAGTCGTCGTCGTCGTCTCGACAAACTGACCGATGCAATAGCGCCCTGTGAGCGCCCTGCCGCGCGCTTCCGACCCCAATTCGTTCGTTACACAGCGATCCCGGCCGCCGGACGAGCCCCATCCTCTAATGGTCAGACTGTCCCTCTTGGGCGGGAGGGCGAGAGCAACCGTCCTCGTGCTTTCCCTGTTCTTCTCTCTGGTCTACTTCAGCCTGCGCTCGCGCGACTACGACGGCACCGTCCGCTCCCCCAGCCACCATCCCGCCGAAAACCACCACCACCCGAGCGACTGGTGGGTCGAGTTCTTCACGCGCCTCGAGAACACACGCGTCACGGCGGCGCCCGCCAAGATCAATGGCAACGCAAAGACGGTCAACTGGGTGGCCGATACCGACGCCGCGCGCCCGGACCTGCTGAAGCTGAGCGGCCAGGACGAGGACAAGTTCCGCGAGTCGCACGCCTCCTTTGTGCGCCAGCTGGCCCTCTTCGCTAGCCACCTCCCCTACGATGCCGACACCACGGGCATCGTGTCGACGGCCGGCGCCTCCAACTTTGGCCAGGCCATCTCCATGGTGCTGATGACGCGCCAGGCCGGCTCGCGCCTCCCGATCCAGATCGTCGTCGACTCGACCTCGCCGTGGGTGGAAACGGTGTGCGCCGAGGTATTCCCCCGCTTCAACACCTCGTGCCTCTACCTCGAGGACATGTGGTCCAACCTGCACCAGCTCGTGCCGAAGCTGCGCCGCTACCAGTGGAAGTTCATCTCGCTGGTGGCCTCGACGTTCCAGAACGTGCTCTTCCTCGACGCCGACTGCCTGCCCGTGCGCAGCCCCGACCACCTCTTCACCCACGAGCCCTTCACCTCGACCGGCCTCATCACCTGGCCCGACTACTGGATCTCGCAGGCGTCGCCGACCTTCTACAAGATCGCGGGGGACATCGAAGTGCCGCCGATCCAGTCGCGCGCGAGCTCCGAGAGCGGCATGATGCTGTACGACAAGGCGCGGCACGCCGACACGCTGCTGCTGGCGGCCTACTACAACTACAACGGGCCGGAGCACTACTTCCCCATGTTCAACCAGCACGGCCCCGGGGAGGGGGACAAGGAGACGTTTCTCCAGGCGGCGCTGGTGCTGGAGGCGCTGCGGCGCAAGGGCGTGTACAAGCAGCCGACGGGGTGGATGAAGCCCGGCGTCGGCGTGAAGAAGGGGTACTGGGACGTCAAGATCATGCCGCAGTCGCACGGCCGCACCGCCAAGGGCGAGTGGCGGGGCATGTTTATGCAGCAGATGGACCCCACGGAGGATTACCGCGCCGTCATGGCCGCTATCGAGAAGGCCCAGAAGGAGGCCGAAGCCGAGGAGGAATTGGCGAAGAAGAAGAGGAGGAGTCGGCAGCCGAGGACAATAACAGCCCGGCGGGGGCTGTGGAAATCGCAGCACACCAAATCATCCCCCTTCACGACACACAGCAGCGAGGACGACTACGACGAGCCGCGCCCCCTCGAATCCGACTTCCTCACCGACTCGCGCTTCCTCGCGACCGTCGGCGACCTCACCCTCGAGTACGACACGCACCACTTCATGTTCTTCCACCACAACGGCGTCAAGCCCGACCTGACGGGCGTGCTCGAGGACTCGGCCGAGGTCGTCGCCACCGACGGAGACGACAGCAGCTACGACGAGGGAGAGGGAAAGTACCTGCGCATGTGGGGCGACCCGGAATGGATCATTGACCGCTACGGCCGCGACATCGAGAAGGTGCTGTGGTACGACTCGATCGAGATTTACTGCGAGCCGGCGCTGGCGAGGTTTAAGAAGCTGCGCAGGGTGTGCTCGAGGTTGAGGGAGATTTATGAGGAGGTGTATGTATAAAGGAAGGGTCTAGAGGAGGAGGAGGGGGGATGTGACACGTATGATTTTAATGGCCTTTTCTTTCCTTTTGTATCTGGGCGGGATACCTTTCTTCTCTAATCTGAGGGGTCAGGAAAGCGGTCTTCGGGGCGGTTTTATAGAGGTCTGGGTTGGTACGAGCTGTGCATATGTAATGGGTCTAGAGAACATTTGGGAAGTCGGAGTTATTGGCTCTCCCTGATAACAGCGTTGGTAGTTATCCTGCTCGCTCCTGGATAAGGATTTGCGGATCGTTGCGTGTAGCAGGTCTGAGAGCTGGTTATTGTATGGTCGGATCGACAGGAGGTGGGGTGCATCGTAATGGTGGGGATCTCCAGCAGAAGAAGGAACACGGATTTCGGGGCGCGTTTTCATCTCATCTTTCTTTTGTTCGGGCGGCAAACTCAGGAACCGAGGCTCAGGAACCGGTCCAGGGGCGCAAAAAGGTCGGACGGGCAACTTTAATGGAAAGCCACCTACCTCGGGTGCAGATTTGGTTGAAACGCTGTCTTCAGCAAACGGGGCTCTCTTAAAGGCGTTGCGACTTACGTCGCCCTCATCAACAAGTGATTTGCACTCGTTGCCTCTTTCGGCCTTCCCTCCGTGTCACTGCCCTCCTCGGACATGGGGCCGTCCTGCACCCGGCGCCTCGATGCCATCTGGCTCGTACAGACCTGTGTCACGTAGGTCTGTTGGGAATTTGAGACATTCAGGTTACTGACGAGATTCAGAATATCATTCGTTTGGCCATACTGAAGTGGTCTCCTTGGCCCCGTGGAGGGGCACACAACCGAATTAACTGTAGGCCACCGAATGGGACTTGAATCATGACCATTTCGGGCGAGGCAACGTCGCCGATTGGGGCTGTCAATGGACTCAATGGTGAGTGTATCGAGTCCGCTGAAAAAGAAAGAGACTTGATGCTGATTCCGATTGGTCTTTTCAGGCTTCCAACACGGAAACAGCTCCTTCGAGGACCATGGCATCTGGAAAGAAGCCCCTGTGCTCATCGGCACCACCAAGTTTGAGCCGCTGCCCGATGTGAAGAACATCATGATTACTGGCGGCGCCGGCTTCATGTGTGTCCTCAAGCCCCCATCTACCTTACATATTCGAGAAGGCAGTTCAGCGACTGACCGTGCCCAGTGCCTGCTGGCTCGTCCGGCACCTCACCCTCACCTACCCCGACGCCTACAACATCGTCTCGTTCGACAAGCTCGACTACTGCGCGTCGCTCAACAACACGCGCGTCCTCAACGGCCGGCGCAACTTCACCTTCCACCAGGGCGACGTGACCAACCCGTCCGAGGTGCTCGACTGCCTGGAGCGGCACAGCATCGACACCGTCTTCCACTTCGCCGCGCAGTCGCACGTCGACCTGAGCTTCGGCAACTCGTACACCTTCACGCACACCAACGTGTACGGCACGCACGTGCTGCTCGAGAGCGCCAAGAAGGTCGGCGTGCGGCGCTTCATCCATGTGTCGACGGATGAGGTGTACGGCGAGGTCAAGGACGGCGACGACGACCTGCTCGAGACGAGCATCCTCGCCCCGACCAACCCCTACGCCGCCAGCAAGGCCGCCGCCGAGATGCTGGTGCACTCGTACCAGAAGAGCTTCAGGCTGCCGGCCATCATCGTGCGCAGCAACAATGTGTATGGGCCGCATCAGTACCCGGAGAGTGAGTCCCGCCTTCCCCTGCCTTTCTCAATAACACAATCTCACCTCTTATACCTAGAAATAATCCCCAAATTCACCTGCCTCCTCGCCCGCAACCGCCCCGTCGTCCTGCACGGCGACGGCTCCCCCACGCGTCGCTACCTCTACGCGGGCGACGCCGCCGACGCCTTCGACACGATCCTGCACCGCGGCCAGCCGGGGCAGATCTACAACGTCGGCTCGCACGACGAGATCAGCAACCTCGACCTCTGTAAAAAGCTGCTCGCCGAGATGGGCATCGTCGTCCCTCACTCCTCCGTGCCCGAGGAGGAGCTGTTGCGCCGCTGGGTGAAGTACACGCGCGACCGGCCGTTTAATGACCACCGCTATGCGGTGGACGCGGGGAAACTGAAGAAGCTGGGGTGGGTGCAGAGGACGTCGTTTGAGGAGGGGTTGAGGATCACGGTGGATTGGTATCGGCGGTTTGGGGAGCGGTGGTGGGGGGATATTGGGACGGTGTTGAGTCCGTTTCCGGTGGTGACGACGGCGGGGAGGGTGGTGGTGGAGGGGGAGGAGCAGGTGTCGGATTATCCGCTGCGGTTGGGGGAGGAGGTAGGAGATGGGGATGGAGAGGGCAAGGAGAGGGTGGGTGGGGAGGTAGGGAAGAGGGTGAGTGAGGAGGTGGATGGGGAGGTTGAGGGGAACGGGTGTTAAACACGGATGTCTGGCTCCTTGGTGTGGGAAGGGCTATCAGTCAGGAATGTGTTGATGGTGAGCTTCGCGTCGTACAGCACCCCATGGTCGGGGGGGACTCCCAAGGTCGTCCAGGTTATGGTAGAAGCCACGATTATGAATGTGTATGGCTTGTTTGGGTGATGCAGCGAGTCAGGAGGAAATTGGGAGGAATTGTGCAAGCGGACAACACCCGCGCAACCATGACTCGTTCACGGCATCAGGCTGCATCCACGTACCCGACCTAACGGGCCGTGGCGCTGAGACAAGCTGTCAGGCGCGGGCAACCGACCTGGCTCGTTGGTTGAGTCTACTGCAGCCTGCCCGCGGTTAGATATGCTTGCCTGCGGGTGCCATTGGAGCGGTCCCAGTTGGTCCGTCAACGCCCGAGACCTGCAGATTCACCGACTAGAGTGCAGCTATGCCTCCGATATCTCTAGACCAAACAGGCAGGTGAAGTCCCTCGCGAGGGTCCTTCATCAGGAAAGGGGACCGCTGTGCCGGGCCTGGGATGCTCGGTTGGTAGTAAGGGGAGAGTTCGCTTGGCATAGCCGGAAGCAGCTGTTGTCAAGTGAGTCAACCGCATGCAGGACAGGAGGCGGTTGGATGGCACCTCGATCGCGCAGATTTCCGTCCTTGAAGTGGTCGGCACAGGTCGAGACCGGGCCGAAGCAAAGCAGGCCTTCATCCGCTTGGGTACCGACTCTCTCCCAGCCCCACAGTGCCTGCATGAAGAAGAAATGAAGCGATTGGGGGATCAACTTTCCGCCCTGGCGGGATTCCCAGCGCCGTGGGAGCGGTAGACTTTGCTGGTGGGTTCGCTCGTCGTGGCAGGCTCCAGTTGGCGCAACGGACCCAACGTTTGTCTCACCGGTTGCCGGGATCCTGCCGCTCGGCACGCACTGTTGCGCACCGCACCTCATCCAGCCGCCCGGTGTCCAATGGGCCTGGGACCCGCCTGGGACAGGCGCGAAACATGCAATGCTTTATGCTCGACGCCCCACAATGCCGTTTCCGCTGACCACGGAGGTGACGGAGTGCTGGCTCGGCATGCGTATGTATCCACGCTGTCGGGTCAGCTCTGCTGGGCTTGACGCGGAGAGGCTCAGTCCATCGATGGGCTTAGAGGAGTGATGGTGTTTGCTTCTTGACACAGTACGGAGAGTACTCCGGACGGGGCGGGCAAGGCTTGCTGTTGGATCACCGGCGGCCGACGAGGCGCCCTCCAAGGCTTCAATCAGGCGTCCCCCACCTCATCGGATTCTGATTCCAGTTCGTTGTGGCAACTGTGGGCGGTTGAGATCGTGCCCCCGCTTTATGCTGCTTGACGGCACGGATTTTGCTCCCGCGAATCGGCGACGAAGGCGCCCTTGCCGTGTCGGCTTCGTCGTGTCACCGGCTCGAGCATCTCAGCCACCCCGAAGGAAATCGGGAGGGAGGGAGGGGGAGTTTAGGCTGAGAGCACATTGAAACCCGGGCGGTCGGCATTCGGGATCGCACCTGCCGACGCAAGGCTCGGCGCTTGGTGTCACGCTGCGGACTGATGAACTCTGGATGTCTCAAATCCAAGGTCATCGCACCCCTGCATTGTCTGCGCCATCGAGGTGTCGGTACGGGAACCGAGAGGCTCCCGATGGTACCTCTAGAACGGATTAAGTCGGCGTCATTGCTCAAATGTGGTGTACAAGGCCGCGACGCGCAACATGTGAATGCCAGCTTTCAATCGTAGGTATCAGGAGTAAGAGGTGGTTCATGATGGAGCCGAGGGTGAAAGAGGATGATCCCAGAGAATCGGTTCGCGTTCTCAGCCCAGGAAACTGGAACCGCTGCTTGGCTGCAGGGAAGTCCGGCTCGGCTAGCGTCTCCGCAAGTCCCCTGGCTGGTGGGGCTCGCCAGCGGCCAGAGCAAGGCCATCAGTGGAACGGAGTCCCGCGCCGGCGCCGGCCTCGCGCCGTCTCGATGCACTGATGCCGTTAGTCTGGGCCCGTAGCTCTGCAACTATTAATTGCGCGCCGGCCCAGATCCTCCCGTTGCCCGCCGTGCCCGCTCGCCTCTGCCCGCGCACAGTCTGGGTCGGACTCTCTATCGTCTCTCCTTTTCGTCTTCTATTTCAAAGGACAATGGCCAAGTGACGGAACCGGGGCAGATCGAACCAGCAACTCGGGACGATAGCGACACCACGGAGCGGCCCTTGTGCCGATTTCCTCGACCACGACCCTTTGCGACCTTTCAGCGTCGACTGAACTCGGACTCCAAGAGCACGAAAACCCACTTCGATCCCACGGCAGCGCGCTTCCTGGTCCGCGGCCAGGGCTCTAACGACAATTGAGTTATCACGGCACCATCGCCCTTTGGAGACGTTCGGCCAGCCCGCATGCAGCACCTCCCATAGCCAAGACTCGGACAGACTCATGGGGAGTTGGCGGCGCGCGACGGTTTCCAAAGATACAGGGTGTCCATCAGGATAGGGAGCAATGGGATCGGGGCAATCAGGGTTCTGCTGCGTAGCCCAGAATCCGCAGACGACGGATCATTCATCCAGCCATCCACATCAAACAGACACAGACCCGCTCGAGGACGACGACAGCTTCATGTCCCCCGAAGTTCGAGCGTTACTGGCGCAGGCACCCGAGGCATCAGGGCTGGAAGTGGACGAGGACGGCGGGGACGAGGCCGACACGGCGTTGGAGGAGGAGGCGGATACCTGCCCGTCCCTCTACTCCATGAGCATGTACCCCGGCGTCCGGCGCGCCCGCCAGGTCCGATACGACAACGGGCACGACTCGGCTACCATGTGCGTTTGCTTCCCCCGTCGTTGTGCTGAGGCTACGTAGGCCGGCTGACCATCGCCCAGAAATTCCGCCAAGACATTATACGCCGAGGATGTCGACTTCGTCGTGGAAAACCGGCGGCAGTACTGCGGCAACTACTTCCTACCCATCGACCAGGAGGAGCAGACGCGGCAGTATGCCATACATCAGGTCTTCCTGAAGCTGTTCGACCTCGAGCTGACGACGGTACCGCTCGAGAATCCCACATACATCCTCGACATCGGCACCGGCATTGGCGAATGGGCAATCGACATGGCTGTCCAATACCCGCAGTGCGAGGTCTTCGGCACCGACATAGCGCCCATCCAGCCGACGCGGCAGGTCCCCTTCAACGTAGAATTCCACATCGAAAACGCCGAGGACGAATGGATCCGCCCGGCCAACACAGTCGACCTGGTCCACTTCCGCAACATGGAGGGCGCCTTCTCCGACTGGCCCTTCATCTACAGCCAGGCCTTCACCTGCATCAAACCCGGCGGCTGGATCGAGGTGATCGGCTGGGAGGACCTGTACGCCGACAGGAACTTTCTGTCCTTCTTCCCCGAGGACTCGCCGACGCGCGTCGTGGTCAACGGACTCGTCGAGGCGGCGGAGCTCGCCGGCACGCCCTACAACTCGAAGCACCTGAGCCCGGAGATGCTTGCTGAGGTTGGGTTTGTCGACGTCGAGGAGACGGTGTACGACCTGGGCATCGGGGCGCGCGAGGACAGCCGGTATGGGACATTGTGGCTGTTTTGCATCGTCACGGGCATCGAGGCAACTTGCTTGCGGCTGTTGACAAAGTACCTCGGGTGGGATCCCGACGAGGTGCGCGGGATGTGTGACAAGGTGGCCCGCGAGATTAAGGTGGTGGCTGATGATCCGGCAAGGGTAGACCCGTTTGCTGTCAAGCTGCGTGTTGTTGTCGGTAGAAAGCCGGTGGTGCCTGGCGAATGGTCCGCCCCGACGTTGAATATGAGTGCCGAGATGAGGGAGTACAGCGGGGATGGGGATGAGAGCACCATTGGCGGGCGGACAATACGGACTGATGAGACCTCATGATATTACGCATAAGCTATTGGCAGATGCCATGGCCCGTTCAGCGGACGATTTTGGTTATTGGGTTGGAGGATATTCGTTGAGGCAGAATACTGGGGGGATTGCCATTGCACCCCCTTTTGGTTGGTTTCTTGTCCTGTACGCTGTAGATACCCAATTCGCTCGTCTGTGTATTGTACATAGACTACCTCTGGGGTGGATGACTGCTAGCTTTGGTTTGGGTAATGATGATACCTGATTTACTTGCCGTTGATTCTCGAGACATATCTGGTGGTGACAATGGGTGGGAGCTGAGTACGGTAAGGTACCTGGTACTACTCCTTTCAGGGGCTCAGGGGCGGTTCAGGGTTCACGTTGAGCAACTTGCAGGTGCAGGCACCACTGTGGGGAGCTTGGGGCTTGAGCAATGACGCAGCAACGCCCACTGCAGCCTGCCATTCCGAGCTCCTGCATCCAACTTCCAGGTTCGTCTCGACTTCAAGCCGAGTTCAGTTAAAAACACCGACCAAGCTCCCCGCCCACCGTCTTGGATTAGGTAATTTGGATTCCAAATCCAGGCGCTACCGCCAAATCCCACCATGCACAGCGCCTGAACCTAAACACACAACCATGGCGCTCGATCCGTCCAGCGGCTTCGCAGCCGCCGACGCGGTAGCCACGGCGACGCTCGCCGACGACGCCGCGCTGCTGCCCATCTTCGACGTCCAGCGCGTCGAGCTCGTCTTCTCCATCACGGTCGACTTCGTCGCGGGCCAGGTCGCCAACAACGTGCTGGTCCTGGCCCTCGCCAACGGCCGCATCCTCCGCATCGACCTCAACAAGCCCGACGACATCGACGACATCGACCTCCCCCGCAAGCCCGCCGAGACGGGCACCATCCGCCGCATGTTTCTCGACCCGACCGCGTCGCATTTGTTGGTGTGCACGTCGCATGGGGATAATTATTACCTGCACTCGCAGTCGCGCCAGCCGCGGCCGCTGGCGAGGTGGAAGGGGGTTGTGATTGAGGCTGTGGCGTGGAGTCCCGCGCTGCCGACTTCGTCGACGAGGGAGATATTGATTGGGGCCGCGGATGGGAATATCTATGAGGCGTTTGTCGAGACGTCGACTGAGTTTTATCGGAAGGAGGATAAATACGTCAAGCTGCTGCACAAGGTGCCCGATGGGCCTGTTACGGGTTTGTGGGTGGACTCGGTGCCTGCTGGTGCTGCTGCTGGAGGGGCTGGGCATGGCGGTGGGAAGCAGGATGTGAGGAGGGTGGTGATTGCGACGCCGAGCAGGCTGTTTCATATCGTGGGCAAGGTCGGGCGCGGCCATGACGGGAGCGGGTCCATCTACTCGAAGCTGTTTGAGGGCGAGCAGCCTGTGGTGCACGAGCTGAGCAAGGCGTCGGCGGCGGCGCCGTCCATGCTGGTCGTTTCGCCTGATGTGCAGGATGGGCCGAGGTTCTCTTCCAGGGAGGACGAAGCGATGGAGAGGGCATTTGCATGGCTGTCGTCGCATGGGGTGTATCATGGAAAACTACTGGTGGACGGGGGCGGCGCTGAGCTGGGGAGTAAGGTGTTTGCCGAGGCAAAACTGCTCCCGAGGGCGCAGTTGGCGAGTCCTGAAGGGACGGGGAGGAGGCAGGTGTCGACCGAGTACATTGACGCCATTGCGCTCACTCAGTGGCACGTCATCTGCGTAATCGGGCCCAGGGTGGTGGTGGCCAACCGGCTTACGGGGTCGATTGTCTACGACCAGACCATCTTGGATCCGGGCCAGAAGGCGGTTGGGCTGTGTGTGGACTTGCAAAAGAGCACGTTCTGGATCTTCGTCCCGCGCAAGATATTCGAGATCGTCCCCCGAGAGGAGGACAGGGATATCTGGAAGATCATGCTGCAGATGCAGCAGTTTGACGCGGCGCTTCGGCATGCCCACACCCCGGCACAAAAAGACGCCGTCGCGATCGCTTCAGGAGACCACCTTGTCAGCAAGGGCCAGTACAGCGAGGCTGCGGGCGTCTATGGCAAGAGCAGCAAGCCGTTTGAGGAGGTGGCGCTCGCCTTCATCGACAACGACCAGCCAGACGCCCTCCGCAAGTATCTCTTGACGAAGCTGAACACATACAAGAAGTCGTCTGTCATGCAGCGGGTTATGATTGCAGCGTGGCTGGTCGAGGTGTTCATGGCCAAGCTGAACTCGCTCGACGACACCATTGTGACAGGGGCGGAGCTGTCCGACACACTCAACACGACACAGACGAGGGAGCAGCTGGACGCTGTCCGAGCCGAGTTCCAGGACTTTGTGAACAAGCACAAGACGGATCTCGACCGGAAGACGGTCTACGACGTGATCAGCAGCCATGGCCGGGAAGAGGAGCTGCTGTTCTACGCCAACGCGGTAAACGACTACAACTATGTGCTCTCGTACTGGGTCCAGCGCGAGCGCTGGTCGGACGCGCTCAAGGTGCTACAGAGGCAAACAGACGCCGAGGTGTTCTACCGGTACAGCAGCGTGCTTATGACACACGCAGCGACGGAGCTGGTCGAGACTTTGATGCGGCAGAGCAACCTCAACCCGCGCAACCTCATCCCGGCAATGCTCGAGTACGACCGGAACTACAAGGGCCCCTTAACCCAGAACCAGGCCATCCGCTACCTCCAGTACGTGGTCAACCAGCTCGGCTCGACCGACTCAGCGGTGCACAACACGCTGGTCTCCATCTACGCCTCGCACCCGTCCAAGGACGAGTCAGCCCTCCTCTCGTACCTCGAATCCCAAGGCGACGAGCCCAAGTTCGACCCCGACTTCGCCCTCCGCCTGTGCATCCAACACCGGCGCGTCCTCTCGTGCGCCCGGATATACACCAGCATGGGGCAGTACGTACAGGCCGTCGACCTCGCCCTGTCACACGACGAGGTCGAGCTCGCCTCCATCATCGCGGATCGGCCCATGTCCAACCCCGCCCTGCGCAAGAAACTCTGGCTGGCTGTCGCAAAGAAGGTCATCTCCCAACAATCGGGCGGCATCAAGACGGCCATCGAGTTCCTCAAGCGCTGCGACCTGCTCCGAATCGAGGACCTGATCCCCTTCTTCCCGGACTTTGTCGTCATCGACGACTTCAAGGAGGAGATCTGCGCCGCGCTCGAGGACTACAGCCGCAACATTGACGCGCTGCGCCGCGAGATGGACGAGTCGAGCCAGACGGCTGCCAACATCAAGGTCGATATTGCCGCGTTGGATAGGCGGTATGCGATTGTGGAACCGGGGGAGAGGTGCTATGCGTGCGGTCTGCCGCTGCTTAGTAGGCAGTTCTTTGTGTTTCCGTGCCAGCATGCGTTTCACTCGGATTGTCTTGGGCGGAGGGTGCTGGAGCAGAGTAGTGCGGCCAAGGCGAAGAGGATACGGGAGTGTCAGGTGCAGATTAGTAAGGGGTTGGTGGGCGGGGAGAAGAGGGAGGCTATGATTGCCGAGTTGGATGCGTTGGTTGCGTCGGCGTGGTAAGTTGCTTCTCTTTGGGCTCGTGATGTTGGGTGGTGCTGACGAGGTGTGCAGTATTCTTTGCAGCGATTATGCAATCCGCAGGATCAATGAGCCGTTTATCAAGGAGGGGGAGGATATGGACGAGTGGGCTCTTTAAGGGGTAAGAAGATATAGGGGTCGGACTGCATACAGGGGGAACGAGAGCGGTCGACCGAGAAGAGGTGATACCCAATTCGCAAATAATATCTGTTAATCCACACAGCAACTCCCACAGCACGCGCTACGTTAACCACCCAGCTTCCTCAGTCACCCCTCAGCATGCCTGCCGCCCGCTTAGTAAGGGCACACGGTAACCCCCAGCGTCGACCTGGTCAGCATCAGGATGGACACAATGACACCATACAGACCCAGCACCTCGGCGAAGATGAGGATCAGCACCATGCCTACGTACAGACGGGGCTGCTGCGTGCTGGCGCGGACTGGAAGAGCGGGTCCACCATGTCAGCCACGCTCCGCATACACTCTCGGTCAAGGCCACGCCTCCTCAAACTTGACAAGAAGAAGACACGAACGACCGGGAATGGGAGAGAGTCCGAGGGGAAACAACGTACCGCCAGCATCTCCGATAATACCAATCGCGAACCCAGCCGCAAGCCCACACAATCCCACAGCCAGGCCAGCACCCAGCTGCAAAAAGGCCGTGTGCAGCGCCATCTTTTCCACCAAATTATTCGAGATGATGACGGCCGCGACCAGGCCGTAGATGGAGATGATCTGGGCCATGATGGCGCAGAGGCTGCCACACTCGAGTTTTCAACAAACCCACTGGTCTAATGAGGTGAGTGGTACTTGGAAAACAACCTACGTGTTCTGCATCAACCGGTCCGGCCGGATGATGCCCGAAGAAAAAATGGCGCCGGCCGACTTGGCCGTGCCATAGCTCGCGCCAAAGACGGTAAAGATGATGGCGCAGGCGCAGCCCAGGGCGCCGAAGAAGGACTGCGATGGGTTGGATATGGGTTAGTCAGGGGGTCATGGGGAGGCTTGAAGGGGCTGAGAGACGTACGGCGTAAACGGGGCTAGGGACGAGGAGTGTTAGTGAGTTGCCTGTGTGCCTGTTGCAGGGGTGGAACAAGGAGAGACGGACCACCGGTCGAGGTTGATGAGGTCCATTGGTAAGGAACTGCTTGGGCAGGATCTTGTGTCTTTGGTAATGGACTCTGGGAAATGGTCCAGGCTCCTTCAGTTGAAAACTTGAAAGAAGGAAGAAACAAGTGGTCTACGGAATGGAGGAGCAGGAGAAGGATGCGACAGGGCACATACTCAAATCCGGCAATGCCGCAGTCCCAATCTGGGTGAGCCAAGCCAAAGCTGACGAGTCACCATGGCTGAGCACAACTGGCTGTCCGTTGCTTTCCCACTTGGGTGCAACCATTAGTACACGTTCCTAGGTACCTCCCTCAGGTATGAGGTAACGAGCGTAAGCTCCAGGCAGAGACCCGGAGACATGGTAACCCCGAGAGATTACTGCAGTCCCGTCTTCTATGGACAGGCCCTCTGCTGTTCCCAGAAGATAGACCCGAGACACGAGAGGACGGAGCACCGGCTCAGGCCAAGGGCGAATTTAGGGCCCTAGGCTACTTCAACTGAATGCAGATATGACGCCTATGATGATGAGTAAAGCCCAGGCACTTGCTCCTCACAAACTTGGCAATGAGTCCCATGATGGGTTGCGGCGCACTTTGTTTCGACATCAATGCAAAAAGAAAGACGCCGTATGGACTTAATTCCATCTCCATCAAGCCATGGACTATCAGCACCCGACAGTGCACTTTCACCCTTGCTGGGCATACCCTCAGCATCGACAGCGAGGTCAGCAGACGCGGTCGTGCCAGTTCTCACACAACCTACCTTACCTCTTACGGCGGCTCGAGGGCGGCCCATACCATATGTCAAATTGTCAATTGAAAACTGCTGAACCAGATTGGGCTTATCGAAGCCAGGAGATTGCCAACAAATAAGTCGACAATATCAAAGATTCTCGAAAATAAATTGGAAAACAAGGAAAAGGCCTGGCTAGCAACTGAATATCAGTGTTGTATCGAAGTTGTACATCTGCCGAGTGTTGGACATCTGAAAGTGTGGGTGGTTTTGTTTTAGCCAAACCGCAGCCAAGACGGGCGGCGAGTCGGCGACAACATGACGAGAAGGCAGCGCTCACGTGACCCGCTCTCTTACCGGTATCAGGCAGCGGGGCAGTTACGGCAGAATCCGAAGGAGGACAAGGGATCGCAGTCACCTAACCTGGAGTTAACCCCAGAGCCAGCAGACAGAAGTCACAACAGCCCAACAGCACCAAGCGCAAAAGCCCAAGATTATCTACCGCCGAATACCCGGTCATCACCATCGAGTTCGGAACTCGGGAATCCCAGGCTCGCGAGGCATTCAACGCAATCGATTTCTTGTTCGGCGCGCAGGCGCTTCAAATGTTCGTCTGGTCTACCGATCGGTGATCGCGGCGACGCGGAGCCCAAGTCCGAGAACCGCGATGGGCAGAGCAGACTCGCAACCCTTCCCAGCCGACTCCGAGCAAACTCCTCCCGCGACGAAGCGCGCGGCTTCCGAAGACCCAAATGCCGCCTCAGATCCCAAGAGAATCAAGCTCGCTCACGATGAGCCGCCTGGAGCCCCAGTCCAGCCCGCACCGTGGAGGGTTCCCTTCCCAGAGAAGGTATGCATATTCCTCTCGATGTCGCCGCCATGCTCTAACCGCCTCCAAAGCCGGCAGTGTTGGAAGAACGGAACGGCGAGATAGAGTTTCGAGTGGTCAACAACGACGGCAGCCATGAGCATACCATCATCCTGACGGGCCTCAAATGTCTCTTCCAGAAACAACTGCCAAAAATGCCCAAAGATTATATCGCACGTCTCGTCTACGATCGCACCCATTTATCCATCGCCATCGTCAAGATGCCTCTCGAGGTCATTGGGGGAATAACCTTTCGAGAGTTTCGAGACCGCAAGTTCGCCGAGATCGTCTTCTGCGCCGTGTCCTCTGACCAGCAGGTGAAAGGCTACGGGGCGCATCTTATGGCTCATCTAAAGGACTACGTCAAAGCCACTTCCCCGGTGATGCACTTCCTGACGTATGCCGACAACTATGCTACTGGGTATTTCCAGAAACAAGGCTTTACCAAGGAGATCACTCTCGACAAGTCCATCTGGATGGGCTACATCAAGGACTACGAAGGAGGGACCCTCATGCAGTGCTCTATGCTTCCCCGGGTACGTTATCTCGAAGTCGGCCGTATGCTGCTCAAGCAAAAGGAGACAGTGCAGGCCAAGATTCGCATGCTGAGCAAGAGCCATATCGTTCACCAACCGCCTCAGCAATGGGCCAACGGGAACGGCGTCATCACTCCAATCGATCCCCTCTCCATCCCTGCGATTCGAGCAACCGGCTGGTCCCCAGATATGGACGAACTCGCCCGGGCACCACGCCACGGACCTCACTTCAACGAACTTCGTCGGTTTCTGTATCAAATCCAGAACCACAAGCAAGCATGGCCCTTCCTCACTCCGGTTAACAAGGACGAAGTCCCCGATTACTACAATGTCATCACGTCGCCCATGGATCTGTCGACCATCGAGGAGCGGCTGGAGCACGATGCCTATGCGACACCCCGGGACATGCTCAAGGACCTCAAGTTGATCTTCAGCAACTGTCGCCAGTACAATGACGCCACAACCGTCTACGCCAAGTGCGCCGCCAAGCTGGAGAAGTACATGTGGAGTCTCATCAAGGAGGTTCCCGAGTGGTATGATTTGCTGGAGGAAGAGGGATCATGAAATGATTTCGAGTTGTTGGTGGCGTGCATCCAACTGATTCAAACCGTGTCACGGCACGGTGTTTTGCGGAATGAGTGGAGCGAGGCGTTGCCTCCAGGCGCGCGCTTGATGATGGCTAACTACAAGCACATGATTTTCCAGGGGGAGAACTGAAAGCATCGGTTCACCCAACCGACTGGCAGGATGGCACTTGGTCACATCTTCTCCCCCCCTTTCTCGTTGACGCCCGTTCAAGAGCATCTAGAACAGAGCTGGAGGTCCCTCGCATGGCCAGTCTCGGGAACGCCTGCTGTGCCTCCCGGTCCGGTTGTCACCGGCGGCTACATAGACCTCTTTCTAAGGCTGTTAATCGGCCAATGGTTTCTTGTTGTTAGTTGCGGGCAACGACCTAGGTACGCAACGACAGAATAAGACCGGAGCGTGCCGAAATTACTACTAACCTGGCCATTGTTTCATTGCCGCGCATGGGTACGCAAGAGCTGATCTTTTAGCGCCAGCAGCCGAGTCATGCTCGCGGGAGCGGTTTCTTCAGGGAGCGAGGCTGGTGAGATATCAGGGCTCGAATCTGCAAAGCAAAGGTGCGCTTATTAGGCGATATAAACCGATCGACGATGGTGACTGTCGTTCTGTGGGGTAAGTTGACGTTTGAGACTTGCTTAGAAAGACTGCTTCGCGAGTCAAGACTTGTGGCAGCATGTGGGAGACGCAGCATGTGGGGGAGGGAGAAGTGGCCCATGATGGGGGTCTTGATGGAAAGTTGAAAATTGCGAAGACCAAGATCTGGAAACCGCTGGGAGAATTCAAGGTTTGTTGACCCAACAAAGTAGTTATCGAATCTGTTTCATTAGAAAAATTCCTTACGTGACTAGAAGAACAATAGGTTTGTTTTCTTAATTCGTTAACATAATCCACCATTGACCCGCGCACCCCATTGACCCGCGCACTTTCCTACCGCAATATAACCTCCAAAGGCAATTGCCCTATTACACTACAAAACACTATACATGTGCAAACCCAAGAATGCAGAATCATCCTTGCCATCGGGGCTATTCGTACGAGCAAAAAGTTGTCTCGCCGGCGTGCAGCTAAGATCTACAATGTCCTTGAAGCAACCCTCTACGATAGAATGAATGGAATCACCGCGAAAGCCAATAGCTATTACGGCCGTTCGATTTTAACAAAGATAGAAGAGAAGGTAATTGTTCAATATGTACTCGACTAAGATTCGCGAGGGTTTTCGCCCCGGATTGCCGACGTTGGAGATATAGCCAATCTTCTGCTTCGGAAACGCGGTGCGCGACACGTCGGAAAGAACTAGCTAAACCACTTTGTTGTACAACGTCTAGAGGTAAAGACGCATCTCAATCGCGTCTATAACTACTAGAGAGGCCTCTACGAAGATCCTGTAATTATCGAGCTATAGTTCCAACTAGTTGCTAATATACGTGCGAAATACGGTATCCTCGACTACAACTTCTACAACTTTGACAAGACGGGCTTTATAATAGGCATGATATAGCTAGGGATGGTGGTTACGCATTTTAATTGAGTTGGCAAACCAAAGGCTATCTAGCTAGGCAATCGAGAATAGGCGACTGCAATTTGTAGTATCGCTAGTGATGGGTATGTAGTGCCGCCTTTCTTGGTAGTGAAGGGCCGTTTCCACCTCGCCAGCTAGTACTCCGAACATTAGATACCCGACGACTGGGCCGTCGCAACAACAACCAACGGATGGACAGACAACAAGACTAGTAGCATTTTGATAAGTATACTAAACACCGCTAGAAGGGTATATATCGGATACTAGTGCTAGACGGCTATAAGAGCTACGTCAACGCCGAATTCGACGACTATTGCAAGGAGAACAACATTGTTACTATTTATCTACCTTCACATTCCTCGCATCTTACCTAGCCTCTCGATGTTAGGTGTTATAGCGTCTTGAAGAAGATGTATAGTGCTAAAATCGAGCACTTCATCAAGGCCCGGATTACACACATCACTAAGCCCGAGTTCTTCCTTGCATTCAAAGCCGCCTTC
>JAMAKQ010000050.1:0-208647 GCA_023628475.1 Chaetomiaceae sp. PF1801
GGGGGGGGTGTTTGTTTGTTTTATGGTATTTTGCTTGGGGATCTTTCTTCTGTTTTTGCTTCAATGTTCTACCTACTGCCTTCGACAAGCAGTAAACGGGGTTTGCTTGTCAGGATATTATGATTCATGTTTTTTCCGTTTTGCGTTCTTCTACTTTATACGCTGTCCTTTGGTTTTGATTCCCCAATCTTGTCTTCTTCCTATGGGTTCGGGCTCTTCTCTTCCCCAATCTTGTCTTCTTCCCATCGGTTCGGGCTCTTCTCTTCGATCTTCTCGAGCGAGGTGTTTCCCTTGGACGTCACCCATCTAGACAGAGCTGTGTGCCTATATGTAGAGAATAATACCCAATCACACGGTTTGCTGGGCCGGAGTCGAAGAGTTTCCAGAGTAACTAACATTCCGGAATAGTTGTTGATTTGTGTATGAGTTTGTTTATCTCGAACCATGCCTTGGACTCTTGACTCCGCGCCGGCCACCTCAATCCCCCCCAATACAGTCTGTTGCAAGTCTCCCGGGGCAAAGACATGGGAGGCTGGGCTGAGATGCTTCCTGCTGCTCCCTAAATCATGCGGCTCCCAAACCAAGCGCTCGATTTTGGGACCTTCCTGTCAAACATGGCTTCGCTAGCCACCTTGCACGGCCTTTGACTCCAGGCACTGTGATCGTTCAATCGACCACCTCCTGCCATGAGGACCGAGAGCCCTAGCGGATTAGAACCTCCGAATGCAACCAGCGTCGTCATCCATCGTCAAGGGCTCGATCACGGAGACGGAAGTAGAGAGGGCCATCGACCATTTCCGCGGCAGCACGAGAATATAAACATCGCTGCCGGAGATGAAGCAGAGCACGTTTCTGCGTGATACGTAGCACGGCAGCTTGACAGACGTCAAATTTCTCCGCGGGAAGGGCATCCGGAACATCCTGTCATACAACCGGATGAAGCTGCAATGTATGCCGGAGGGTGGTACAAGACATCAGGGGCATGGTGTTGGCGGCAAGAGCGCGAAGATCAAGCTGGATCGTGTCTCCGGAAATGAGACGGGAGCGTCGGCGGGAGTTGACGACGGCCAGCGCAGCAGTGAAAGTGAGAGACATCAAAGTATTCTCCTCGCGTGAAGGGTCATGAGGAAGGCAGCCACAGGGCGTCGAAGAATGAGATCGAAGAGGGACGAGTCGACCTGAATCAGCGGCAGCCGGCAGGGCTGAGGATGCAAAGGAGGCGATTGTTGCTCGGCTTGGCCGTCGTCAGCCGGCAGACAGCAGCGGCGCCGCCCTGCTGTAACCGACGCCATGAAAGCCCAGCCAAGAAATCTCCCGAGGCTCAGGTGTTGTGGTCGCGGTGTTGCAATGCTGCAGGTGCGCCTTGCACTCCTTCCTCAGCCAGAGAATGCCGCATCATCGATGGGCCGAATCCCGGAGGTATAAACCCCCCCTCGGGCGTCCCGGTTTTGCTCTCCTTCAACCGTTCTTCGCCCTCAATCGCAACACTCAGCTTCGGTCAAACGCAGCTCATACCGCCCTCCAATACACTTGCCTCATTGTCTTTCCGTAGGTATCATTAGCCGACATCTGTCAAACTTAAAAAGGGACAATGTGATGAAGTGCCATCAAAGGCGGGACAGATCTCAATCGACACGGGAATCGGGAGCACTCCGGCAGCCCCATGATCCCTGAAAACCTGGGGTTGGCCGCCCTCATCGACCGCGGCAAGCCTGCCGAGCAGCGAAAAATTGGTCATTTGGCCAGATCCACAGCCAAAGTTAGCAACAGCCTTGGCCCTGGATCCGGAGCTCCTTGGAAGATGAGGAAGGATATTCTTGTCCAATGTCCTGTGCTCACGAGGGCCGAAAAATTTGATGCCAAGTCCAGAGGCTCTGTTGCTCACCATGCAGCAAATACGCAACCGCATCCCTTTCTGATGGCGATCCTGCCGCTGCGGTTGGAGAAAGCTCCTGTCGAATCGGACAAGCCAAAGCCGGGACGTGACGTGAGGCCGGTTGCAGGTGGTGCAAAGCCAAGTTCCCCAACCCATGTCGACCACAAAATGCGAGCAATGGCGTGGTTGCACCAATTTTTCGATCCCAACAGCAAAAAAAGTCAGCCCGGCAATGCCCTGGCAGCCCTGGTGGATCCCCTCCAGACCGCAAGAAGTACCGAATGGCTGGGGAACACCGCGTCCGGGTACTTGGCGGAGACCAAACCATTGCGTAACGAATGGGACCATGGCGGACCGCGTGACTGCCCCTGAGGTTTCCATCAGCTAACGGAAAGCTCGACTGGACTCTCGGCGTCAAATTTTCTGGCCCGCAGCCGCTGGAGCTCGGCATGGGGCTCACCTGACGCCATCCCAGGGTGCCGGTTGGCAGGTTAGCAGCGGCTGACGGGACGCTTCCATTCGACTCTCTGAGGTGCGCCGAGCCCTCCGCCTCTGGCTGGGCCGGCGGGCAGGCTCCCGTCAGGGGCTGCGGCGGCGGCGTCCGCCTGCCCAGCTTGCGTCTTTGTGTAAGCAAATTTTGTCTTTGAGGCGTGTTTGTCAGACAAAGTACCATTTGAGGGCTGCCGAGCAAGTGTTCTGCGGCTGTGGTACGTACGTGTACAACAAAGGTGTCTCGCATTACGCGATCCTGAGGCATGGCATCGTGGTCATGCGGCTTCCCGCCCAGGAGCTCGTGCTGGAGTTGCAACTTTGTTTGGATGGAGCTTCGCTCTCGGCAGGCGAGGGGCTGACACAACTTATACGCCCTATCCCGGTTTATAAGTCCACTTCGGTCTGCTCCAGACCTTTCCCACCAAGGTTACCAGTGTCCCGTCGAGCAAACAAACATCTTGAAATTCCATCTCAACTTTCCCGTGCCAGCTCGATCTTTAAACTTTGACTCAAAACTTTCGAGGGTGCCAACTGCCACATACCCAACTCGCACCACACGATAACTCGAAGCTCACACCTCAACACACTCTCACTTCACCACAACCACCACCAACAAAAACCACCACCAAAGAGCAACACTCAGCAACAACCAAAATGCTGACCAAAACCCCCTCCTACACCATCACCGAGCCGCACCCGACAGTCCCCCAAAACAGCTACACCCACTCCGGCCGCGGCGGGCTCGGCAACTTCTTCCGCGCGCCAGCAACCACCTCCCCCTCGGGGGTCCCCACCCCAGCAACGCGCACAACCTCCGCCAGCACCCGGCGCTTCTACTCCGGCCGCGGCGGCGCAGGGAACGCGCACTCCGCCGGCGACAGGCCCGTCCTCTCCTTCGACGAGGAGTTCACGCGCGCCGAGGTGCGCGAGACGAAGGCGACGATGAGCCATGTCGGCCGCGGCGGGGCGGGGAATATCTTTTCGACGTTTGGGGCCGACGCCGATAAGAAGAGTGAGGTTGGTGTCGGTGGTGTTGATGGGGAGGAGCTTGGGAGGAGGGACTCGGCGAGTACCGAGGGGAGTGCGAGGTCTGGGCACTCGTTGAATGGCTTCTGGGGGAGGGTTAGGAGTCTGGGGCATTAAAGGCGCGGCGCGATGCGATGGCTTCTCGTCTTCCTCGAGCATCTCCTCGGCTGATGCTGGGGGTGGACAATGAGGGGCGCGATCTCTCTCTCTCTCTTCTCGGATGTTTTACTTTGTCGGTTCTTTTTCACCTCTCAACATGGGTCACGCAAGCAAGGCGTTTCGGTTACGGGCGACGTCGCGGCTCTGGGCGAACACTCGATTCAACAATGGGTTATGACACGGGAGGAACGAAAAAAAAAGTTTTTGTTTTTGTTGGTATTATTGGAGGACGGACTGGCAGATGGATCGGGACCTGAGCAACCTCAGCAAGCAAAATCGGCGGCTCTCGATGGCGCGGTGATTCGAAGGGCCTCATGGCCATCACTCACCAGGGCGAAGCGGAGAGGATTCGGCGGGCCAGGCAGGCGTTTGTTCCGGTGGACTGCGGTTTTCGGTCTGGACTTTGTATGAATCAATATACCCCCCCACTGCGATGATGGTTATGCAAATCGAGTTTTCACTCTGCTCTCTCAAACGCCGGTTCACTGTTGTGTCCCTCTGTCCCTCGTTGTCCCTGCACGGATCGCCTTCCGCAGAAATTCTCCGACCCCAATGATCAGCGTTGCGCATCCATGCAGCTTATTCAAGGATCTGCTCAACGTGCTCTTTCATGAATCAAAACTGGGTATCATTCGTTTTCTCTAAAACGCTTGCGACGCCTCTCTGATACAGCCCATCGCCTCCATGGCTATTGACCGTCAACCTCAGGCGCCCGCCGTACCATCTCTCTCAGACAACAGCCACAAAAGCTCCCACGAGTATTATCTCCTCAAATATGCACATCTGATCCCAGGAGATCCGCCTCACATCCATTACTTTAACGACTTCCTGAATGGCCTGCCCTCAGCGAAGACCTACGCAGAAAGGAGGCAAAGATGCGGTGCATCTGAAGCCACGGCCAGCCCGACCTGATATTATACTGCCCGCCCGAGACAGCGCTTATGTGAACTTTGTGTGGATAATGTCAGGGTTCTCGTGCCAGTCGTCGATGCTAACCCACATCTAAAGACAGTCGTCTCAGCACACGATCTCATAGCAAGGCAAAGGGAGGGGAGAAAACTGACCTTTCTAAACGTGCTCAACCCCGCGAGAATGCTCCCGCCGATCCAGGTCGAGTACTTGCGCTCGGGCGGCGCAAAGATCTTTATCCTCATGTCCTTGACGGCGACGCGCTGCACCTCGGACAGCAGCCGGTCGCCGAAGCCCTTGGTCAGGGTGCTGCCGCCCGACAGCACAATGTTGGAGTACAGGTCCTTGCGCAGGTCCAGGTCGGTCCGGTTGATCGAGTCAACCACGATCTGGTGCACGCCGGGGTACTCGAGGCCGATGATTTCCGGGTCGAAAAGGATCTCTGGCGCGCGGAAGCGTTCTGCGCCGATCTGGCAATGGTGTGTCAGTACTTGGATTCAGTTCCGCCAGGAAGGAAAGCGCCCACCTTGAGCTTGTTCCCGTCCGGCAGGACATACTCAGCAACCTTGCCCTGATCCAGCTTGGCCGCCGCCCACTCCTTCTCCTCCTTGCGCGGATCCTTAGCAACATACGTGACAGCCTCCTTGATGAGCCGCACCACCTCCTTCTCGGCGCTCGTGTGGAACACGTAGCCGCTCTTGCGCAGCAGCGTCTGCAGGTACTCGGTCACGTCCCGCCCGGCCACGTCGATGCGCCGGATGCTGTTGGGCACCGTGAACCCCTGGTACACGGGCACGGCGTGCGACACGCCGTCGCCCGAGTCCAGCACCACGCCTGTTGTCCGCCCGCTGGCGTACAGGGAGAGGACGGCTTGGATCGAGGTGTAGAGCGCGGGTACGTTGAAGGTCTCGAAGAGGATCTGCGCGGCTGTGTCGCGGTTCGAGCGCGGGTTGAGGGGTGGTTCGGTGAGCAGGACTGGGTGCTGCGGCGGGTCAGCTTCTGTTTGTTTCCGTCTCCCTAGCCTTGAGGGGTGCGGAGCACTACCTCTTCGCTCAGCGTCTTTAGCCCTTCGTCATACACATATGCCCAAATCTTCTCCATGTCGTCCCAGTCCGTGACGATGCCGTGCTCCAACGGGTACCGGATCTTGAGCAGCCCGCGTAGCTCGGTTGCCGCCTTCTGGCCGATAAAGACCTCGCCCTCCAGCGCTCCCGCCAGCACTCGCAGATGCTTCGGTCTCCCTACCCACGAGGGGAAGTGGCATTTTGGGACGTCCTCTCCAGCGAACCCAGCTCGTATGGTGCCGGATCCGTTGTCCAGCACAATGGGCGCGTTGTGCAGCGTGTCTGCCATCGTTGTGCGGGTGTTTGAGAAAACGCTACCGTCCCGACATGCAGTTCTTGATGCGCTTGTAAAATCGGCGTGCGATTATCTCCGCCAGTCAATGCCGTCACGTCTGGGAGGCGTCTCGGTTGTCAACCAGGAGATCGTGTATACCGTCCGATTCGAGATATGGCTGATATTCTTGTAGTGGGTGTTGCAGAAACGGATATCGAGGTTGATGTAAACGCCCCAGGTTCGTTACTCCAAGCTGTCAGGTGGTGCTGTTGAACTGTTGACTGTCCAGGGGACCGAATCGCCAGAAGTCCCAAATCACGACGCGCTCTTCGATCAACCGCACCCAAACGCATCGCTGGGCGTTGCGGTTGGCCGAAGCTGTGGTGTGGGGCTGCCAGGGGGTGGTAAACGCACGGGCCATGGGAATCAGGGCCCCTTTCTCGATCAACACAGCGGTCGCAGTGCTCAGATTTGGCGGGGGCAGTTTCCTCGACAACCTTCAGCAGGCACTGGAAGTCGACGAGAGTCATTTTTGAAACTCGAGACACATTTTCCTCTCCTGTCGGTGTAGCCAAGCACATCTCGAGGTTACGAGCATGTGGATCTTATTGAGCTTGTATTTCCCAGTTACTTCTATCGAGGCATTTTGAAGATACCAAGACATCTGCTCCCAACCCCTCCAATCTGCTACCATCTTCAAGCTCATGAGCGCTTCAAGCGAGTCTCGAGCTGCACAGTCGCGCCAATCGCCGATGGCCACACCTTTACCAGCTCCAGACCCACGGCATCAAACATCTGCTTAAATTCGTCGAGCGTCTTCTCCTTGCCGGTGATGGACATCAGGTTCAGATCCAGCCAGTACAACTCCTTCAGGCGTCCGGGCTCGACCTTCTCGGGCACCAGCATGTCGCACACAATCAGGCGCGAGTCCGGACCCATGGCGGAGACCGTGTTCTTGAGGATGTCGATGCAGACGGACGGGTAGAAGTCATGGAGAAGTCGCCGCATGAAGTAGACGTGCGCGTCTGCCGTCACAGCGTCAGCCGTCCGTTCAACAAGGCAGATTGGGGAAACTCACTCTTGACTGGCTGAGGCGTAAAGATGTCGTACGCCATCGCCTCAATGTTGGGAATCTCCTCGGGCTTCAGCGAGTCGATGACAATCGGCAAGTCCTGGAGGATGAGCTTGCCGCCGAATGTCCCCGGGATCTCCTCCTGGAGCTTCAGCAGCGCCTGGCCGCGGCCGCCGGCCACGTCCACAAAGAAGGGCCGCTCCGGTTCCCTCTCCACGTTCTCCTTGAGCGTCTCCCAGGGGAACATGCCCGAGATCGGCATATTCTTCTCAATGATTTGGAGGCACTGGTTCCAGATGCCGCGCTGCTCGAGGTTCTCGTCGATGGCCTCGTAGTACGTCTTGCCCTCCTTGCCGATGCTGAAGCAGAAGGGCGATTTCCGCAGGTCGTACAGATCCTCGGGCTGGTGCGTCCTGAAGTAGTCCGGCAGCGCCATGCACATCTTGTTGAAGTCCATGCAGAGGACGAAGAAGGGGCCCTGGGCGTGCAGCTGGTACGCCTGCGAAAGCGCGTTGTGCGCGTACGTGTCGGGCGCCGGCTCGGTGAAGAAGCCCGCGACGACGGCCACGCGCATCAGCCGCTGGATCGCCGACACGTCCATGTTCATCTCGGCCGCGAGCTCCTTGGCCGTGATGGTGCCCTCGTCGGGCACCTTCTTGATGGCGCCCGTCATGATGAGCGTGTACATGGCGCCCGCCGTGCTCATGACCTCCTGCTGCCGCTCGATCACGTCGTACGGCGTCTCGAGGAGCGAGCGCACCCTGTCGACGCGCTCGAGCAGGGCCAGGTGCTCGGCCTGTGACGGTTTTGGGTGGGCCTTGAGAGCCGCGACGAGCTCCTCGGCCGCCCGCAGTGCTGCGCTGGTGTCCTCCATGTTGGAAGCGTCGACGGATCTCACGACAAAGTCAGGGTAGAGGAATGTCGCTGGGGAATCCTCAAGAGCGCGGAGGAGGGGTAGAGAGCGGAGAAGAACCTCAAGGGTTCAAGGCACCCGCAGCGAAAGCGACCAGGGCCCGCTTCGAATCCGTATCATGAAATCCCCATGCTCCTGTATCGCCGACGGCCAAGAGATCGACAGCTGGGGGGGGACTCCGCGCTGCTGGCATCTGATGCCCAGCATGCCCGTACCAAGGGCCTGGTTCGTCGGTCGTCCGCGTCAGTTTCGCAGCAGCCGAGCTGCTGTCCTGACTCCTCACTCCTCTCCTCACTTCTTCACGGTGGGGAAAGACGGGCCCTCCGTCGCGGCTTTTCGGCGGAACAGCCGGTGCGCTCAGAGCGGGTCTCCATGCACGTCCATACGCCGTCTGGCTTAGACGAACCGGGCGCCCACCAACCACGGGTGAGGAACTTTCGATCTTCATGTGGCAACCGTGCTGGGACGGTCCATAGCGCAAGGTACACGTCGAATTCTCGTTGATGGATAGGATAAAGGTCGCGGGAAGCCCTTCAGCGCTATCCCAAACAGGGGTCTCATACCCCGAGGTCACCGACGGGAGCCCGGGCGCAGCCACGCTGCCCGAGCCGGAAAAGCAGCCGAAAGCGAGAAGCCAAGCAGAGAGAAGCCCCAAAGACAGAAAATAAATCCCAGCGACGCGGCTCTGTCAGCCACCCTCCTGCGGTGCGACCTCTTGTGCCGGCTGCCGCCAGCCAACAGTCGGCTTTGAAGTCCAGCCACAAACCGGTACCGGTAGTGGCAACTCCTCAAATTGCTATCGACAAGTGCCGACGAAGCAGTGGCTTGCGGGCAGCACCACTGGTGTCTTGGAGACTTTGGACAGCACATGTCTCCGCGCGCTCGTCCTTAGTCCTCCGCGCGATGCAACTTGACCGGGTTCTCACCAACGGTGCGAGTGGGCCTGTGGAGTTAAAGAAATCCACCGGTTACAGGGCATGTACTGCTGCGAAACCCTTGATCTGGTGGAGGAAAGACCAGCGAGGAGGTACCCATGAGGTAGCGCGCCTGTCGCTGTGGATCGTCCGGCGGCGGCCCACGAACGGAACGGGAAGCGCCTAGGACGAATCTAGCACCCGCCCCCCAGGTCTGCCAAGAGCGGGAGCTCCATATGTTGTTCTTCACTCGCTCCAACACCTGGCGCGTTCTCCGCGAATATTCAACGCTTTTTTGACATTCTCATTGCTTCTGGCCTCGAAGCTACAGTATTGTGTTGGGTTTCGTTCCGGTCTCCACCGCATTTTACTCCACGGATTACCTTGGACCCTCTTTGGAGAAGCCAGAGAAACCATGGCGGATGGGCAGTCGACAACAAGGGACTTTATAGAGGCAGACGAGGTGAGCTCACGCGATTCCGCTTGAAATTGCACTGTGACTGACCGACGCGACAGCGGTGGGACAACGGAGGCAGCAGTGACGATGAGGTGTGTTTTGGCTCTTTTGAGGGACACTGGCATATGGTCCGCCAATGAAGAAGCATTACTTACTCGGGACGCAGGGCGCAGATGTAGCGAGCTCCGGGTCGTCGTTGACCTCGATCACGTCCTCGGTGCTCCGGGGCAAGGTCGAGGACGGGCGGGTGTATGCCGTGTACGGCAAGGAAGGTGTGTGAGATCTGTTGAAGTGGTGCCGTGGAGGTGGCTGACGCTATTTTAGAGTACGGGATGCCGATGGATGATACGGAGCTGGACAGAATTGGTCAGTATCCGCGGATGGTTATTCCTCTCTCTGGAGGTATGGCCTGGAAGACCGCAGCAGCCCTGACACGGTCATCAGATATGTGCCATGCAAAGTACTATGCGCTCCTCGACAAGAAACGGTTTCTCGCACCGATCACAGAGAACCCGCAAAGGATACTAGATCTGGGGTGTGGAACTGGTGAGTTGGTCGAGTTCAGACTCAATGCCATGGCCACCACTGACACATGTCTCAGGCATATGGTCGATCGACGTTGCCGACATGTATCCATCGGCCGATGTGCGGATTTCCCACGTCTTGAGTTACGGTTCGTGGCCTGACTGAGTGATAGGTATTGGGCGTCGATATTGCGCCGACACAGTCAGACTGGTAAGCATTGTCATCCATGAGATGGAGCGCAGGGACTCACCACCTTCAGGGTACCGCCAAACTGCCGATTCGAGCTCGACGACATCGAGCAGGACTGGGCCTGGAAAGAGAACTCGTTCGACTTCATTTTTGCGCGCGATCTCATTCTCGCCGTCCGCAACTGGCCGCGGTTGATAGACCAGATCTACGAGTGTGTTGATACTTCTCCAGTTCAGCCATCATGAAAAACGCTAACCCCCACAGCCACCTCAAGCCCGGCGGTTGGGTCGAGTTCCAGTGCGTCACAGGCCTCCTGCGGTGCGACGACGGCACGCTGCCCGACGACAGCCCGATGCGGCAGTTCTCGGACGCCCTGTACGACAGCACGCACATCTTCGGCACGCCCATCGACGACCCGACCCGCTGGAAGGACTGGCTCGAGGAGCGCGGGTTCGAGGACGTGACCGAGGTCGTGCTCAAGATGCCGTGCAATCCCTGGCCCAAGGACCAGCGGCTCAAGCTGATTGGGGCGTTCGAGATGGAGAACCTGCTGTATGGGCTGAGTGGGATGGTGACGAGGCTGTTCTCGAAGGCGCTCAAGTGGTCGCCGGAGCAGGTCGAGGTGTTTTTGGTGAATGTGAGGAAGGAGATCAAGAATCGGAACATCCACTGCTACTGGCCATAGTGAGTCCTTCCCCTTTTTTTCCCTCTGAGAGTATCTGCTAACTATGGCGAAGCTATGTCGTGTATGGGCGGAAACCGGGCGGACCATCACCGGCGCCGAAAACCCGCGTGGCCGGGAAGGACGGGGCGTGAGCGGCATTGATGAGGTGACATGGTTTTCGAGGTTCAGCGGGGCGTTGGGAGTTGAGGTGTCTGGCAGGCTCAATGTTTTCAAGTTGTGAGTCCTTGCGTGTTGGGTAGTGATACAAAACCCGGCGTTATTCAGCAGTTCAGACCAGTATATACCATGAAGCCAAGCACAAATCCGTTTATCCTCAGCTTTGTTTGTTGAGTCTATGCCCATGTGTTCTGTATGGCATGATATTCTCTTCAATATATACACCTGAACAAGATTATGATCCAACTGGCCTAGCATGCTCCAGTCCCATCCGTTATGTATCCAACTCCCCAATGAAACGCCGACAAAGCAGATGCAGTTTGTATCCGTCAAGGAATGTATGTCCTCAGCCATCCAGGCCGTCTTTCTCTTTTCTCTTCACACTTTACACCCTCCCATCGAGCACCTTAGCCGCGACATAAGGCCACCCGAGCAGGGCAAAGCCAATGGGGACGTATCTGTCAGTGCCACCGTTAGTTGTGTGTCCATGATCAGATTGAAGCGAAGGAAAAACGTACACTCCAACCTGCTTAGCAGACCTCTTGACCAGCTTGCTCCAGTCGGCCGGGGCAGAGCGGCTGGCGACGGGCAGGCGCTGGAAGGGGTGCGGCTCGAAGGAGCGGGCGAAAGACCGCAGATTGTGCATGATGGAGAAGTTTTGTTGTTGCTGCCGGAGGACCTGGCGCGGGACAGCGCGGAGGACGGGGCGGGCTGCTGCGAGGGCGGACATTTTGTTTTGTTTTGTTGTTTCTCTGGATGGAAGAGAGCGGTGTTGTTGTTTGTTGTAAGGGATGAGTTGAGAATCTCAAAGACTCAAGGAGTGCAAGAGGTGACTGTTGAGATGAAGCGGAGTTGTGAACCGTGTAATGATACAACGAAGTGGAGAGTTGGTGCCGAGTAGGACTGGCCTTTGTTGTCTTGTTGATACCAGGAGTTGATGCTGATGATACAAGAGGATAACCCGTGACACCACCACCACCTCGGGGGTATCACGATCTTATACAACATCAACACCACGCCCCCAACCGAGATATCCCGCCGGAGTCCGCATAACCCACAGTCAAACTCCCCGCCGAGAACCACTCATCAAGCCATTCAACAGGAACCCAGACCCGGAACATGTTCGTCGCCTCATTCCATCCCCTCCAACAAGATCCCACGCGAACAGTCCAGCAGGGCGCGAGAAGGCAAAGGAATGAATAACCTCACCAAAATCATGCCAAACCCGCCAAAAAGCATCAGATCGCACACCTCCCAAGCCGCAACTTACACGGCCGCAGCCAATGAGGGAGGGCGGTGCCTGGCAGGGCTCGTCCGACGTCTGCTGGGGAGTGGCACCATCATCGGACGAACTGGGTGCTGTGGGGAGGTTCGATGGGCTGATGGGCGGTACGTACCGGATCCGCCCCCCTGGGTTTCGTAGAAAAGTGGTTCCGGCAGGAGACGAGGTGGTGATGTTGAGTCCTGGCGACCAAAGGGGCTGGAAGGGAAATGGAAGGAAGAGGCAGTGAAAAAGACGTTTTGCTGTTACAACTGGTGTCCTTGGGGTTCTCTAGATGGTGAAAGTGCAGCGCGGGCAAGCAGCTGGCGTCGTCGGAGCTGTCCGAAGCCTGAATTCTCAACCGGACGATTGGTTGGTTTGGCACCGCTGACAGGGCTGGATTGTGGGGTCCAGACCACTCAGCTGGGCTCAGCTGCAGCACCGAGTCCAGATCCAATGTTTGCCTCTTTCCCATGCCATGCTTGGCTGGTCTCGGGTGGCCGCCCCCAGATCGACTGGAACCGGCCTCTCGGTATCGTGCTGTCGGCGGTTTGCGGTGATGACGTTGGAGACTCGGTGCTTTGGTTGTCGGGGCGATGAGGTTTGACAGGCCGATGGAAGTTTAGGGGTTTACCACAATTACCCCTGACAGACACCATCAGTGACAGCGAAGCAACACAACAACAACGCCGAACGAGCCAAGCATCGGGTATCACATTTTTATCCATTTTCCCATCTCAACCAAGCTTAGGTACTCACACCAAAAGGCAGACGGCTCAATGCCATGAGCCGATATATCGCAACTTACGGCCCAAAGCCGCTCGACAGCGCTTGAGCCGTTGGTTGACCGTTGGTTGTCGGTTTACGGCCTTGGCCCGTTCCAAGTCGAAACGCTCTTGCCCTCCGAGCCGTATCCTACCGCTCCCGCGCTTCCAAACCGCTTATTTCTCGGAGTCGCTCATGAGTGATAACGCCGCTCACGCTCGTGAGCTGGCAGGAGACGGCTCGTCGCGGTGAGACAGAGTACCCTGACTCTGGAAATCCACCCTTGCTCTGCTTAGAAGATTTCCATTATGACCGAACCACCGTCATCCCCTCGGCCGGCTCCAACACCTTCCAGTTGCACACAATCTTGTTCTCCCTGAACTTGGCAATGATGCGCTCGGCGATCTCCTCGAAGTGGCCCGTAGCCAGCGCGAGAATGGTCGGCCCGGCGCCGGACAGGCAGACGCCCAGGAGGCCGGGCTGTGTCCCCGGTGTCATGGACTCGACAATCTCGGTCAACCCCGGAATCAGCGTTTGGCGGTACGGCTGGTGCAGCTTGTCCTGCATGGCCAGGTAGATGAGCTCCGGGTCGGGCGGCGACTGGCCGAGGGCGACGGGGAGGAGGGCGATTCGTTGCAGGTTGAATGTCTACCCCTCGTTAGCCTACGGTCACGACAACAGTAACAGGAGCAGGTATAACTTACCACATCCGGCCGCGGATACTGCGCGGGCAACACCTCGCGCGCCTTGGCGGTGGGCACCTCAAACTCGGGGATGATGGCGACGGCCTTGATCTCGGGCGCCCAGGGGAACTTGATGTGGTGGCCGATGCCGTGCGGCGGCTCGGGCGGCTGGACGCCCGTGTCGACGCCGCCTGCCGGCGCGGGGAGCACCTCGCTCAGGGGGATCTCGACGCGCGCCACGTCCTCGGGTGTCAGCGGCTTGAGGTAGGTGCCCACGAAGCCGCCAAACAGCGCCGCGCCCACGTTGTCGGGGTGGCGCTCTGTTTCCATGTCAGTCGTCTGAGATGACAACTTTACATTCACTGGCAGACTCACCAATCATCAAGCAGAAATCAAACAATCGCTCAGGCGTGAGGTGGTGCAGCCCGCCGCACTCCTTGCCCAGCATGACACCGGCCACAACCGCAGCGCCCGACGAGCCGAGTCCCCGGCCGAGCGGGATGGGGTTCTTGATGTGCACGTGCGTCTCCACCGGAAAACTGCGCTGGTCGTGGCAGCGCAGCACGTACAGGGCAACGCGGGTGATGAGGTTGACCTCCGGGTCGAGGCTGATCTCGTCGGTGCCCTCCCCCTCGCCCTCGTACGTGATGCGGCAGTTGAGCGGATGCTCCGACTTGGCCTTGGTCCGGTCGATGGTGACGTGCAGCTCCAGGTACATGGACAGCGCCAGGCCGATGACGTCGAAGCCCGGCCCGATGTTGGCGCTCGAGCAGGGCGTTTTGACGATGAAGGACTCGGTGGGCGCCATGTTGACTCTCTTTTCTGTCGTGTTTATTCTTGCTCGGTTGGCATCAATTGTCGGCTTGTTTAACTCGTTGAATCCGGGATATTTTTCGATTATGTTGGCGACAAATCATGAGTGAATGCCGACTTACAATTCGTTTCCCGGCTGTCGTGGTGTTTATGAAGATGTGAACCCCAAACAAGACTCACTCGGTGATTGAGGTGACCATTTTTTGCTGGAGCTGGCCACCGATCGCGGAGCGGGGGTGGCAGCCCGGCCCACCGGCCCAGCGCGTCCGAGCCCCCACAGCGGCTCCAGCCGGCGCTGCCCGCTGAGACCGACGCTGAATTCGGCACCCACCCCGCGTGACAGCCTGCCATCTTCAGTCGCACGGTGAAAAAGACTTACACCACAGCTTTACGACAGTGGTATTATTCTTGACGCTTTTCTTGACACTTGCCAACCTCAAAACGTGAGTTTCCAGGTTAGGATTTATGGGCAGCATATCAAACTTGTTGTCGTCCTTTGTCTCGTTCTCGAGCCATGTCCCCATAGAATGAATGGACGAAGCCCTTGGTTGCCTGGCTCCCAGCCTCTCGACTCATCGGTCACTCCAAACAGTCTAGCCCTTGAGAGGTTTAACAGACAACCCACGCCCCCACGCGGATTATCCCCATAAAGTCTCAATGATGTCATCAAACACAGTGCAGAACTCGGAAACCCAAAGCAACTTCCATAGTCATATCGGTCATAACCATCAACAGGCTAAGCGGCGGGTTGTTCAGGCCTCTTCCTCCGGTGCCACAACAACACCCCCTTGCTGACCACTCCCCTTGAATCCCACAGCGCCCGCTTTGAATCCCTTGTCCTCAACTATCCTTAGATGAACGCAAGAATACCCGCTAGCTAGATGACCAGCCATCAATCATTCCAAACCCTGAATCCTCCAAGACATGTACGGAAAACATCTATATCAAAACAGACACAGGTAACAAGAACTGTCGTGGACCAACCCAGCGTCTTTCCTGCGTTAGCTCCCCAGAACCATTTAGCGAGCCAAAACAACCTCCCATCCCAGCTTCTTGTCCCTTCCTCATACCCATCATCTACCACCGCCCAGATTAAATTCACGTTTCGTGAGATCGCCAACAACAGACCCTCTTGTACGGTAGGGAACCAGACCAGACCAGCCAGCAGCCTGTTCGAGTCCCTTCACATCCATTTTTCTTCGACTTTCGACTTCACCTAAAACGTCTCCGAATCCTGCGAGGCCATCGAGCCAAAGGTATCTGCACCATCAGACAAGTCAGCGAAATTGCCCCTTTCATTTTCACCACAACACAACACAACACTCATAAGCCAATCCGACCACGCACAATGAAAACACATGCATCGAGCCTCAACCAATACAAAACCTCGACAAGATCCTCAACCAAAGAAGAAGACAAAACAAACGGAGAAAAAAAAGAACTAACCTCTCTTCCTCCTCCCCTCCTCACCCCCCTTCCCCCCAGTAGGCGTCATCGGCCTCGGCCCACTCGGCCTCCTACTCACCGCCCCACCCGACGACACCACAGTCAAGTTCCTATTCTCCAACCTCGGACTCCCATTCCCACCATTTCCGCCGTTCCCACTGACAGTCATACTATCCCTCCCCGTGGTGGTAGTACTCTGCCCCTGGCTGATATAACTCGCCGTCGGCACGCCGTGCGTCATGGTCCCGTACCCGCTCTCGACACTATGATGCGGCAGCGGGCTGCTACCGCCCGACTTCTGCAGCTTGCTGAGGCGCTTATTCTGCGGCGGCGTCGCGGCCGCGGCGCGCAGCTGGCTTGGGCTGGACGGCGTAGGCACGCGGTAATCGATGGCCTCCTTGGGCGGGCGGGGCGGTGGGCCGCCTGCGGCGGCGGCCGGGGAGGAGGAGGACCAGTGCTGTTGATAGTGGTGGTGATCTCCATAATTGTCGGTGTGCTGCCCGAAGCGGTGCAGGCTGGTGGCGGAGCCGGCCCAGTCGGCAGACTTGGGGCTCATGGGTGAGTCGTAGCCGAGAGCCTGGGACTCAAGCGCCGCCTTGAAGCGCTCGGTCTGGCCCTGGCGTGGCTGCGGGTGCACCAGGTTCAGCGAGTCGCGGTGCGCCTTATACTTGGGGTCCTCGGGCGTCATGTTCATGCTCACCCAGTTGGCGTCGGCCTGCGAAGGCGACGACATCTGCTGCCCGTACATCTGCTCGCCGTGGTCCTGGTGGTAGCCTTGGGGCAGGTTGGTGTCCGAGAATCCCGTGTGCAGCTGGTCGCTTTGGAAGCCCTGGGGCGCAGAGAACTGGTAGTTGTCCTGATAGTGATCCAGCGACCCCGAGCGGGACGGCCCTGTCGGGAAATGGGCGTTCTCGTCCTTGCTGGACTGCTTGCTGTGGCGGGACTCGGGCACGCCGCTTGACGCTGTCGTCTCGGACCAGCGCGAAATCTTCGGGATGCGGAACCAGCTCGACCTCGACTTCTTCTTGCTCTCCTCCGTTCGGGGCGTGTTCTCATGGCTCTGCGTCTGCGCTGGGGCGCCAGGAGGGGTAGCCAGCGGCACCGAGCTGGCGCGCTGCTCCTGCGCAGGCGTCATCAGGTGGTGCTCGTCGTTCCTCCGCCCGTGGTCATAGTCTTCCTCATTGTCTTCGGGCACGGTGCTTATCCTGTGCGCCGAGACCTTGCGGTCGTACCCTGGCTTGACCGACGTCCCGCGGGATTGGATGGACAGGTAACCAGACTGCGACGCATGGCTCGTGGTCGAAGTGCCGGCCATGCCCTCGGGCTCGTAGCCATGGTCCTGCTCATCCTGAACCTCCGGTTGAATGTCCTGATACGACGGCGCTCCCTGGTTGCTCTGACTTCCGTGCATGTTGGCTGGTGCAGTCTGGGCCTTGAGCACGTCGACTTCGTTCAGCAACTGCATGAGCATGTCCTCAATCCGGCCGAGGTCGTTCGCCCCTTTAGCGCTCAACCCCTTCAGCGCGCGGCGGAAGATGCTCCTCTTCTTGGCGTTAATGTCGTCGCCGTTGATAGTGCCCGCTTGCGAGCCGCCCTGGATCGAACGAGGGGCGCTGCCGGGGTAGGGGCGCGGTCCATTGATGGCACGCTGGACCGTCTTCTCGGTGTTCTCCTTGACCTCGGTAATGATGACATCCTCGGTGTCGGCCAGCAGCCGCTTGAGATCCTCGAAGTTGTTGCGCATCTCGGTCGCCGAACGGACGAGGGTCACGAGGATCTCAGTGTCGCGCGCGCTGCGCTGGGCATCGCGGACCATCAACTGCAATAACGTCAGTTTCCGCCTCATGTTCATTAAGAGGGACGGGCACTTACATGTTGCATCAGCGCAATAATATCCTTCGACTCAATCCTCTCAATGCCCGTCCCAGTCGCAGCGTCATACAGCGGAGAGCCCATTCCCTGTGACATGCCACTCAGGTGCCGGGTATGCTTGGGGGTGGAGTAGAAGGGATCCTCCACGCCGGCACCCGGAGCGATATCGAGACCCTTGCCCTTCGCGACCTGGAAGTCGGGCGTCTTGTTGGGGCCCTGCGAGATGTACCCCTCATCCACCTTGTGGCCAAGCGGGCTGCGAGTGCCGTAGAGATCGCCAAAGGCCGGGTTCTCAAACCCTGGCCCTCCCAGCAGGGTGTTGTCGAGACCAGGGAGGTTGGCGATGGGGCTGGAACCCTCGTAGGGATTCGTGACAAGAGTGTCGCGCTTCTTGTCCTCAGACGTGCGGTACCACTCGTCATGTTCCTCACTGGGCTGGCGGCTGTGGCTCTGAGCAGCAGCCATGCCAGCAGCGGCACCGACAGCAGCAGCAGCAGCCGCGCCAGTCATGCTCAGGTCATGGCCGCTTCTCTGCTGAGGCAGTACCGGTGACGAGTGAGCCCCATCCAGGTGCTGATAGTCGACATCATCCTCCCGGTGCTGGGGATGTTGCCGTGGAGTCGCATCTCCCGCCCAGTGTTGCTCCTCGTCGCGGCCTCCCTCGCCGTTGAGGAGGGATGGGTTGGTCAGCATGTCGTCGTCATGCCAGTCCCCTATTTCTGGCATCGGATCGTTCGGGTCGGGCATGCTGCTGAAACCCATCTTCGGCTGATCTTCGTTGTGGACCAGTCTCTCGGCGCTGGCGGTGTCGATACCGGGGCGCGGCCCGTTCTGGGTGCGCTCCTTGAACGACTTGTTGCGTTGGACGCCCGCTCCTTGGAAGTCAATCTCGTCATCCGGAATGACCTCCTGCCCTTTAGCGTTCTGGGCCCTGAGAACTGCGGCAGCGGCGCCAACAGCGGCGCTGGTGATGGCTGCCTCCGACACAGTCGGCGATTGCCGGTAGGTACTCTGAGGCACCTTCCGGCCATACTCGTCGAGATCATACTCGACAAACTCTCGAGATCGTTGGCTCCCAGACGCCGGCGTCTGTGCCCGCTCCTCTGCGTATTCGCGCTGACTTGCGACCGACCGCTTGCTCGGAGTGCCCGGGTCACGGGAACGCTCCTCATCGAGCGTGGCCATCGACTCGCGTCCATTGTACTGCTGGTTCCCGACTGCGCTGGAAGATGTGGTGAGGGCTGAGCCGTCGAGCATTGACCCGTCAACAAGAGAAGCCACGTTCGACTCGATGCCGACGGGGTGAACAAAGTCAGGATTCAGACCCACGGCGCGGACAGCCTGACCAGAAGGAGCTCGCTCAAGCTCGCTGCCCGCGGGGCTCATGGCGGCGTTGCCCTGGCCAATGGCGGAGCTCCGCACGCTCCGGTCATCGTCAATGACCTCCCGGCTCGGCCTGGAGTGGATTGACCCGTCATGCCGAGGGGACCTCCCGGCCGAGGAAATGGAATCAGCGGTACGGTGAGTAGCCCTCGACTCGTTCTTTGGCGCCTCGCTCGCCTCTGTGTAGCCCGAAACGCTCGGGATCGGGCTCAGACCCCGCCTCTCGGGCTGATACGGTACGTATTTCAAGGGAGGAGGAACGTCTTGAGTGCTGTAGTAGTCGTACGGGCTGTCCGGAGCATATGCTGGGCCGCGTTCGTGATCGTCATAGTCATCCTCATCCTCCTCCTCCTGGTAGTGCCTGGAAGCACGCGACGGCACTTTCTTGCCGTTGTCGTCAATGATGTACTCGTCCCACTTGCCGGTTCGCTGGTTGGGCAGTGCCTTGAGGTCTCCATGAGAGACATTGGCGTGCTGAGTACCCAGAGACAGTAGAGTAACGGGTCCCTTCGTTGGGGTTGGCGTCGATGAGCGCGAGTGGTCATCATGATGAGCTTCACGGTCCGGTGTGAGCTCCTCGCTGGCCGAGTGAGGCCGGTCGGTCTCGGCAGTCAAAATGGACGCCCTTGTCACGTCCGACGCATTGACGTCGCTCATGAGCGGCATCGGGGGAACTGGCGCTGACAGTTCCGAATCCTCATCATCAAGCGCATGCTCTGACCCGCGACTCCGCATCTCAGCCCTGCGCCGCCGCCGGGAGCGCTGCTTGTCGTCCGACGGCGAATCGAGTAGTTCTTGGGCAGCAACAGCAGCTGCCCCTATGGCAGCGCCCGAAGCCGCGGCCGCTTTGAGGCGATCGGTGCTGCGTATCGGCGTGTCGGCGAGATCATGATGGTCGTCCTCTATCGACTCGTTACTGAGAGCGCTGCTGTCGTCAAAGTCGTTGCGGGCCTCCCGGTCCCGGCTCTCCTTGCTGCGCATGCTGTCCCGCGGGTTTACACTGGTCCTGTCATTGGCCCCGGATCGCCGCCTGTCGCTCGCATATTCGTCCCTCGAAGCTGTCGTGGTGCTGGACGTGATTGAATCGCGGCGGCTCTTGTGTTTGCTCTGCTCCCTCTTGAGGGCATTGAGCTCGGGCAGGATGAGACGGCGAATGGCATCCTCGACCGTCTCAAGCAGCTTGGGATTGTTGATTGACGACGCCTTGGAGGCGCTCGACCGAACAGAGTGCTGATCCGCAGAGCGATGGCTCGGGGCGAAGGCGGAGGAGACGACGCTAGAGTCTGCCCCCGACACAAGAGAGTCCGTGTGTCCCTTGGACCGCCTCCGCGGCGAACTCGGGCGCTGTGCGTATTTGTCGTCCTTTGTCAGACTGCTCGTCCGGCTCTTGCTGGACCTGTGCTTGCGGTCCTTTTCCTTATCCTGGCTCTTGGACACCACCATCCTGTCCCGCTCACGGTCCTCACGAGTTTTGTTCCGAAGCTTGTCGGCGGCGGCGGCGGCGCCCAGCCCAGCAGCAGCGCCAAGGAGGTAATCGCCTGTGCGGGACGGACTCCTGCTCCTGCTACTCTTGACCTCGGACTGTCCAAATGAAGTGGCTCCTCCCGAGCCATCAAGGAAGCTGTCGGTTGGGATGGCGGAGATCTCGCTCATGTTCGGCGCATGGTAGCTGCCCTTGCTGTCCGCTGCCGGGATCAAGGGACTCGCTGGGTGGCGGCGGCGAACATTGCCGCTCCGGTCAATCTCAATGTCGATCGGGTTCCGGCTGACGGTGCTCTCCTCGGTGGCCGAGGCATACGAGCTGGCGTCCTCCATATCGCCACTCACCGCCGACAAACCCTCACTGGGGGCGGCAGCACGACGAGTGGGGCTCGATTTCCTCGACCTCGTCTGCGTGATTTTGATGCGGTCCCGGTCGGATCCGCCCTTTGACCGGTGCTTGCTGCTGGGTGTCAGGCGGACACGGACGCTCGGTTTCCGCTGCTCGCCAGCGCCCGACGAACTACCGGCCTTGCCGCCCTCAAAGTATTCGATGAGCAGCGAGGTCTGTGACCTGCTGGCCCGATGCCCCGCCCTGATGGTTACAGGAGTGCCGTCGTCGGGAAGGGAGTATGATGATTGTTCGTCGCCAGGTTTCGACACATCGGTTCCAACATCGCTTGGAGGGGCGGTTAAGACTGTCGAATTGGTTTCCGTTGGCGCAGGCAGCGGCGGCGCAAACCTTTTTTTACTCTCGACGACCATGGCTGCTGTGTGTTGAGAACGAGTGGGCAGCTATTAGTTGGTCAGGTATCAGCGACCCCGTTTCGTCGTCCAATTAATCCCTTCCACGGGTTCCAAGGCTGACCGTTGATAGGCAAAGCTGGATTGAAAATGAAACGCCAGCAACAGAACAGACAGAAAAGAATGCAGAAAATCAAGGGTATCCGGAGCAAATAGTCGACTGGCGTCCCTCTCTTCAGAATCGCATCAGGTGCGGGAGAATCTGCAGAAAGCGTGGGGTATGTGAGCAGACAGTCGTCTCCATAGGCAGGCTTCGAGGAGGAGGTTGCAACACAGCCAGACCGCTGGTGACGAAAGAGAACAAGAATAATGTGCGCCCGAGAGGGAGCACTGGAAGAACGGAAGGACGGTGATGATCGTACGTACAGCAAACGGGCGCACAAAACAATGGGCGATCGGGGGCGACGGCGGCCTGTCAGAAAAAAAGCGGGAGGCGGCGCAAGGAGCCGGGGCGCTGTTGTTGTTGAAGCGGCAACCAAGGTTCGCCGGCACAGCGGGGCAGGTCACAGCGGCGGCAGCCCAATCGCAGCGGGCGCGGATACCTGGCTTGCTGGAGCGAGACGGGGGCGCCGGCTGTGGGTGATGGCTCGGAGGGCGGGAGTGGGCGATCGAGCGACGTGGGCCGAGGAGTCGCCAACGATAGGCGGCAGCGAGCGGTGGCGGATTGTGTGCGATGTGCGCGCGCAGGCAGAATCTCCTGTTCCGTGGCTTCTCTGCAGCGAACTTGGGCCTCCGGCTGTTCAGCTGTTTTGCCAGGACCTATGGGAGGCTCTGTTGTGGTGCAGGAGTGGCTGGGATCGCTCGATGTGCTGGCGGTGCTTGACGGGGCCGGCCAATTGCGCGTGGAGTCTGGGGTCGATGATGCAGCGACGTGCAGCTTGGGCAACAGCGGAGCAATGAGTGAGAAAAATGGAGAGACGGGCGAGGCTCGCAGGCTGCGTAACCTGGAAGGTGCCGATGCTCGGTGTCGGCAGTGGAGCCAGGCAACGGGAAGGCGTGGGACAAGGTGAGACAAACCTCGCAGAGCACGTCTGCAAGCCGCGCAGTGTAAAGAGAGACCAGAGGATGAGATGAAAACTGGTTATCGCCGGCGAGATGTCGAAACAAACGGGGAGGCTGGGCTGGGTGGTTTGTTGACATTCAGCTCCGTCTCTTGCCAAGAAAAAAGTGGCAGGGGTCCAGTGCTTGCTGGCAAGGGCCCAGTGGGACTCGGATGAAGAGACGAACGGGGTGTTGGCCTTGTTTCGGAAAGACTCCACCTGCGATCTCTTGGGAATCCAAAACCGCGGGCCATGCCCAAAAATGGAAGCCAACCCCAACCTCCTCATTCAAGAAATCGAGTCGGCAGCCGGGAGAGTTTCCCACGGGCAGTTCCGATACTGCCCAGGGAACAAGACACCGTGGGACAAGCAGCCGTTTGGGGAATACAAAGTTCACAACCTGGGATCGATCGTCGTCGTCCGACGGAGCTTCTACAAGTCGGAACGAGTCTACGTACAGTTTGTGAGAAGCAGGTTTGCAATGACGAATGTTCCTGTTTGGGACGGGATCTGGATTCTGGGCCCTCGATTCTTCAACAACCAGGGACCAGGTCCGCTCGGGCGCCAGGGCAACTGGCGTTAACGTTACCGCTAACTCGAGCTCAGATCCCAGGGTCCCCGCTCTTCCCGCTGTGGGACGACAATCTCCGTGGGGAGCTGCCCCGTGTGTTGTCGATGGAGGCAGGGTGTATGAAAGCGAAACCACGATTCTTCAAATACTTGTATTCCAAGACCTTGTCGCCATATCAGGCCTGCCTATCCATGCAAACCTATCGCTGTGAATGACAACCGAGAGAAGAATCAAAAGCTACCTCCTAACCAAAACGCCCAAGCAAAACCAGAGCTCGATGCCGCCCAAGCCCAAATACCAAGCCAAATCCACCTAAGCAACCCACCCGTATCCTCAAGCCCTTCACTTCTTCGTCTTCTTGGCCCCGACATACTCAATATCAGCACCGCTGAGAATCTCCCGGACCACCGGGTTCTCCAGGTAGTGGATGCCGAACCCGCCCCCAAGCAAGTTCTTGAGCATCTCGACCCTGGCGTGCAGCGACCAGGTGTCGATGAGGAGAAACTGGTTGTACACGCGGATCCTCTCCCGGTACCCAAACTCCCTAAACTCGCCCTCGTCCGTCATGGCCCCGCCCGTGTGCGGGTTGGGGCCAGAGCGGCCGGCCGTCGAATACCCAGGGCCCTTGCCCCGCTCGAGCGACGTGACGATGCTGGAGAAGTTGGATCGCAGATTCCGCCGCTCCTTCTTTGACACCGTCTTTGACGAGTCCCGCACAATCTCGCTCATGCGCGTCATGATGCGGTGCTGATTGTACTGCAGGTCGAAGCTCTCGCCCGTCTCGGCCTCGTAGTCGCGCGCCGACTCGAAGAGCAGCGCAATGTTGACGCCCGCGCTGGTCTGCACCTCTGGGTCCGAGCTGTCGAGCTGCTCCATGAAGGCCTCCATGGCGGTCTCGAACTGCACCGTCAGGTCGTCCATGTGGCTGGCCACGAACGCCCAGCCCTGCAGGGCGGCCGTGACCACCGCGCCGCTGTCGGGCGCGTTGACCGAGTGGCCGTCGCTCTCGACAATCTCGAGCAGAAAGTCGAGAACCTCCTCTGCCGCGTTGCTTGAGCCGCCTCCGTTTGTCACGGCGATGCTGAGCGCGCGGATCGTCTCCACCTTGGTGGCTTCGTTTTCTGGTTCTGCGTCGTGACAGGCCGCCTTCAGGATCGGCAGCGCTTGGTCGAAGACGTTGTCCGAGGGACATGTGAGGACGGTCAGGGTAAAGGCCTTGACCGCCCGTAGGCGCTCTTCGTCGCTGGTCCCGCTCCTGATATCCTTGAGCAGGATGGGCAGAATGTCGGCGACGGACCGATCGAGCTGCCGTACAGCGACGTGATGCTTCAGGAGGTGATTGTACCCTGCCAGCGTCGCCTCGCGTCCCTGCACACTGCTCCGCTTGCGATCTTGCAGCTCGGTGACGCGGTCTTGCAGCCGTTCGGCCCACGTATTTCCGCCGGTCTCCTCGTCTCCCGAAGCTGATACGGTGTCGATGGTCATGATGTCGTCGGTATCGGAATCGCTTGCGTATTCGTCCTCGGAGGCGTAGCGGCTCCCGGGATGCGAACCCGGGCGCGAGCCGGGCCGCGAGCCGGGTCGCGAGTTGGCCGGAGATCCATTTGGCGAGTGGTTCGACGAGGAAAGGCCCGACTCTGCCTTCGAGCGCGCCTTGCGCGACACCGTCTTGCCTCCGCCGAGTGCTCTTCTCCGTAGGTCAGACATGTTTGTGGGTAATCGTATGGTTGTTGGCTAGGTGTTTGCTGCCGCTGTGTTGAGCTGGTTGTCCGCAGTGACGGAGCGTCAGGTTGTCTGCGTGGTATAGATGGCGGTGGCGGAAACGGTGTGGACTCGCTGCAGAAGGAAATCAACGGCAGGCAGTGAATCCATGGGGCGGTTTGAGTTCTTTAAGCCGCCGGTCGATCAAATGCGTTCTGCAGTCGGCAACTGACGAGTCACAAAGAGTTCTCCGGAGGCTGCAGTGAACGCGTTAAAAATAGGCTGTCTGGTTTGGGAGAAAGGGAAATGGGAGCCACTTTGAAGATTTAAACTCCGCTGTTTTGTTCGTGGGGAAGGGAGAGGGACAAGGTAAGGAACCACCTCGGTGGGCCCGCAACCCAGCAATGACGCATGACAACACGCCACGCCCAACATCCGAGCTTATTGTGGCCAACGCACAGGTTGGGCTTGGAGAGGTGCCGGCCTTAAGTTTGGCCCCTTTATGCGTGGACATATCCGCTTGATCCCTCATTTTCAGGTGAAATTCATCACTGAGGACAATGGTGTACCTGGTCGTTTTCGGATGCTTCTTCATGTTCTTGCTGCCAGCATGGTGTCCACAGTCAAGCTACCCCAGCTCGTTAGCGCGTCACATGGCGGAAGGCTTCAGGTTGTCCCAAACTCGGACCAGCCAAGAAAGAGTGAAAGCACACTTGAGCAGGGAGCAAAAAAGGGATGGAAAATCAAGACCATAATTATGAAGAATGAGCAAGCGGAACCAAACTCATATCTCCGAATGATATAAGAGACAGCCCTCGTTCTTCTTCAAGATGAAGAGGCCTTGATTACACGACTTAAAGTGCTTGCATATGGACTAGCCTAAAATGGTTAATGCGATGCCAGTGGGGCCGCGATGCCGAAGCGGGGGCGGGGAACAGTGGTCAGGCTCAAGATCAACGATAACTCCTGATTAAGAACACGAGCCAAAAACACTTTTGGCAGAAAGCAAGTGGGTATTCATTACTTATGGTACCAGTATGTCACTGCACTGTTTGGCAAGGTGGATTTTCTGAACCCGAAGCCTAGGTAGTAAGCCCGGGCACGGCTTGGAGCAAGCTGGCTTGCTTGATTAAACACTGAGGTGCGAGCTGGGTGACAATCACACCTCAGGTCAGGCAGTGACACCGTCGGAGCTCTATCAGAGAGCCTGGAGCATGCCAGTTCGCTGCCAGCCCCGCATCTGGCGCCCAGCTCCGGATCCCATGACCATGACCACTGCTCGCTGGGGAAAAGGAGCAGCTTTAGATAAGAATCGGCAGACATCGTTCTGAAGCCTGCACTGCAGCGTGGAAGTGGGTTGCAAACCGAGTTCTACTACCTTAGTAAACACAAGGCAGCCGCAATCCGATTTATCAGATTGGCAGCCGCTCTTTTCGGCGTGGAAAGGCACGAGAAGGCAACATTTCGAAGGCTGGTCCAGCCGCCAGTGCCGGTCAGGTGCAAGTGGTCTGCCTGGAAGACCCCACCTTCCGAAACAGCTTCACAACTTCAACCAACCTACTGAACTTGACGGGAACCCTTCCACCTCAGATTTCTTTGACATCGCCTCGCCGTGATTGTCACCTTTTCCTTCTTTTCCCGACCTTCGAGTCGTTTGTATCTCGATCTTCGAACTCGGCCGGCTCGGGTCACGGAATTCGACAACATCGGGTGCTATCGTCTTACACTCAGCAGCAGAGGCCTGAGCTTCTGTTTGCTTGCACGTCCGAGTCCCTCCGTCACATCCGATCCGACCTCAACAAACTCCTCATTTCTGCATCACAGCTGCCGCGTGAGCTCCTCTGAAGTGGGGGACGATTCTGCGGCCCGAGAGCATCGGGATTGCAAGCCATTCAGGTTACTTAAACCGACAACCATCTCCACGCAGGCCCCGCCGGGCTACAATCAGCAGCAAGATGACCACCGCACAGGATCATGCAAAGTCCGGTTCGTTCAAGTTCCACCCTCCTGCTTTTGTGCATCGTCTCGTGGGTTTTCAAGTTCTGACCAGCCCGCCCTCCATCTCCAGTGGTCCTCAACCTCTCTGCAGTGCTCCCCTCTGGTGCCGAAGTTGCGCTTCCTGAGCGGCGCATTAAATTGACCGAAGACCGAAACACCATCACCATCGGCCGCGCATCCAAGGTCGCGACGAAAGGCTTCGTTGCTGGTGTCGACAACGCATGGTTCGACACCCCGGTTATGTCGCGGCTGCATGCCCGTTTTGCGGCTAGGATGAACGAGAACAAGGTCGAGATCATGGACTTGAACTCGCTTCACGGCACATTTTTGAATGGGGACGAGCGTATCCCCTCCGATAGATGGCGCGAGTTGCGAGATGGCGACATCCTGAGATTCGGCGCCCCCATTTGGCGGGGAACGCAGCAGTTTCTTCCAGCTACGGTCAAAGTTGGCCTGAACTTTAACTGGTAAGGGCCCTTGTTTAGCCGTGTCGTCGTTGTCCAGCATCTTACACATCTTCATCAGCGGCGACAATACCGGAACTGGTGCGTTCGGACCTGGTACTTTTCAGGTTCCCGATGACTCGGAGGACGATGCGGCATCCGATGACGGCAGGGCGGCCGACCGTGACGCCCCGGCAAAGATCAAAGCGCGTAACCCTGCTGTGCAGAGGGGATCTATCAGCGCCGTCCCGGCCCATCCGGCGGTGATCGACCTGACCGGCGGACATGGCGACCGCAACTCTCACCGTGTTGTTGTTGACTTGTCCAACGCTGAAGACGACAACGAGGCTTCTGCGATGCCCGTCGACTCCCAGCATGAGAGGAGGGAGAAACTCGCGGATCACCGATCTGCCGGCCCTCAGCTCGCGGAGTTCGTCAGCATGGACGGGACTGCCGCCCTCCCCCACCTGGACGACATTTTCTCCGACGGCTTTAATCCTGTCGACGAGAGAGCTGCTTGGTACGATCCTGACGGTGATGAAGACGCTACAAACAGCCCAAGCCCCTACAGTGACGACAGTGAGCTTGACTACCAGGAGGAAGATTACGAATGGGACAGCGAAATGGCTGGGTACGACGAGGCCGAGGGCGAATGCGACGATGATGTGGGCGAGACTGAGTCCGACGAGGAGTATTCGTCAGATGACGACGAGCTTGACCTCAATTCCCTCTACGGTGAGATTCCTGTTCTGTTTGCTGTTATTATCGCTAATTTTCCTAGACCACGGCCCTTGGGACGATGTGCCGCAGTCCCTCGAAGACATCGAGTATCCGGAGATTATCCCGCTTGTCAACTCGCTGTCGCGCCCAACCGAAACGTCGCTTCCCGTCAGCCAGAGCCAGACTGCCCCAAGGAACACTACCGGCTTTAGCATTGAGCGGTTGCTGAATGCGGACAAGCCGCTGATGTCGGCTCCCGCGTCCTGTCAAGAGCGAGACCAGGCAGGGCAGCAGCTCCCAGCGATCAACTGCCAGACGCTGGGGGCAGCCACAATGACGCCGGCCTTGCTCTCTTGCGCCTCTGCGGCCACAACCCCGGCCGAAGCCCTCGGCGCCAAGACCGGAAAGACTGAGTATTTCCTCGCCAGGGAGGAGAACAAAATGAAGATGAGCGCGCCGAAATCTGCAGGCCCGCGCCCGGCATCGTCGGTGCACGCACTGTGCAACGCAGATGAGCCTGTCGACGAGCCTAGCACCTACCGGTTTGGTCCGGCTGGACAGCAGACCGAGGCCTCCTCAGCTCCCTCGCCGATGATCACAGAGGCAGCGGGGAGTTCCTCTTCCGCCACAATTTTAAGCTCCCTTCCGGTCCAGAACGCACAGCTTGATGGTTCTCGTCGCACCCACGTGGGCATCTCCGACATTGTCGATACCCAGCAGCCTACTCCTTGCGAGGGGAAGCTGAAGCGGAAGGCTGACGACATCTCCGAGACCACCGAGGAGCAGGAGGCATGGGCGGCCAAGACAGCCAAAGCCCACTCGCCCGCTCCCCCGCTTCCCGAGCAGCAGCACGAGTTTCTGGAGCAGCATGCTGAGCCTGAGCCTGAGGCTGAGGTGCACGTCGAGGTCGACCCCGAGCCCATGGCCGTGGACGTGGTTGCTGAGTCCTCGAAGCCGGCTCGCCAAGACACCGCCTTCATCGCGCCGTCTTACGTCCCGGAGAGGCCCGTGAAGAGGGCCCGCATGATGCGTGTTGCGGAGCGTCTCGGTTATGCTGCTCTCGGCGGTGTCACTGCCGGGGCCATGATCGTCGGGACGCTGATCTACACTGCTCCTACCTTCGGTTGAAGCACGGGGACGGTTCTGTGAAGCTCTCGTTTCCCCTTTCCCTTTGTCTTTGCTTTCTCACCTTGCTACGGATCGTTCTGGACCGGGTGGGAAGGAGGAAGGAGCTCTCTAGCTCCGCGGAAGGTGGCCTGGGGCGTTCCTGGGCATTTGCTTGTCTCGCGATGGTTTTTGGGATTTGGGATTTGGGCTTTGACTTTAGGGGCATGGATGGGTTATAGGCTGGGTCATATGAGGTCGGGAATGGCAACAGGGACGGTGGTTGGTTGGGTTCTGGGCATGGAATATTCGGAGGAACGTTAAGGATGGACGGGACTATGGCATCACATGATATGATATGGGACGGCGGCGAAGACGGACAACGGGACATATTGACGCGGGAGACTTTTTCGGCTCCGCGTATCACGAGAGTTAGTTCACTCATGCTTTGGCCCGGTTTGCGGCTCATGGGATATTAGGTTAGGTCGAGCAGTTTGCGCTTTTTAGTCGATGATTTACTCCCCGTCCCTCTCTTATCTCTCTCTCTTTCGTCTAGGTTCTCGCTAGGATCGGTATACTACCCTCTCTCAGAGCTACGATTCCAGGAGCAATAACACATATAATGGTTGATCGTGCTGTGCTTCGTTCGGGCTCGAATGGTTGTTTGGTTGATCTAGGTGTGGTTTTCTGCCGAGGAAGAAAGGGCCGGCTGGAGCCCGGGTGTCAGAGAGCCCAGCAGCTCAATTCCGTCTGAGGTTCGGTTGTGACCATCTTGACTTGTGTGCTGGGCTCCCTCGCCGTCGGTGAGGTTCAAGGAGATTGCTGGAACTGCACGTTTGTAACCTAATCAGCAAGGGAAAGAAGGTGCTCATTTTCTTCTCGCCGCCCGTGGGCAACTCGCGTTCGTCCGTGGCAATGGCGTGGTAGTGTACCAGGCACTTGGAGAGGTAGGCAAGGCGATGGAGTGAGTTCATGAATCTATCGTCAGTCATTGCGTTCCGGTGCACCCGAGAGGGAAAAAAGCTGGGCGAAAAGGAGAAGTGGGCGGGAGAGTCCTGGAGGAGCGAGCACACTTCGTGGCGGCAGAAGGTCGTAGCAGATCATGATGCTAGACAGCAGGCCAATCCTCGTCCTCGTTCGGGTACCTTACTTTTTTGCGTCTGGAGGTCGAGAAAGCGCAGTGTCGATTTTTCCGACTCGTTCTTTGGTTCATGACCAAGACTGAGTCAAGGTGTTGTCCTCTTCCGATGGGACTGCGTCGGCTGGAGAACAAACTGAAGTGAGACCAGCACGATGATCTTGTCCTCAGCAGGTAAAGCGTGCACGAACTTTCAGCTGAGCATGTATCTGACGTGGAGAAGCCCGCGTAGAAGGCCGAGGACATATTTTGTCACACTGATCACTGGTGTTTCGGCCCGCTTTTACAGGAAGAGAGACAAAGTGAGCGAGGTGTTCAGATAGATGCTGATCCCATCCCTCATTCACCCACCATCCCAAGTTCCCAAGATCCAATACCACCACCACCACAACCACCATGACGTGACTCCAGTCCACCTCGTTGATTCCGGTTCTTTCCTGTTCTGGCAACTCCGGGCCCGTCCCTGTTCGCAAGTGTAGTAAGTCGACTGTATCGAGCACACATCCCCCCGTCCCTCAGCCCAACTGGGACGCACAAGGCAACCGAATCAAGCAAGACACACAGTTCAAGCTGCCCGACACACACCTTCCCGCCGTCGCGTTTCAGTTTCGTTCATTCTTTCCCTTATACTTCCTCTCTGGGTTATTGTACCAGTGCTTGTGTTGTCCATACCATGTACCTGAGCACGAGACACCCGACTGCCATATCCGCGGGAGGGAGCTCGCCCTTATTCGTGCCCGCTACTCACAACAAATTTTAGACACCTGTGTCTAAGGCGGCATACTCGATGTATATACCAGTACATGACTGGCTGGGTACCTAGCAACGATGATGGCCACTTAACCGCCGTCATAGGCCAGGTATGGAAGCAACATGCGAACAACCCAATGAACAGACAAGTGTCGAGCACCCTCGGGTCAACTTGAACCACTAAAACTTGGGTAGGTGCAAGTAGTGGATGAAGCGGCGACGGGAGCCCCCGCCAGCACAACGCTTCCCGCTCTCCCAGATGCTTTTCAGTTGAGACAACACGCAACTACTTTAGTTATCCCCCCTAGAAACGGCCGAGATGGGAAAGCCCGGTCGTTTGTTTGAAGATGAGCGCTTTCCAGGTCTCATGAGAGAAATGGGGGTCTCACGGGAGGAGAACGCCCGCGGGGTGGGGGAGGGGACCGGTGAGCCGTCATCCTGCAGTCACTCCTGCTTGTCGAGTCCTGCGGCTACCCAGCGATACTGCACAAATGTTTGGCTTCGGATACCCGATGCTTATTTCCGCATTATCTTGCTTAAGGCAAGGTAGTTTGCCTGGCTCGCCGCCAACAGGGCACCGGAGAGAGCTCCGTGGGGGAACCCTCGATGGTAAGCGAGTTCAACTTTGCGTGGCTTCCATTGCCGTGAGAAAAGTACATGGAGCACTGGTTAAGTACGTACAGCACCATGCAGCTCAGGTGAGACATGTCCATCCATCGAAATGATGGCCAGGGAAAAGTGACAGGTCAGAATATGTGAGCTATGCGATCGTGGAGACACGTGTTGGGCTTGCATGGCTCATCATGTGGGTAATCTGCGGTGCTTGTTGTCCCGTCCGCCCAAGCCGGAGTTTTTGACCGGAATGGAGATGGGGGAGGAGCGGGAGAAGGACGGGACGATATCGGGGACAGATTATCCGTGAACATGAGAAGTGATAGACTGACTGACTTGGACAGGAGTTGACTGACGCGAATGCCGCCCACTGAGGTGACATTGCCGTCTTCAGCTTGTCATGGAAGTCCAGTGGGTGACGACGGCCTTGCGGGAGGACCGTCGGGACGTGGGAATGGGACTGTTGTCTCTTGCGTGGGACTGGCCACAACCTGCAGCGAAGCCAAGCCACACCCGTTCTCTGCTGTCCAGTCCGCTCCCAGCTTCCCCCGCGAAGTACCCAGGTATCTTTCTCATCGAGTCTCTGCGAGATGGGGACCGGTGTGACTTGTCACCCACACCCAACATCCCCCCGCCCGCGAGGATGGTTGGGTTCCGGACACTTGGGCTCTCTCAGCGGTCGATTCCGCGAGTCAGGCGACACTGGAGCAGTGTGTCATTGCCGCCATATCGGCGTTGCCGTCTGTGACGGTAGGAAAGCGCACTGTCTTGTTGATGATGTTGAGATGGTGGGGAAGTCGGGGCGTGAAGTGTAAGTGGTCGCCTCGTCGGAGCTGCGGGACCCTCTGTCTCCAAGGCACCACCCCGTCGGCACCAGCGCGGTTCGGGGTTCCTGACGTGGTCTGCTTGCTGACACTCGGGCATGTGGGCACATGACGGGAATGCCATGTAGATCGAAGCCACTCATCCTCACGCCTATCCGTATGGCGATGCTAGCCTTACCGGTGTAAGTCAGCGACGAATAGAGCTTGCTCACGATGGCGTGCTTGTCCTTTCCTTCGGTTGCACCCGGCGCCAAACCTTGATCCCGCACGACATACGCCTCCGAAGCATCAGCGGCTGAGGCACTGTCGGCAGTTGGTTCCGGTCGGGCATCAAAACGTTGCGGGAACCATGCCGGAGAGGCATGGCGGATGTGGACTCGGGCAAGGCCGTGAGAGAATCCTTCGGGAACTTCGAGGTCGACGCGTGTTACCCACCCTTTCCGTCAAAAGAGGGCGTTGTCGGCCGGTATCACCCTCTCTGGCGTTGCATCGGTGGGAGGTTGTCTGATGCATCCGAGCACATACTGACATGGGCCATGTTCTGTCGAGACAATACCGCGCCCAGCGTGCTGGGACCAGGCCCGGGTCCTTGCATGTGATCTTGGCTTGGTTTGTGACTGTCACAGTCGAAAAAGAAGCAGCACGATCAGTTGAAGTTGAGAGTCAACGGCACTGTGTAACAAGTTTGCGAGACATGAGCGACCGAGGAAAGTGAGGTGGTACGGGGTGTCCTCGATGAGACCCGACGAACCCTCGAGCACCTTTGTCTCGGTGCCAGCGACGGGGTTTCTCTCGCTTAGGAGGCATGCGGATAGCCGCAGGAGCGGGATTCCTTGCCTTTGCCGAACGTGGGCATTGTTCTGTTGGCATGAGCCAAGAGGCCTGCGCCCTATGAGGTAACGAGGTTGGCCGACTTGGACCAGGGCGGCGGGTACTTGCAGGAGAGACAGGATGTCGGCTCCAACAAGTTGGCCATGGTCAGCTTGTCAGGGATCCCCATAGGTCCGTCTAAGTAAGGAAGCATAGACAAGGCAGCGGAGGAAACCCCAGATGCCTCTCGAAAAGCAAGCTCCGTGAGCATGAACAGCCGTGCAAATTCCTGACTTGTCTCACCGGCTGGGGCTCGGTAAGCGGGATGCCGTTTCCAAAACCTCCGAACCTCCGGACGTCGGTCCTGCCATCACCAATCTTGGCGTCGAACCCAGATCAGCAGACTCTCGTCCTCCATGCGGGTATCATTATTGGCTTGCGGTATTAGATCGAGGGTCCCAGGACAAGGCATGGGAATCGCGGTTGGCGGTGAGGCGGTGTTCAGAGCAGGGCAGCAACGGCTCAAGTCTCCCAACGTGATGCGTCATGTCCATAAAGGGGGGCTTGTCCCCCTTCGATGGTGAGATTCCGTCGATGGTAATTGTCGACGAGACTCCCCGTCCTGTTGCCGATATCATCACTCCACGGGACTTTCCTTCCACGTACCAAGACCAACAACCGCCCATCTCCGGCAGATACCAACACCTCAAACATGGATCCCGAGTCTTGCGGATGCATCCGGTTCGGCGACGGGCAGCTGTATCAGCCAGTCACTTGTGGCTCGTGCGGCGGAAGCATGAGAATGTATGTGTGGTGTTGATCGTCGTGTCAATGAAAAGCTGGTGCTAACTGCTCGCAGTGACTGCTACTACTGCCGTGGCACAGGGTCGCAGTGGTATCCATGCACACACCGGCCCTCGCTGGGGGCGCAGGCCGTCCTGCCCGCTGGGTCGCAAGGCGGCTCCTCCTCGTATGGCCGCAAGAAGTCCGCACAGGGAGGCGGGTCTTCGAAAGGCCACGCGGCAACCCTACCCCAAGGAGTATAGAACATGTTGTTGACGGAGGCCCTTGAACTTGTGCTTTCTTTTTCTGCTTGGAGTTGCGGTAGCGAGGGGCTTACTTTATCCTGAGATTCGAGTCGTCGTTGAGAGCGACAGGGCGGTCATTCTACCAATCGTCATGGTGTGTATCGGATTGCATAGCGCTGGGTGTTGCTGGCTCGTTCTGGTCATCGGGTTGTTCTGGTCTCGGCTTGTTCTGCTGTATCCGTAATTTCATCTTCATCATCGGCTTTAGCAAACCAACACTTGTTACAAACAAGCTCCTGAGTGGACTGCGAACGCACCTGATGTGTCTCAACACCGGAATTTGTGGGAGCAATTGTTTGTCTTTCCATGTGAGGCGACCTCGAGGTAGCCGGCACAGAGTCTGTCACCCTTACGAGCTGGAGATCCAGCTACACGAAAGTAAGGTCTGTCTCGACAGCCAGGGCGAAAACCAACCACGTCATTTGGTTCGTGTTGTGATAACCACGTATGCATCGGAGTTGCGAGGCTTGTACCAGGCCGGCCTCCAGGTTCTCGGCTTCACCAGAGGTGAACCGGTCCTTGGCCCTCACAACACGAGGCTGAACTACCTAGCCTCCGCAACGGCCGATCGAGCATGGTCCATCTTGCAGCAGTGGCAACCACGAGCTCGTATCGTATCTAGCATGACAACGATCGATCCGGAAGAAGTCGACGCCTTTGCCCTTGCTAGACTGCCTCGCCTCGCAGGGAGCACGCTGTGACAGCTCCGAAGTCCGGAACACGAGCTGAACCGCACTCGCAGCGAGACACAGCATGGTCAAGCCACATGGCCCATGGCCTCGCCAGAACTGATTGGGCGCCACAGATCCGCTGTCGATGTTCGACATGCGATGAAATGTGAAAGGTGAGAAGTGTGATGACTCGGCTCTCACAGCAGATGCATCTTGCTCTTTCGGGCCAGAACTGGCCCAAAAGAAGGCCGTGCCTTGCCAGGAGATGCGTCAACTGGATGGAATCGAGAAGCGGGGCCGGAGAAAACAATAAAATTCAAATGCAATGCTGGGAGTCGAAAAGGACGAAAAATAAGAGAAACAAGAAAGGAAACGAAAAAAGGTCACGGTCCGATCCAGCAGATCTGGAAGCAGCACTTTGGTGCAAGAAGCTTGTTGGCTCGCCTGGGCTGGAGGTTGCTGGCGCAGATGTTACCTAGCTACGCCAAGCCTTTCTGTGGAGCTGCCTGGCCCACTCATTTTGGGACCCACACTCTCCACATCACTTCATCAAGGTTCCGATTTCCGAGCTCTCGGCAAGCTGCGATATCGCGAACTCCCATCAACTTCTTTGCGACACGACACTGCATCGGCGATGTCGTTGCGCGCCTGACATTTCAAAACCCCCATTCCTTTGTGTCCGCACAGCCTCCTGATGCGCTGGTAGCTGCCGCCAAAATGTCGGTCATTCTCTGCACAGGTAAGCTCCCGTCGTCCATTGCAGAGGCCTCGAGAGATCGTTGCTGATGGGCTTCGCCAGCCGGTTACGACCACACCATCAGGTATGCCCACTTCCAGCCGGTTCCCTTGTCGTTGGACATCCGAAAATATCTCTGCAGTTCCGCCATTGTACCGAGGCGCTGACGCATCATCAGGTTCTGGGAAGCCCTGACTGGCATCTGCTCGCGAACCATCCAGCACCCCGATTCCCAGGTCAACCGATTGTGCATCTCTCCCGACAAGCGCCACCTCGCCGCCGCCGGCCACCACACAGTCAAGATTTTCGACATCCGCTCCTCGAACCCCGCTCCCATCTCCATCTTCGAGGGCCATACCGGCAATGTCACGGGTGTCGCATTCCACTGCGACGGGAAGTGGCTGGTGACGAGCTCCGAGGACGGCACCGTCAAGATCTGGGACACACGCACCGGCGTCATCCAGCGCAGCTACAACCACGGTTCCCCGGTCAATGATGTCGTGATCCACCCTAACCAGGGCGAGATCATCAGCTGCGACCGGGGCGGCAGCATCCGCCTTTGGGATCTCGCCGAGAATACCTGCGCTCACCAGCTCATTCCGGAGGAGGAGGTGTCCGTGTCGAGTGTGACCGTTGCTACCGACGGCACTCTTCTCTGCGCCGCCAACAACAACGTATGCTTCCATATTTGACTTATCGTCCGGCAAGCGCTGACCGCAGCAGGGTAATGTCTTCGTCTGGCAGCTCGTCCAGGCCTTTGAGCGCACCCAGCTGGTGCCTATGACGCACTTTTCAGCGCACAAGGAGTACATCACGCGCATCCTGCTTTCGCCCGACGTCAAGAAACTGGCGACCTGCAGCGCCGACCACACGGCCAAGATTTGGGAAGTCACCGAGATGGAGCCGGCGGGTCCCAACGCCGAGCCGCGCGCCTTCCCGCTCGAGGCCGTCCTTACGGGCCACCAGCGATGGGTCTGGGACTGCGCCTTCAGCGCCGACAGCGCCTACCTCGTCACAGCCTGCAGCGACCACTACGCCCGCCTGTGGGAGCTGCAGACGCAGCAGATCATCCGCCAGTACAACGGCCACCACCGCGGCGCTGTCTGCGTGGCCCTCAACGACTACTCCGAGACTCGCTAGGACCCGTCCGAGGATGCTGTCGTTGACGCCAGGCCGGGGCAAAACACACCGTCACCCAGCCCTCCCGAGTGCGGGCTCTGCCTCGCCCCCGCCTACCAAGCCCAGCAGCAAGAGCTACGCAGGCAGCGGGAGGAGCAGCGCGAGCAGCAAGCGCGCCAGCCCAGGCTGCCACCTGGCGGCCAGGTGGCTCCCTCGGATGCCGGGGACAGGAACATTGTCCTGGGTGATAATGGTGGGGAGGAAACGAACACCGCGGCCGGAGCTCCGGTTCCCGCCGCTCCGGGCCTGCCCCAGCATAATGTGCCGGCTTTAGAGGAGGGCCGCAGGGCTGGTCGTCACCGTTCTGGGCCCGGTATTGAGAGGCCGATCGCTCGCTCGGCCTATTAGCGGACTTATTACGCCTGAGAGGCCGCAGCGGGGCAATTGCCCGCCGTTCAGCGATGCGCTTTCTATCCCATGGTTTCGCAGAGGTCGTGCAACGGTCCAGCGTGGTTTGGCCATTGAGTTGAGTTGGACTGTGGGGAAAAGGGAATGGTTGGCTAGCTGGCTGGATGATTGGTGGTCTATGGCAACCAGTTGGTTGGCGGACTGGGCGAGCTAACGAGGGGCTTGTTGTCCTCTCTTTATGGTTCTCATGACTGATGACATTGGATGTGCGCATTCAATACCCCTTTTGAACGGTAATTATGCCTTCCATAGTTGCACCTGCTTTGACTAGGTAGCGAGCAGGAACTTGAGTCTATTCTGTGTTTTCATCAGTCATGCTAACGACTTAATTTTGCGTAAGGAATGTGCTCATGGCAGGGGGACCAAGTATTGCTGTATGTGTCACTCAAGCCATTTCATTCATGTCCATCCTCACCACCGCCTCACCTCTAATCCTCTGTTCTCGGTAACCCGCATCAAAACGCCTGCTATGCCTACCTCCTGCGCCAACTTGCTGAACCAAAACCAAGCTTTCCACCACCTTTCATTAACTATTTCCAACCTCGTCCCAGTTCTATAGTCATCCAATCCACCCGCCCTTTTACCAACCTCCATCAACACGACCGCCACCACTGGCTTAAAGATTCGAGCTACCACCCTCCCCACCCATCATCCTCCTCCACGCTTTCCTTAGGCTTCAGATCAATCTTCTTCGCAGAAGCAACCACCTTACTCTTCACCGGCGCCGGCGCAATTTTCTTCCCCGCCACACTTGCAGTCCCAGTTCCAGCGCTACCAGTCTTGGCCAACCCCTTGGGCAACGCCTTACCCCCAACAACACCCTTCTTCTTCTGCGCCTGCGCCGCCAACCACCCGGCAAAATCCGGCTCGGAGCCGTCGTCAAACGGCGTGCTGCTGCTGCTTGTCGTTGTTGTTGACTTCTTGGGAACCGTGGTTGGCTTGGTGGGGGGTTTAGCCTCGGTAAAGAAGGCCGCGCCGTCTTGGTCATTGTTGTCATTGGTATCGTTATCCTCGTCGGGGAGGTCATCCATATCACCCCACGCATCAGCCGCGTCGTCGGCGTCGGCGTCGGCTTCTTCGTTGGGCTCGTCCTGGAAGAAGGAGTTCTTGCTGCTGCTTAGCGGGGCGGATGGTGTTGGGGACTTGAGCGCCTGGCGGTGGAGGGTTGTCGCGGAGGAAGTGGAGGGTGTTTGCGAAACTGTGGCGGGGCGTTTGGGCGGCGCTGCCGCTGTCCCATTGACCGGGGTAGAGGAGGGCTGAATCTCGCCTGCCGCGGCGGAGAGCTTGTTGGTGAAGGATGAGATGGCCCATCCGGCCCAGGACGAGGCCGCCGACTCGGTCGGCTGCGGGGTGCTCATTCTCGGGCCGCCCGCCGCGGACGCCGCGCCTTCTGGCGGGAGGGCCGAGTCGGGCATGCCTGCGGCGGCCTTCTTGATCTTGGCAAGGTAGACGTCGACTGTTTTGACCGCTTGGTCGCGGATGAGCTTCTCTTTGTCAATCATGGAGGGGCAGATGGCGGGCAGGATGCGGAGCGCGCAGTCCTCGTCGGTGAAGTACTCGGAGGTTACGGAGAGAGCCATGAGGGACGCATTCCTGGCGTGAACGAAGGGGTCCCTGAGCGATCGCGTAAAGGCGGCGATCAGGACTTTCGCCCTTGAGGAGGTCCCGAGGTGCTTGGCGATCTTGCCTAGACAAATCGTTGTGTTGGTGCGGATGCCGGGCTGCTCGTCGTTGGCGGTTTTGGCCAAGTATCTCAGCAGTTCTCCGTTGATGGTCCGGTCTGAGAGCTTTGTGATGAGCGTAAGGACAGACTTTAATGTCTGTTCTCTCACGACTGGCGCAACATCAGTGAAGCCGGTAACCTAGGCTTTGTCAGCATCGGGCCGCCTCAATCAACTCTAACGTGCGGGCTTTAACTCACAATTTGAGGGAATATTTTATCATTGACAATCTTCTGAGAGAGGCGATCAATCATGAGGGGCAGATTGTCTAATAGACACACTCTGATAGCGCGATCGGGGTTGCCGAAAAGGCGGATCAAGACCGGGGTGATCTTGGAGTCAAAGTCTTCATTCGACAGCTTCGAGGCAATCTTCATGACAACGCCAAACGCCTTGGGACCGCCGCCGCCAAACTCTACTGATTTTAGCAGCTCTGGCAGGATTTTCATCTTGAAAAAGTCCTCGGGGAAGTCGTCTGTGAGTTGCTCCAGGTCGCTGAGTAGGTCAGCACAACACACTCGGCAAGGCAGGGAAAATCAAACACGTACTCCAAAAAGGCTTCCCGTTCTTCCTCCGTCTTGACGCCCAGATTCTCAATGCCGTCGGTGAGTTTGATTAGCGGGGAGTCGAAGAACGAACCGTTCCGGCGGCCCTGCTCGAGGAAATGGGCGACGCTGAGTCGCGCCTTGGGGTTGGCGTTGGTGAGCCGTTTGTAGCTGGAGTGCATGCTGGGCGGAACGTTCTTGGTCTGGCCGGCCTGGTCGCCGCCGTTGAAGGTGCCGTTGAAGACCTCAAAGATCAAGGCGGCGAACTGGTACGCGTCGACGGCCGCGTGCGGACTGCGCTTGATAGCATCCCAGCCCGACTTTGCCAGCTCTGGGGGCGTGTACCGGCCCGAGTCCGGTACGAGACTGCCATAGGTCTGACAGCGAGTTAGCACCAGACGCCGACGCGCAAAAGAAACCTGTGCCCTACGTATATCACAGCCTCGTCGTCCTTGACGTTGCTGAGCACCTCGAAGCCGCCGAGCTTCCACTCCCCGCTCTCTGTTGTGTAGACGGAGGCAACCTTCAGGTTGCCGTGGACAGACGACGCGTCTTCGTTGATGAACTTGATTGTTCTCTGTCCTCGACGTCAGCTTCAGGGATGCGCTCCATATGGCCGTGTCTTTTTCGAACGCACCGCAACGCTGTATAGGCCCCATTTTGCCGTCTCGGGACTCAGACTCTTCCGTTTGACGTGCCACCGGAGGGGGACTATTCGCTCGGTCGCAATGTAGATGTATGAATCTGTCTTTTCGACCACATCAGCCTTGAGCGGCCTTCCGACTGCCGAATTGAGGCCGTACCTCAACCGTATCCAACACCTTGATGACGCCGGGGTGTCGCAGTGTTCGGAGCTTCTTCAAGGCGTTCTTGGCGAGGGGCAGGGCGGATCGGTGCGTCGAGACGTCAAACGAGAAGATGCTGCAGTTTGAGCCGTCTTCCTGTGTGCAGAAAGTTAGATAAGCTCTTTGAATGCCTTGTTATGGGATATCTCTGTTGTTGAGGACATACCCTTCGTGTGCCGTTGTAGAGGGTCCAGATAGAGGGGTCGAGGTCGACCTTGTCGCCAAAGGTGTAGGGGAACGGAGGGCCCTTGGCCATCGCCGAGGCGACAGCCGACTTGAGGAAGTCCATGGGCAGCACAAGGAAATGTGTGCGAAGTCTCGTGTCGCGGTAATCTTCGGATCGCGTCAAAACGTAGGTTGTCCGTCGTGGTCGTCGTCGCTGCTTGGCCGCGAAAGGAGGCTATCGCAAACCAAATCGCAACCTGTTCGTTATCGCAACTCCCGGCGCGCTAAGCCCACCGCGGCAAGGCGGCAGTGTTGGCGCCCATGTTTGCCTTGGTGCACGGACCAGATCAGCTTCCAGGCTGGGAACCCCACCAACGCGGATTTCGAACTGTCGCCCTTGCCTTCCCGTCGTTTCCTCATCTCGCAAATATCATCGCGATTCGCCCTCAGAAATTCATTCCTAGCACACACGGCATTTGAATTTGCGGTTCAACCACACGCGGCCGAAATACCGTGGAATTGACTTTATCTTGCACGCACATGGCATAGCTTCTATCCAGGGCCGCTGGTCAATGGTCACGGGCGGCGAGGCGAGGACTCGGACAGTTGCAGTGGGTTCCGGATGGATCGCTGACACAAGGCCATCAATGATCAGGTAAGCACTTCTTTATTTCGCTTCATTATTGCCCTTTACCACGAAGCAGTGTCAAGGATGAGCGAACTGGTAAAAGGTCAGACAGCCAATAGCTCTTCTGGTTTTGTGGTTCTGGTTGACACGGCTCTTGCGCCCTGGCGCGTCCGGCTGCCCGGCTCCCACACGCCGCCTCCATTCCGCCGGCCGCGTGAGGACTGGCAGTCGGGTATATCACTCAAGTCAGAGACTCTGGTCGATGACGCTGCCACTTTCCGGACTCTGGTCTCTATTGACTTCACGAGACTGGATCCAAAGGCTGTGGTAGACAAAAAGCAAGGCAGAGGCTCTCGGTCACGGCCTTGCTCGACAACCTAGTTTGCCTGTCACCTCAGAATCACGAAGCCGCTGTGGCTGCGCCGGATGACGACCAACTTGAAAACTGAAAAGACCTGAGACACGCTTCTTGGATTTGATTTCGAGGCTCAGTTGATTTCAAACCCTATCTAGCGGACTAGTGGCGCTGACTTGATTCTGGGAACACGGGTTGTAGGACGCGGTGCCGAGGCTGAGCACGACTGCCAAAGACCAATGCGGTGTTGTAAACGATGCGGGGAGCCAGGGGCGCTTGACAAGCCGTTGTTCGGGTGCGTCCGCTGCGGCAGATACTATCACTCGGCATGCCACCGTCCCCATCCGCAGGAGTCCATGTAGGTGTTTTATTCCCTTCCCTCGCTGCCGTCTCCACTACTCGGAGGCCGTCTCCCTAACCCGACGCTCTACAATCTCCCGTTACATCAGCCCGGCGGGCCGCCACGATCCATGCGCAACCATACAGAAAAGAGGACTGGGCGGCGCCCCCACCTGTAGCCTAGCTGTTATTTTCCCGCTCATGCAGCCAGCTTCCATTTGTATTCCCTCGGCCTCGCGCTTACCTTGGCGTGTCCTGCCACCACGAGCTACAACTTTAGTATTTTCATTCCGTCACTAGGCCAATGCCCTGCCCGATTGAAGCCCTTGTCTGGAAAATTGTCCACTGACCGAATTCGGCAGCAAAAACTGGGTTTGCAAGCGCTGTCTTGCGAAGGACCAGACAAGGCGAGGCGTCTACCATGACAGCTCGTCGCTGTCGTCGCGGGCCGCTTCTTCCAGCTCATCACTGTCGGGCCGTAGCGACTCGATCCGCGCCAGGATGGCTCCTGCCGCCGACACGGTCCCGGTCACCTCTCTGCTCACGAATGGCTCAATTTCATTATTCCCAAGTCAGCGCCATGACCCGCCCGGCTCTATCATTACATGTTCCTTCCCCGGATGCCCCGCCAAGATCGACGGCCGGCGCCAGGTCCTGTGCGAGACGCATTTGCAAGCTGTCGCCAAAACAGACAAGACAAATGGCACACGCACCGCGCCCGCTGCGACGACCTCCTCCGGCTCGTCTCACCAGCCCGTCCCAGCCGCAAATCCACGGAAGCTGTTGCCGGAAACCGACAAGGACCGGCCCATCATGAGGCGCAAAACGGCCAGCAACCTGCCACTACCCCAGTTCATACCTCAGCAACCAACTCCTAAGCACAGCACGCCATCTTCAGCCGGCGACTTGACCAAGTCGCCATCCTCGCCTCAGCGTCTGGAGAGCCGTCCGTCTGTCCAGTCGCCGCCCGCTAGCCCCGGGCCTTCCCCGGACGGTGAGCCTGCGAGGAAGCGACAGCGGCTGTCACCCTCCGGAGGGGGCTCGCCGAAGGTCAAGATGAACGGGACAGGATCATCTCGACCGCCCATCACGGAACCGGTTGGGTTGAGCAAGACAGCCGAGTCCAAGAGCTCGCATTCGGGCCAGCTTGGCGCGAAGCACTCTTCCCAGCGGCAGGGCAAAGTGCGGGAGAAGGAGGGCAAACCCGCGAACGGGACTAAGCCCGGTGTGAAGCACTTCATCAGGGCGATGCCTGCCCAGCTGGCTACCCTTCGGTTCATCGATCCTCGTCCAGAGGACCGTAGCGTGGGCATGCTTAGCGAGCAGTCCAGTTCCGGCATGAACGAGTCTGCGGGGGCTGTGGCGCGGCGGGATTCCGAAGCCTCGGATATGACCAGGAAGATGAGCAGTTCAACCTCATCTCTGTCTCGCACTGGATCAATTGATTCACAAGGCCATTCTCGGAAACAGTCTGAGGTATCAAGTTTGCAGAGTGAGAAGCCGGTACCCCCCGATAGGGAGAGATCCGAGACGCGGACCGGCTACGGGCCCTTCCAAGCAAACGGCGCCGCCCCTCAACAAAAGACACATCTGTCCGTTCGGCCAGCCCAAATCACTAAATCCCAGCCCGTCAAGCCGCCACTCAAAACAAAAGAAGTCGACTCCGCCCGCTTCGACGCCCTCATCTACTCCCAACCAGACGCCGCCTCCCCACCGCCAGGAGTCGACTTCTCCCTGGCCGGTCCACCACCAAAACCAACAACAACAACCACTCTTACCGCCAAGCCAGATTCAGACGCACCACCACCACCAAAACAAGAAAAAGACGAACCCCTCTACCTCCCAATCGACCCGCGAATCCACTGGCCCCAGCCCCATTCCCAAGCCTGGCACGCAGCAAAACAAGCCGAGATCCAGGCCCGCGGGCGCAGGAAAGACAGGTTCGGGCGCGCGGCACAGTCGCTGCGGCGGCAGCTGCGCGACGAGGAGCAGCAGCTGGCTAAAGTTGAGTTTGAGGAGACGCTGCCTGAGAAGGTGGTGGGGAACCCCGCGTGGGTGAGGGCTTTGAGGAGGTTGAGGGGGTTGCCTGTGACGGGGTCCGTTATTAATGAGAGGGATGAGGGTGATGGTGGCAGTGGGAGGGGTGTAAATGGAATCAATGGGAGTGTGAATGGGGAGGGTAATAAGAGGAGTAGGAAGGCTAGCGGTGCTGGTGGGGTGGTGGGGAGGAGGGTTGGGAATTCGGGCGTGGTGGTTGTCACGGGGTTGAACGGGGCTATGTTGGGGAGGCGGTTTGGTGGTGATGGGTGATGGGTGCGCCCTGGCATGGTAGTCATGTTTCGGCATCTGCTGAGGCGAAACGCAGAGATCCCAGGGCTTGGGATGGGCGTGGGTGGGTTGCATGTTAAGGCGCATGGCTTTTTTGAGGACAGCGGCTGTTTTTTGGTGTTGGGGTGCCGGGTTTGATGTTGCTGCGGGTAGAGTTGCTTTTATTGCTGGCGTGTAGGGCGCATGGAAAAGCAGTCGGGCTGGGGACAATGCTTGATAGTGATATATATCCGGAGATCTGATGGTGTGGTGTAATTGAAGGGCTCAGCGGACAAAATCACTGTCTGGATGTCACGTAGTTGAAGACTCGAGGTGGCCCTTGTTGCTCAATTATTAGCAGAACTCGGGAAGAACGAAGGCAAGGCTGACGAAAGCTCTGTGGAATGAATGCAACGTCCTGGAGTCCTTACCAGCGGAATGTCCAGAAAGGCGTCGAGCTCTTATTACCTAGGTAAGCAAGCACATAAATACCTGAAGATAGTTGATTACAACGAGATGCAGACCACTGAGAAACAAGGTTTTGCAGAAGCTTAACAGTAAAGACGGAGCCTTTGCCGAAAGCAAATATACAGAATGCCGAGCTACGGCCATGACCAGCCCAAACCGAGGAGAGGAATTCGCTGCTAATTAGATACAGTCGACGCTTTACATCTCAACTCATCCAAGTTCTCATACATGTTCCTCTAGTATTTGAAGTCACCCTATTCCCGAGTCGCTATCCTTCTTACACCGTGATTCAACTTCCATCTTTTGGGTAACACACAAGGCTACCTACTTATGTCAGTTGCTTGCCAGGTGGTCTTACAAGGCTGATCAGCTGGGCGCAGCCTTGGCTGTTGAAGTAACCAAGATAGGACACCAACAAGCCAGTTCCGCGGAGCCAGGTTGCAGTGTGGATATCACTCGGGATTAATTGGAACTCGATCGAGAGCATATTGATTACATTACAAAGGCAGACAAAGTCAAATAGTGTCACGCCCCCATATTGGCATAGGGATTCACGAGCAACTTCGGTCCAGTGACCAGTGGACGGGACTTCGTGAACGCCAGTAGCAGATTATAGAGAACAATTAGTATCCATTCCCTTGCCGCTCTCAGCAGACAATTGAATCCCAAACCGAATTCGAGTGCTAATTGAGAAATCTGAGTTCTATCTTCGTTTGTACCAGGCGCCTCGCAGACATGGACTCTTTCCTACTAGTAATAGCCTGAGCACACTGATGTTAATCTTACAGCCACTACCTCCCGACCAAGCTCTACTAACTGTTATGGAGACGCCTTGAATTCGTTAAGCAGTTCTGAGTCCCACCAGGTAAAACCGTGGTTGTGTGAGCTGCCTCAAAGTCATTCTCAACTCAGGAGTCAGCCTCGCCAACAACACACGCCCAAACAAAAGCCCGCTCTCACCTTGTCTCTGCCACATACGACCATATCCACAAGAAAATTCGGGATCCCGTCCGCTCTCCCCTAGACAAACTTGTGAGAGCCAGATTAGTAGTTGGGTCGGTGACGACCAGCGAATCCCTGGTGTTGTATGTTCTTTTATCTTTTTTCCTTCTTCCTCTCCATATTTGGCATTGGTTTACCTGTGGCCTACCTCGCCCATCTCCCTTCCCACCAGACGGTGGTATTGAGCGTAGGAGCGAGCGTGGCCCGAGAGATGAATAAATTTTAACTTGAAGTCTCACGCTCGCTCAGTCTGACAGGGTCCACCATCGCTGCCAATGTTAGAGATGGTGTAAGTCGGACAGAGATTCATCACTTCAACACAATGGCCGGGACCGACTGGAGGTATAGCGCCACGAGGAACGAGGCTCCGAGGATCCATCGTCAAGGAGGGAGAGGTTCCATTGAGCAAATGACGCGGCCATAGGTGGTAGGACAGCCGCCGTTACGGTGAACACGGTCTCGATAATGCGGAAGAGCCCACTGGTCAATGTTGTTGGATTTGAAAGTCAGGATGCAAAGGGCAGTGGAAGAAGCCCCCAAAGAGGCTCAGACTAGCACGAGCTAAGGCAAGGAAGCATCAAATGTCTGCCAAGAGCAACGAACAAATGTGAGAAGCTCGCCAAGTACGAACTAGAAAAGACAGCGATAATCGTGGTCAAGATGGACTGGTTACCCAAGCTGTAGAGTCTGATCTGGATCCGGTTTGGCTTCCTTTTATGTCACCATCGACGAGCAAGCCGAGCTCAACAAACCAAAAACGAGTTTTTAGACTTCATTTTTTATATCCCCCTTCAAGTACTTGCCAACCCACAATCGCAGCATCGGGGTATACCGCCCAGATCCGACAGACCCAACCAGAGTTTATATCTCCTTTACGTCTTACAACAGCCAACTCTCTATCCTCGTCACCTCACATCTACTCCCGTCTAATCTAACCAACCCTCGAAAGCAAATTCAACGCGCTCCCCGCAAGAATAAACCTCGCCTGGTCCTTGCTAACTGCATGCTTCACAGGAATCACCACCTCCTCCCCACTCCCCTTCTTCCTCACCCTCAAACTCACCTCGCCCACCCCACCATTCTGCAACATCTCATACAACCCCACCGTCTCAACCTCATCCCCGGCCCCAATCTTGTCATAATCCGCCTGCTCCGCAAACGTAAGCGGCACCACACCCTGCTTCTTCAGATTCGTCTCGTGAATCCTAGCAAAACTCTTGCACACGATAATCCTTGCACCAAGATACCTCGGCTGCAGCGCCGCGTGCTCCCGCGCAGACCCCTCGCCATAGTTATGCTCGGCGACCACAAGCCACGGCTGACCCCTCTCCTTCCAGCGCTGCGCCAGCTCGGGGATGGTGGCCTTGCTGCCGTCCAAATCGTACGCGACATTCACCTCGCCCGTCTCGGCGTTGACGGCCGTGTTGAGCGTGTTGGCGGAGATGTTGGGCAGGTGGCCCTTGTACTTGAGCCAGGGGCCCGCGGCCGAGATGGTGTCGGTCGTGCACTTGCCCGTGACTTTCACGAGAACGCGCAGGCCGGTCAGGTCGGAGGACGGGAAGGGGTCGAACGGCTCGAGCAGGGCGAGGCGTTCCGACGAGGGGGAGATGGCGACTTGGACGAAGGGGTTGGGTGGTTGGGAGAGGACGGCGAGGGACTGCTTGCCCTGCTCGAAGGGGGTTTCGGGCCCCTCGAGACCGCGCGGGGCGGGGAAGCGGAACTCGGTGCCTGAGGGGGTGGTGAGCGTGTCGGTCATGGGGTTGAAGGTGGTGGAGCCCGCGTAGGCCATGGCCGTGACGATCTCGGGCGAGGCGAGGAAGTTCATGGTCTCTGGGTTCCCGTCGTTGCGGCCTCGGAAGTTACGGTTGTACGACGTCAGGATGGCGTTGGGGGTGCCCTTTTCCACGCCGTCGTGGCGCTTCCACTGACCGATGCAGGGACCGCACGCGTTGGACAGTACGACGCCGCCGGCCTGCGTGAAGGTCTGCAGGGTGCCGTCGCGCTCGAGCGTCGCGCGGATCTGCTCGCTGCCGGGCGTGATGTAGAAGTCGGCCTTGGGCTTGAGGCCGGCCTTCTCGGCCTCGCGCACGATGCTCTCGACGCGTGTCATGTCCTCGTACGAGCTGTTGGTGCAGCTGCCGATGAGCCCAGCCGACAGCTTCGCGGGCCACTGCTGCTCCTGCACCGTCTTCTTGAACTGCGACAGCGGCGTGGCCAAGTCGGGCGTGAAGGGGCCGTTGATGTGCGGCTCGAGCTTGGAGAGGTCAATCTCGATCAGCTCGTCGTACTGCGCGCCCTCGTCGGCCTTGAACCGGAAGAAGGCATCCTCGGCGGCGCCCGCGCCCGGGAAGCTCTGGAGCGCGTCCGCGTTCCGGCTGGCCTGCTCTCTCCGTGTCGCTTGCAGGTACCGCTTCGACGCCTCGGTGTAGGGGAAGATAGAAGTCGTCGCGCCCAATTCGGCGCCCATGTTGCAAACCGTGGCCATGCCGGTGAGGCTCAGGGTCTCCACGCCGGGGCCGAAGTACTCGACGATGTAGCCGGTGCCGCCGCGCACAGTGAGGAGGCCGGCCAGGTGGAGAATCACGTCCTTGGGCGACACCCAGTCGTTGAGCTGGCCGGTCAGCTTGACGCCCAGAATCTTGGGCGCCTTGAGCTCCCACGGCGCGCCGACCAGCGCCTCGACGGCATCGGCGCCACCGACACCAATCGTGATGGTGGACAGTCCGCCGGCATTCGGCGAGTGGCTGTCGGTGCCGAGCATCATCAGGCCCGGGAGCGCGTAGTTCTCCAGCACAGTCTGGTGGATAATGCCGGCGCCCGGGGGCCAAAAGTCGATGCCGTACTTCTTGGCGGCCGACTCGAGGAAATCAAAAACCTCCTGGTTCGTCTTGATACCGGCCGACAGGTCGTCGTCTGCGCCGCGCTCGCCGACGATCAAGTGGTCGCAGTGGATGCTCGCGGGGATGGCAGTCTGGGGCAGGTTGCAGCTCATGAACTGCAGCAGGGCCATCTGGGCCGAGGCGTCCTGCATGTTGACGCGGTCGGGCCGCAGCTTGAGGTTGGCGGTGCCGCGGATGTCGCGGCCATTGTTGGTGTTGGAGAGCAGCGACTCCTCGACGTTGTCCAGGTGGCTGTACAGGATCTTCTCGGCCAGCGTCAGCCTCCGGGCGCCCAGCACGCGGCGGACCTCCGAGTACTTGTTGTAGAGTTTCTCGTAGGTCGGCGGCAGGAGGGATGCGTTCGCGTTCGAGTATGGTCGCGTGCTCGGCACTCGGCGCAGCTGCTGCGCTTGGAAGGCCCTCTACTCGCCGAATTAGCAATCATTCACTCTTTTTGGCGAACCGGAGAAATACACACCCTCAGGGCCACGCCCGACCGGCTGGCGACATCAATTGGCCTCATGGTTGCTGTCCAGTCACCCGGTGAGTTGCTGGCGGGGGCTCTCCAACACGGGCAACGGTAAAAAAATGTCGGCTTTGCGCCATCCCAGGGACTGTTTCGGGATCCGATCCCGGAGCCGAAAATCCGGGGAACCGGGGCGGTGGCTCACAAAGAGCCAACCAGCGGCCGGGCAATGTCATCCCCATCTTCTACTTCCAGTAGCTACGTTTGCTGTTCGTTTTGTTAAAAGTGTGCTCCGTGGCAGGGTTGAATGTCTGCGCCGAATCGAACTTGACTGATTTACTTACACTCAGTTTTATTATGTCGAACTCGGCCGCCCCAGTGCTCGTCGATCTGATCAGTCATCTGAAACCTCCCTTAAAGTGAAGGCTGGCGCCGTCCTTTTATTAACTGTAACCAAAGCCTACATATCAAGCGAGAACATTGACTTTGACCTAAGGATGTCTCAACTCCCGTGTTACCTCTACAGTTCCAGTAGAAACTTCATTCGAAGAATAAAACCGCTCTTGGGCCCCATCTGTCCCAAACTGCGAAACACAACCTTCGTGGCCACAGAGTTCGAATTCGGTCCATCTCCCTACCCAGAGAGACTAGAACAAGGGCCAGAGGCATTAAGCCGGATTTTTCCAACCTACCGTCATTGAACGGCCAAACGCATCAAGTTCGAGAAGAAAGATGTATGGGAATCCAATAAAGCCGCACACTTGATAAGTTGAAGGTCCTCAAGATTCAATCACAACCCGCCCGTAGCAGTCAGTCTACCTGACCTAAAAACACAAACGCAACCAATCCCGACCAACCACCCATCCACGTCCCAGCAATCCCATTTTAGCGCCATGCAACGCCAGAGAAGAGCAAGTCGGTTGAATCCCTCGTATAGCAGCAGAGCCCCAAGCCAGCAAATACCATGCAGCAACAATCTCTTACACCCCAACCGACCCCAGAACGTCCTCCAACTCGATACTTATGATGACACCTCACGAAGTCCGCAGCCTCTTCGCCTCCGGCCCACCCCCACCCCCATCCCCAGCCCCTCCATGACCAACCGGATGATTCGACACATCCCCCAACGGCACCCTCGCCGCACCATTAACCCCCGATGTGGCCCCATCACCACCACCCGCAGGCCTCTTAACAGTCAACGGCCGAAACTGGCCCCTATTCCCCAGCGGACTCGACGACCCGGGCGCCCCAATCCGTCTCGTTTGGTCCAGCTGCGGGTTGACCACATTCCCCAACGGCCTCACCACACCGGGTCTTGCACCGGCACCAGCACCAGCCGCACCCCCACTACCCCCAGCATCGTTATGACAATTACCACCATCACCATCCTCACCCTTTGAAGCCTTGCTCCCACCCTGCAACACAGCCTTAGCGACAGGCTTGCTCGCCGAGTGATCGACTCCGGGCGTTCGCGGGATCGACGGGCTCGCGAGGTGCGGGTTGAACGCCTGGCCCTGGCCCGGGCGAGTCCCCAGCTTGCCGCTGGCAAGGGCCTCTTCGGGCAGCGCCTTGACGGCGCGCGCCGAGAACCAGCCGACTGTTTCGCCTCCCGGTGCCTGTGGGCCGGCGTTATTGCTGTTGTTGTTACCGTTTGTGCCGGTCTGGGGAGGGGTCATATGGGTTTGTGGGTTCGGATTGGCGTTCTGGTTTTGGTTGGAGCTGTTAGCCTGGGGTGCCGCCCGGTTGTGATTGTTGAACTGCTGCGGCGGTCGTGCGCCGCCGGGCGGTCCGCGGTTCTGTGGCCCTGCCCCCGGGAAATTGTTGGTGTTGGGCCGAGACGCCTGCTGGATCGGTGTCTGCGGCGGCTGTCGTGGGGGGTTGTTCCCTGCCGAGACTGACCTCGCCAGCTGCCTTGCTGGAGGGTTCATGGGGTTGTTTCCGCCATTGCTTGGTTGGTTATTGCTCCTGTTGGACGCATTGGACTGGTTTGACTCTGTCTCGTTGGAATTCGTGAGCACGACTTCGTCTGGGTGGCCCTCGTCAGAGATATTGAAGTCTGCCTCGTCCAGCTCTGCAGCAATGTTAGCCCAGCCTCAAACACCCTCCAACTCGATAGCTTACCCCCAAGAAAATCCTCAAACGAGTCCGCCGTCGGTACTATTCCAGTGATCAGCACAAGCTTCTCCACGGAAACGCTAAAGGCTTACACTGCGCTGGCGGTGCCCGCGCCGGAGGCGGAGCCTTGTCCTCCTTGGGCGCCTCATTCTCCGTCTTGACCACATAATCCGGATGCCGATGCAGACAATTCTCGTCAAACTTTGTCGGCGCCACCTTCATCTTGGTGACCTTGGCCAGGTACGTCTTGTCGTAGATGCAGTTGCCGAGCACATTGCCAAAGTGTCTCAGCGCCCGCTTGAGCGCGTCCGTGGTGCCCTCCTTCTTGGCCTTCTCGAAGGCGGCCGCCTTGCCCTTGCAGTTCTCAATGTGCCCGTACCCGAGATCCTCGTGGTAGGTGCCGTCGCGCAGGGTGACGCGCACAATGACGGATAGGCCGAGGCTGATCTTGAGCGTCTGCGGGTTCTCGTCGACAAAGTCGACTTGGATGTTTTGGATGCTCGACGACCACCCGTTGAAGCCAAACACCTCGTTGGCGAGGGCAATGCATTTCTCGGCGGTGATGTAGTGGACTTTCTGTCCGGACGGGCCTGCGCGTGACGAGATGTACTCTGGGCCCAGCTGCTTCTCGAGCCGGCTCTGGAGCGTGGCGATCTCTTGGGCCGTGTACTCGGATATTCGCTGCTGAGGTTCGGCGAAAGGGTTGACGATACTGGTATGCTGGTCGCCGGGGCTGTGGTGGACGGTGGTCAGCATCAGACTGTAGGGAGTTGATTTGGGGGGGGGGGGCATCGGCCAAGGCAGGCGACGCGACCGGCGAGTGGGCGAGAACTTACGCAGGCATCGTGGCGATGTGTGAGTATCAGCAGTGCTCTCTCATCGAGTCGTGTAGCAGCTTTGAAATGTCAAGGTCGGACACTCAATCTCTGATTCAGGAGCAATTTTCCTGTGAATCTGTTTGTGTTAGGTTGCCTGCTAACTGCTGTATCTTTTGGCTGGAGGACGCGTTCAGGAAGGCGCGGACGCGGCAGTGGGGCACGTCCGCTACAGGCTGTCACGTGGGTGGTTGCCTCAGCGCCCCGCTGCCCCTCATCGCAGGTAAACAGCGCTGCAGCCTGAACGATGAACTTGGGGTGCTGGGTCACACAGGACAAGGGTTGCAACATGGAATCTTGAAGCCAACTACTATCATATTTCTTCCATAAGGTAATGGGCCTTAGGTAGGTAGTCAACGGTAAATAAGAATGTAAGTCACATGGCAGCTACGTAAATATCCCTCGTCAAGCTCATCGACATTGGGCTGCACAGAAATTACATGCAGGGTTGAAGGATGCGGTGATAGAAACAGAAACACGGCAATGGAAGGTCGCTGAGAGATCAAGCATCCATGGATGTCAGCAGAGAGCGGCCAAATCAATCATCCTACAGGCACTAGCAGGCCGAAGGATGCCGCTGACTCTAAGCCATCAGCACACCATCAGCGAACTCACGGGCATCCCTCTAGGTAAACAGAAGACATCAATCCCAGAACAGAACACCACATTGGCCGCAAGTTGTATGTACGAAAGCGCTGACAGCCCAAGGGAGCAAATCCCCGCCCAGCCACGTCCATGTATGAAGGGATCAACGAGAGACCCAGAGTGTAAAACAAAGTACATAAAACCCAAACGCTCCCCTCCCGTTCGCAACCGCCTGATAAGTCCTTCGCTATCGAAGGGAGCAATGATAATCCGGTCTCAAAGACCAATACATAGGAAAGTTAACGATGGATATCCCAGGTATGAGGAGGAGAAGAAAATGATGTGTGAACGCCGTGCCCGATACCACAGCCCCAGAGTCTATGCTTCCCGACCCCGATGCCCCGTGTTGACCAGAAGAAAAAAAAGGAGAGTCGTGATTCCGGCCCATGTTAGCAGCGCCCAAGACAGCTTCCACCGATCGCATACAGCAATGCGGTGCTACCAGGGACCGACGCGGACCGGCGAGCCGTAGGTGCCGTTGATAAGTTGGTTGAGGATGGAGTTGGTGTCCGACAGCCCGGGCGTTGGTGCCGCGTTCGAGGAGTTGTTTCCGGCCCACGGCACCTCAGTTGCCATCGCATTCACCGCTTGCTCCATCTTCCCTCCTGACTGCTGGTTGTGCTTGGCCAGCCGCTGGTCCCAACCGCCCGTGTGCAAGACAAATCCTCCGCCTCGTTTTGCCGCCTCGCTAATTACAAGAGCCCAAGCGCCCGATATCTCGTCGTAGGCGTTGTCCTTGTGGTGCCGATATTGCTGGCTCTCCCAGTCGGGAAGCTCGTGGATCACTTTTGTCGCGGCGTCGAGGTACTGTAGTGAGATGCTCGTCTGCTGCTCCACCGGCGGGAGGAACTGCGGGGTGAAGTCGGAGATGGCATCGACGAGCGCGGCGAGTGGTTGCTTCACCCGGAAGTATGTATAGTCGGAGCTCGACTGGCCGAAGGGAACAGCGGCCCGTAGCTTTTCTTGGTATTCGCTCAGGACCTGCAGCGCCGAGGCGACTGATGGACGAGGTGCGCTCGTGACGACCTCTCGGCCGATATCTGGGTGCCGCTCGCAGATGGTCTGAAGGACGGTGCGGAGTTGTGTGTTGTCGAGGGTCTCGAGGAGTCGGGGGAGTGGGAGGGGACGGCCGGCCATGTCGCTGCCGCCGCGGACTTTTTTCGACGGTCTCGCAATTTGTCTCGACGATATCGCGGGCGAGCTGAGTGGCGAGAGGGACATCTCGCTGTCGTCGTCGGCTTTCCGCTTCCTAGACGCCATGGTGTACTGCGAGACTGCGAAGGGGTCAATAAACTTGACTCGGGGTTCTGGCGTTGCGCAGAATAGCGGCTGTCTCCTCCTCATCATGCGAAGCGATGCCGACGATGGATCGCAAGCCTGGAGTTGCGGGAGATGCAGGGAGGCGGGCTTACCAGGGAGCGGCGGTGGGAATCGGGTTTCGCACTGAAGGGGGAAGGTCGGTGGCTGCGGCGACAAAAGGACGTTCATTGTCGGCCTAGCGGAGTATCAAAGGCGACCAGTCACCAACAGGCTGGCGGTACGACAAACAACTGTTTGCGAATTGCCAGGCTGGCGAGGTCGATGAAGGAAATGGAGAAGGCTGATTGAGACGCAGGCTTGTGGAGAGGTGGGAAAATTGAGGAGGTGTGCGGCGGCGAGCAGCAACCGTCCAGGCCACCCCAGTCCAAAGCTTGGCTGTCAAGGTGTGATGTGTGGTCGAGAGCAAAAGCAGGACAGCAACGAAGTGGAGCTCCCCCGAGGACCAGATTGCCCACGTCTTTGTCACGGTTCTGGTTGCCAGGGGCAAATGCTAACCGAGTTAGGCCCTGCACATAAGCGCACTAGCTGCAAGGGGCAGTCAAGACGCACGGTCCAAGAGCACACGAGCAAATGGGCCACTGGTCACTTGCCGTTCGAGCAGCTTTCTTCCCTCAGGTTCCAGGTTGTTGCTCAGAAAGAGTTGCATTTCCGGCAGAGTCCAGACCGCAGCGAGCTCTGCCACAACATCCATGGCGCGAAACCGCAAACATGCATGCGGTTTCGGGCACCAGTCTGGATTTCCCAGCCCATTCGTGCCGCCAGGAGAAGCTGCGGCCAATTACTTAAGACAACAACTCATAGAGCGGTCTCAGGCCCGGGACAGTGCCGCGTGGCAGGAATCTCTGGAGCCGTTGTTCCGCAGACTGGGGTCAAACCGAGCCAACCCGCTTGATGGAAGCAACCTCAGCCCTCCCGTTTGCTCCGAGGCCGCAGCCAGGCTTCGTTTTGGGCATGGGAGTATGTTGGAGAGCACGTCACGAGTCTCATGTCACCTCGATCAGCAGGGATGTTGAGAGGTTGAAGACATTTCCATACAAAGCCCAGCCGCTATTTCGCAGGGTATTTTGAGGTAGAAGACAAGTCCGTTGGCACTCCTCAATCACACCTGCTATCGTCATGGGCCGTAATATCATCCGGACGCCGGAATCGTGGAGGATCGGGAATTCATGACGACGAAGGGAGCGAACCTCCAGGTACACTGATTGCTTGTGCTACCGGGATCTTGGTTGCGTTAGTGTTACGGCTATGGGACCTTGAGTACCCCTCCCAACTGGCTGTGTGGGAGTGAAGACAAGATGTCCGTTTTTTCTGTACGGACGGAGGTAGGTAGTCTGCTCACCTTGCTTGTGGGCTGAGATGACACCCAATTCAGTCGGCAGCTTTGTGTGAGCACTCTGTGGTTATCCTCATCGAGCCATTTCCGATAAACCCACACCGAGCATCAATCCCACCCCGCATTGCTGAAGTGGGACTTTGGAGAGAGCAGCGCTAAATTTGGAAGCCGACCAAGCGCTTATCGCTTATCAGCAGGGGAAATTTTCGAAATTCAGTGGATGTGAATTGTCGGAGAGGAAGTCCAGACATTAAAGCGTCTAATCTGCAGATCCAGCAGACACAATATGGCAACAAAAGACCCAGAACCGACCGCTCCCGAGGAGCAGCAGACCGCTTCGTCGTCCAAAAAGCGCAAGGTCGACGTCCCCGAAATTGAGGTCGACCTCTCCCTCCCGGAGCCCCCATCCAAGAAGGCCCGCCGCGCCCTCAAGAAGGGCAAAACACTGCCTCCGAAGCCCAAAAGCGACGATGAGGACGAAGGCGACGACAAGACCGCCGAGGATGGCAAACCCGACGGAGCCAAGGACGGCAAGAAGAAGAAGGAGCGCTCCCCGCACGGCGTCTGGATCGGCAACCTGCGCTTCACGGTAACCAAGGCCGATCTCCGCAAGTGGCTGGTTGAGAACTCGGGCGGCGTCATCACCGACGAATCCATCACCCGCGTGCACATGCCCACAACAAAAGCCACCGCCGGCGCCGGCCCCAAGAAGAACCCCGAGAACCGCGGTTTCGCCTACGTCGACTTCGACTCGTTCGAGGCCAACGTCGCGGCCATCGCCCTCTCCGAAACCGAGTGGAACGGGCGGAAACTCCTCATTAAGGACAGCAAGAACTTCGAAGGGCGGCCGAAGAAGGAGCCCGAGGCAGTTGCAGCAGACGGAGCCAAGGGAGCCGCGTCATCAGAAGGCAAAAACGCGCCAGCCAGCGGAGGTAGCACAAAGATCTTTGTGGGGAACCTCTCGTTCAACACGACCGAGGACGACCTGCACGCGCACTTTGAGAAGTGCGGCAAGATCCGCTGGGCCAAGGTGGCCACGTTTGAGGACTCGGGCAAGTGCAAGGGGTATGGGTGGGTGAGCTTTGAGGACGCCGAGGCGGCGGCGTGGGCGGTGAAGGGGTTCGTCAAGGTGCGCGAGACGATCGACCAGCTGGAGGATTTTATGGATGAGGACTCCAAGCCGACAGAGGAAGCGGCAGACGGGGAGACCAAGCCATCCGACAAGAACGAGGACGACAACAACGAGGCCAGCGATAGCGACGAAGACAAGAAGCCCGCCAACAAACCGAAAAAGACACCCAAAGAGCCACCACGCACCCGCACCCGCAAGTGGTGGGTCAACCAGCTCCTCGGCCGCAACCTCAAGATCGAGCTGGCCGAGGACGACCAGACGCGCTACCACAAGCGCTTCGGCAAGGGCGCCGCCAAGCGGCAGCAGCAGAACGGCACCGGCAACAACAACAGGCAACCAAAACAGGAGCAGGACGGCACCGTGAAGGAGGTCAAGAAGGAGAAGAAGAAGGACGTCAACTACCACACCGACATCAGCGTCGCCCGCCTGACCGGCGCGGCTGTGGCGCCGCAGGGGAAGAAGGTCACGTTCGACTAAGGCGAGATTTGTTGCTTGCCTCTACGAGAGGTTGCTGGGGCCGTACTGTTCGAACCATCCTGTTGGGAAGCACATTTGTGTCTGCTACGGTTCGGTCAGATAAACATTCATGTGGCTGGACGTGCCCTTCTGCCGCGTGTCAAATCAAGCTTCAGCTTCTGATACCCAGTTTGTCGATATATATAGGCATGAGATCTCTAAATGGAAGATATCTACTCCATGTTGTCAGGAACCTTGGTCTGCGTCGCTTGCTCGTCATCAATTAAGGGTATCAACTCATTCCTACCATCCATTCACCTTAGGTCTTCCTCTTGAATCGAAGTGTAATGAATGCATAAAAGCCAATTCTTCCTCCTTCCATCATCACCATGACTCCGCTCCATTCAACAATCAGGCGTCGCCTTGCCCTGATTCCGACCACCATATTCATACCAAATCCAAGGGATTCCTGTGTGGCACCTGGTGGTGGTGATTTACAGTTTGAGGCACAGAATAGTAGCATGACTTTGTACAATACGGTTTTGTGAGAGACCTACAACTGGAGGTAATAGCAGGACTTTTGCTGGGACTCGAAGTTTGAGCACGTAAACTCGCATCAGCACACTCTTCATACAACCTGAACACTCAGTTTTCGAAAACAAGTCCATTCGCAACTCTCGAAAGGTAGCTAAGGTACCGAGACCCATGACGGCCTAATCAAGATCAAGCGAACAAAAAGCAGAGAGATCAATCTGGGTCAGTTACATCCATTCCGTTACGATCCATTCCCATTCCGTTCCAGTCCAAATCAGCAAGAAAAGCACACCCAAATGAAGACGACGTAAAAACGAAAAGCCGCATCAATGCCCAACCCGCTCTCGAGTGCCTCCGCCATACTGATTGACCGGTTTGACGATCTGGTATGGCCTGGCCGGTAAAACCTGCCTGCAAGAGGGGGAGGTAAGACAGTGATGGATGGCTCGAGATTCGAGGCAAGCAAGGGCACTCCCCGTCGCCCTGCGTGTACTGTTGTTCCTTGAGGTGGCGAGCAAAATACGACCATAAGAGTAGGCAAATCCATAAACAGCAAATTGCAAATGAAAACGAAAGACTCCAGTAGAGATCATGAGCCCATCCCCCCAAATAGCAAACCCAGACAAAAAGCAAACCAAAAAGAAAAACCTATCGTCCCAAATACCCATGTACCTAAACACAACACACTCCTCACCTGCTACCCAGCCCGACCCGGTCAGGACAGGTAGTTCAGGCACTCACTTCTGCTTAGCAGAGCGAACATCCACATTCCACTCCTCATCCGAGGCATCCAGGATATCATACTCCTCATCAGTGAGGTACCCCTCAACCGACTCGGCATTGTCGTTCCACTCCTCATCCTGGCAGTCCTCGTACTCATCCTCAAGCGCATCATCGCCCTCGCTCTTCTTATCCTCCTCCTGAGGAGGAGCAACAGGCGACGACGGCTCGGACTTGGCCTGCTCCTCATGGACGCTAGCCACAGGTGACTCCTTCTCCAGCTTGGGGAAGATCATCTGGCTGTGGTGCACCTCAGACTCGGTCTCAGGCTCGGATTTGACCTCCTTGGTCTCCTCCTCCTTGGGCTCGACAATCTCAGGCGCAGGCGGGAGCACAACCTTGGGCTTCTCAACGATAACATCGCACCACAGCCTGTGACCGAACCGGAAGCCCTCCTTGGTGGTCAGACGCCAGTTGGAGACAACCCTGCCGGAGCGGGACGGAGTCCGCAGGAGCACGGTGAAGGGGAACTCCTCGCCGGGCTGGATGGAGGCGTAGCAGATGGTAGACTCGCACGAGAACTCGACGTCGCGGGTGGCGGCGGGGTGGTTGGGGTCCAAGTGGCCCATGTAGTCGCCGCCGACAAACTTGACGGAGCAGCCGGCGGGCCATGCGACCTTACCCGTGTTGCGGAGGATCCACGTCTGCTCAAAGACGTGGTCCGGCCCAAAGACGGTGCCGTCCTGCACCGTGTCGCGCACGAAGGTGGCGACCAGGCCATCAGTGGACGGCTGCACAGGAGCAGGCTTCTCCTGCGGCTTCTCCTCGACCTTCACCGGCTGCTTCTCCTCCACCTTGGCGGGCTCAGACGGCTTGACGTCGACGACGGTCTGGACGCCGCTGACCAGCGAAGAGTGGGTGCTCGGCTCAGCAGCAGGGGCGGCAGGAGCCTGGGGCCCAGGACGAGCCCGGGTGCGGTCGCCCATGGTCGGCATCTGCTTGCCGTGCTGGTTCTCGCCGGTCGTCGTCACGCTGACGTGGCGCACCGGCGTCTTGAACTTGATGAGAGGATGGGTGCGGTTGTGCGTGTTGGCTGGGCTGGCCTCGCACGACGCGCAGAAGTCAGTGTCGTTGCAGACGGCGCACTTGAAGCGGTCGCCGACAATGTAGGTCGAGGTGGCGCGGGCGCCCGAGCACAGCGGGCCGTCGCAGTAGATGCCGTGGTGGACGGGCTTGGCTAGGGCGCGGTAGTGAGCGGCGCTGCCGTACTCGATCGGCTCGTAGACGGGCACGAAGCGATGGCCGGGGTGGATGAAGCCGGCGTTCACGACGCAGCTCGAGCAGTAGTCCCAGTCGGGGCAATCCAGGCACTTGTGGCGGATGCCCGTGATGCCAGCGTCACAGCCGTCGCAGATGGCATGGTGGAACTGACCGCGGCCGGCGGCGAGGCGGCGCGAGACGTCGGGCTCGAGCGGGGTGCCCTTGACAGCAGGAACGAAGGCATGCTTGGGATGATGACCGTGGCGGTCCTTGGCGAAGCAAGTCATGCACAGGTCGTAGTCATCGCAGGTGGTGCAGTGCAGAAACTCGGCCTCGGGCAGCTCCTGCACGCAGCAGTTGCAGGTGCGAATGTTGAAGTACAGCAGGTCGTTGAAGACGGGGACAATCCTCTCCCTAGCCACCGCGGGGCGCGAGTCCCGCTTGGGCGACGCCGTCTTTGGCTTCGGCTTGGGAGCCAGGCGCTCCGTGGTGCTGTTGATGATGACGCCATTCTTGACGAAACGCTTGATGAGCCAGTGGCTGGGACCCTTGCACGTAACCCCGCGGTCCACACAGTCCTGGCAGAGGTCAAAGTCGCCGTCGTCGCAGGTGGAACAATGATAGTGGGCGTCCGGGATAGTTCGGTCGCAGTTGTTGCAACAAACGGCATAGTTGGCACGGATCGCGGCGGGGCAGCCCGCAGCGCAGGAAGCCGGCGTGGATCCCGTCATAAACGCAGGCTTCTCAGCAGGCGCAGGACTCTCGGCCAAGGCGTCCTTCATCGACTCCACGATCGTCTCCTCGGTCTTGCTGGGGATGGTCTCGGGCGCAGGTGCAGATGCCGGGGTGCTCTCTTGCACGTTGGCGAGCGTCGAGTCCGAGACGACGGACTTCTCGGCTTCACGCTCGGTATCGGTAGGCTCGACGCTGGGGTGGTTCTCCTCTTCAGGGGCGTCCGAGACGGAGGCAGGCTTGGGCCTCGGCTTTTCCTCCTCGGGCCGAGTGCCGTTGACGGTCACGCGGAGCTTGAGCTTGTGCTTGGCCTTGGCAGCGCGGTACAGCTGCTTGTAGACGGCGACCTTGGTCTGGTCCAGGACAACATAGGCGGCGGCCGAGTCGGAGTACCGCTCAAAGAGGGCGTCGGCGTCGGAGGGGATGCCGAGTGCAGCTCGCAGCTTGCGCAGCTGTTAGCGTCATCATGGCAATGGTGTATGGCTTGGGCTGTCAAGCCGGCACTTAATGACTTACCCTGGACTCGAGCACGTTGATGCCCACATCGCGGAGAGGCAGCTTGAACCGGCGGGCCTCGCCGTCGATGGTCACCTTGAAGGTGATGGGGGTATCGGGGTTCGTGGGCTGTGCAGCAGACGCCATGGTGTCGATGGCCGAAGACTGCAGCAAGTCGAACAACGTCACCGGTCAGTAACTGTTGATGGTGGAGATTGAGAACCCGGGTATTTGTTGATGGATGGAAGGAAGAGGCGGATGGGGATGACGACGGGGAGTGCGGAGGCGGCGGAACGCGTGGCCCAGCTAAGCGCTGGTTGGTGTTTCAGAGGACTCACCCCGATTGCTGCGAGCGGGCGATGCTAATCTCTCGCAGTTCTCTGGACGAGATGCGAGCCTTGTTGAAGGTCCGCGCAGATGTTGATAGCGGGCAGGCTGTAGGAACGAGACTGTTGTCTCCTTAGAGTCGCGGGGTTGGCAGGGTGTTGATGGAGGAGAGGGTGGGAAGTGTTCGGAGCTTGCGGGAAAAGGCAGCACAGCAACCAACACTGACGCCTCAGGCAGGGCAGGCGGCCTGGAATCGGGCGGCGGGAGGAGGCGGCAGCTGTCAGTTGCGTTGGGACGAGGTATGATGTACTTAAATGTGGTAGGATGGTCAGCAGGCAGACAGACGCCTCGCAAGACAATGGGAGGCAAATGCGCAAAGGGCGGGCCGGCGGTGAACTGGCACTTAACAGAAGGCGGTAAGCGCTACCTCGGCCGTGTTACTGCGGTCTGAGGGGGGCCAGCTCGCTAACACAGGATCGGTAGCTGCCTGAGCCAATTGCCTCATCAGGCCAGGCCCGGGGATTTCGTCACCTCGCGCCAACCTGGGCTTGGTCCGACATGAGTCGCCGCCTCTGGGAACAGGGAGAGTTGCAATTGTCAGCTTCAAGAAGCTTGGAGAAGCTGCCGGGTGCTAGGTAAGCAGGCAATCACCTCATTTTGCTTTGGTTGTTCTAAGCTTCCTCCGATATGTTTTGAGCTATGTTTTTGCTTTACCGCCCTTCTTGTTGAAGCAGAACACTTTGGGAATCCAACCCGTCGCATCTGAGAGTGGTCTGGTGCTTGTTTCCGAGATACAACAGCTCTGTTAGTGTTTGCATGAGTGGACCCCTCACGTGGGCTCAGTCAACCCGCCTTGCCCGAGCTTGGAGAGCTTCCAAAAGAGGCTACTCCCAAGCTTTCTTTTACCGTTTCGGGGAGTCGAAAGGTCTTGCCGCTTGTCGTTTTATTCCTCTATCACACTCCACCCGTACAATACCATTGCTCCCTATCTGCTTGGATATCTATATCAAATCCTTCCATTGAGTACCAGAGTCCCGGTCTCTGTACCTATTCCACAGCAAATACCCTAGAGTTCACGCCAGACATGAGCATGGGCTGGCCCATAAACGCCAAGCAGTTCGTGCATCATCACGCCAGCCCCTCCCCACGCCTGCCCCACCTCGCCCGCCTTCTCTTGCATGAGATCAGCGCAGGGCTTCGTCCTCGCCAAACTGGGGAAGCAAATAAAGGTACTTCGTACCTGCTCCTTGCTGCTCCTACATAAGAGCCCGCGAAGTCCCGTTTCGCTCCAAGCAGGCTGAAGCGGAAGGCGGCAGGATTACGTCGCCGTCGCTGTCGGGCGATGGCGAGCGTCGTTTGCAGTGGCGATGTCAGGCCCGGCTTGGGGATCCGAAGTCGAGGGCGCTCAGGCGGCCTGGGCGTTTTCCGCTCTGTGTCGGCAGTCGGTGTTCGGCGCTTGTGAGAGGCGAGCATCGGCTTCTGTTGCTTGCTGCTGACCTGGTTGCTGTGGCCATCCGTCTGTTCGAGGTTGTTTATCAGAAGGTTCCCTGACTGACCGCCGCACAGATGCAACCTTGACGGATATACTGCCCGGCGCAGAAGCAGGGAAGTCCTGCGTTCAGGACCAGCAGCGGAGGAATTCAGCGGGATGGGCGACCGCGACCATGCCTGAGGTAAGGTATCAAGCAGCTCGCTCGGATCGACGCAGATGGTCAGATGACGGCCCTGCGCTTCTTGCCGGGAAGCACCGGGCTGCATTCCATGCAAGGAAATGCGACATCGTCGAAATCGACTGCTCAACTTCGAGAACCTGACGGCTGTCTTTCCGATCCGCAGATTGCAATCGCGGAAGCCTTCACCGGTCTCGACCCTCGAGAGGTCACTTCCAGCCAACGCGGTCTCAAAATCGGGACTTACCCGGTCCAAACTCCGAGCCGGCGTCGTTCCAGATTACGGAAGCACATACGCAACCCATTGCCGCCCCCGTTGCACCACATGCCGTGGCGCCGCACTGCGGGAGATGTTGGGCGCATGTTCTAAGACACCATTTCGCGACCACGACATCACCTAACCCGCTAGATCCAGCATTATATCTACCTATTGTCTATCTCCTCCCCTTTCCAAATACTCGGAACAAGGCCAATTCCTCTCACGGGTACTTCTCCCGATCAAGCGGCACGGGGTCAAAGATATACCCGATCCTGTTATCCAGCGTCGTCGCCCTCCCGTCAGGCAGGACGGGCCCAAACTTGGGGTGGACCAGCACGCCGGACTCGAATGGGTCGACCTTGATCTGCTCCATGCCCTCGATCAGCCGGTCCCAGTTGACGCACTCGTGCGCGATGGTACGGTTGCCGCCGGGTAGGATGCTGTTGTCGAACCAGATCATGGTCAGGGGTGTCTCATCGGCCTTGCACATGATGGCCTCGACGAGCATTTGTAGGCAGTGGACTGGCAGGTAAGAAGGTAAGGTTAGCCGTGGTAGGGTGATCGAGGGTTGACTTGACGTACGGCTGTGCTCCTGCTGCAGCTCTCTCTCAAAGTCGGTCATGTTGGGATAGTAGCGGTCTGGGAAGTGCGCTTGATGGAGGCGTTTCTGTGGGCATGGTCAGCCAATAGAAGAGAATCTCGACGACTGCGAGCCTCGGAAAGTGAGGCTTACAATGCAGTGCAGCTGGTGAACCCAGGCAAAGTTGGCTAGGTAATTGCCATTCTTGAGCCGGATGCCCGTCTTCTCTCGGCCGAGCTTCTTCATGTACGATGCCGGGACCTGGGCATAAAAGTACTGCATCAGGTTGGACCAGCGCGCGTCCAGCTCGTCGCTCGGCTGGCCGACCAGCGGGTAGTCCTTGGATGTCTCGGTCATCTCGAACACCTTGGGCTCGTACTCGATGTATTCTCGAATCGGGGCTGAAGGGTATGCCGTCAGTGGTCCGGTGTCTGAAGACGGACAGGGGAAACGCACAGTCAATGACATTGGCTCCGTGAAGCCTTTCCTTCTTCCACCATGCCGATGTGAGTGTGATGAGAAGCGCGGAGTACGCCGCAAGAGCCAAGAGACCCCCTAGGGAGATCAGGATGGTCTTCCTGAGCGACCTTTTTGGCCTGAAAGGGGTCGACGGGTCGCCATCGTAGAGGAGATTGTCTGAGGAGCCCGCTGATCGGTCGTCGGGGACTGGGGAATAGACTGGCTCGGAGCGTTTGTCCAGGAGGCCCATTGTTGAGACTATGCTGAGGTAAACGGCGAGAAGTGTATCAAAACTGAATCGTGCTCCCTGAGAATAGTACGGCCAGAGTTATGAATCACAGATGCCAGGGGAGGCCACCCCTCGTTGCCTCTTCATGATCCGCCAGGTGGGTATTCCATCCCCGTGTATGCACGTCGGGACAAACTGAAGTGGAAGGAGGTAGAGAAGGATTCCAAACACGTAGCTGATGCAGAAATCAACATGGAGATCTTCCCTTATCTGCGGTGCCTCCACCACCCGACACATCCGGAGGATCACTTTGCTGCTTCAGCATGATGCCGTCCTTCCTAAAACAACAACAGATTCGACTTCCCCGCGCCGGTAACTGGTCGGTTTGGATATCACCACAGACTACACATGAAGGCCCCGCTATTGCGTGTTGTTTATGCGCGATGAGGGGCGTCAAGATTCCCTGTTCTCACGGAGGTAGATCGGAATCCTTCCATCACGAGTATTTCCGGATCGGGAAGGTCTACAACACCAGTAATGTTGCCTGTTAGACCTGATGCCAAAAGCATATATCATGATAATTGTTCTTGAAGCCACTGCCTTCCCCTTTATCTCGAGCACACTCATCACAGTCTCTATACTCCAGCTCAGTATCGTCATCGTGCAATATCATCTCTCTTCCCCACCCTGAGGCTTTCCAGCGCCGTCCACAATGCAGATCAAGCAACTTGTCTTTGTGGCGCCTTTGCTCCTCGGCCTCGTCCACGGTGCCCCTACTCCGGCAGGAGAGACGGGTAAGACATCAGTCCACAACGTTTATGTCCCCCATGCTCACAAGACACAAGATGCCCTGGCCAAAAAAGCCAACCTCGTCAAAGACGCCGACGCAATCTGGCTCTGGAAGAAGGACGCCGCCGAGCTCCAGAAAGATGCCGACGCCATTTGGCTCTGGAAGAAGGACGAGCTCGTCAAGGACGCCGACGAGATTTGGCTGTGGAAGCGCGGGGAGCTGAAGCAGAAACTGCAAAAGGATGCTGATGCCATTTGGCTTTGGAAGAAGGACCAGCTGGCCAAGGACTCGGACGAGATTTGGCTGTGGAAGAAGGGTGAGCTCAAGGGCAAGCTGCAGAAGGATGCTGATGCCATCTGGCTGTGGAAGAACTGAAAGACTCCAAGAGCGGAGGTGTTGAAGCAGGCTGCTCGAATCTATCTTTCTTGTGCCATGATAGCATCGCGGTGTGAACGGGGAATAAAGACCATGACAGATGATCTCGTTGCACGTTGCAAGGAGGAATGCAGCCAAGACGGGAGCAAAAGCTTGAGAAGCTTGAGTTTCACGAGGTTTTGGCTCTCAAAGTACATGCCGCAGAGGGTCGGTCACCAAGCATACATGTATGGATGGCAAAAATTATGGCTCACTTCCTCGTGTTCTCTTTCTCAGAACGGCTGTTATGTGGAACACAAAAGACTTCTTGATCTTTTGGTCTTTGGGTTATTGGCCAGCGAAGATGTGGGATTCCTGTCACCACCGTAGTTCGGCATCCTCAACTACAAGACCCCCGGTTATTCACTAAACATTAGAGACGGAGATGTCTTGCATATAAAGATGCCACCTGCCTAGGTTGATATCTGTCAGACCCTCCCGTGCCCTAGCTTGTGCCCTAGCCCACTCTGGTCTGTACGCAAGTCCACCGCACCACTCTTCATTTCTAGCTGCAAACTCTACAGCCCTCCTTTTTCTATAGACATCTTCAATCTACCAGATCTTCAGCTTTATAACTACGCAGTAGCTATGTCAACAGGTTATGAGTCCTCTTGCTTCTGCTACAACCCTCTAACTAACCGTTCGATACGCGAAGCCCTTTTGCGTGGGCTAGCCTCGTTGATTCTATCGGTACTAACCATCTAGGTCTTGTATCTACTTACGGAAGGTCTTCTAGAACCCTATACAAGCGCTATACAATACCTTTTGTGAGAGATGAGCAATATGGGTCGCGAGGCTCGATGGCACTGCAAATACCACTCTATTCCGTTAATCGAAAGCTGAAGAAAAAAGAGAGAAAAGATCAAAATACAGGCGTGGGCTGGGGAGGAAGTGTGATGCGGGCACAGACCACCATGCGCACCAGGCTCCCAGAGCCCTGTTCCAACAAGTGCATGACCGGGAATGCGCATCCAACCCTAACCCCGGATCCGAGTGCATAAGGCACCAGGCGCATTCTCCGTCACAGTAACCCTCTTAGCACTCCTAGAAAGCTCCCGGCTTTACGAATCGGTGACCCAATGGATCTTTCTACGATGGACACGCGGGACGGCGAAACACTCCGGATGTCGAATATCCGAATAGGAGGTTCTATCTGGTTCGCGCTTAGCGCAGCGCCTGCTCAACGGCAAGCCCGACGGGAAGCTGGTGTATGTATGCGATGTAGTGATCTAGACCACTAGGTACGAGACTACCCCTACGTACCTGCTGCAAACGCTCCGGTTTCCGGCTTAGTTTCTGAGTGTTCTGATTATGATTTTGATTTACGCTCACGACATTTTGCGACTGTTATGCCTGACTATGAAGAGGACATGTACAATAATTAAGTCTTGTCTTTTGGATTATGTTCTTGCCGACCTGGTTGAGGGTCTTATGTTTTGGGTCTTAGATCTTGTTTCTGCTCAAGTTTTCGTCTTGGAGGAATAGGATTTTGTTTTGGCGGGGGGAAGTGTCACGGGATTCCCCGCTCCTATGGTCATGGTCATGTCATCTGTTCAGGCCTCTGCTTACGCACACGTCACAGGCCTCTGCTCTAGTACTTAAGGTCTGGTCGCATGCCCATTCCTGTCATCTAGCTCTTGCTCTCCTCGTAGCAATATCAATCTTGTATGTGCGAGCTGACCAGACCTTGGGTGGTGCCCGTCACATCTAGGTCCCTAGGTATACCTTCTATATTTATCGCTTAAACAAATATTCCTTACAACTCTAATATAGTACGCTATTTCTACAAGTATTAAAGTTAGTAACTAAGTAGTATTGAATATAATAGTAGTGGTATAAAGTTTAAAAGCTTGTTAAGTGATCTTCCTAAGTAGGTAGTATCTTAGCGGTTTTAGCGGTCTTAGCAATATTATAGAGCGGTTTTCTAGATCTAGGATAGAAAGATAATTTAAAAAGAAAAATAGATATAGATATTACTAAGTTATTAAACGCTAGTAAACTTCTCTATATATATCTATTTTTAAATATACTTTTAATTATAGTACTAGCTTAGTAGATAATATAAATTGTAGTTATTATTGTTATTATTATTAGTATTTACGGACCGTCAATGTCTAAGTGGTTCTAAGCGGTTCTAAGCGCTAGCGGCGCCCGGACTCGAAGCGCCTTATTGTAGCTAGCGTAAGGTCTGTTGTTGCTGCCGTAAGGTCTAGTGACGTTTGTAGGTCTGGAGTATAGTAACGTTTACAGGTCTGGAGCACTTCTTCCGAACGTTTTTAGGCCTTCCTCTGGTCTATAGAATATAGATCCCCTAGTTCCGCCCTGCCCTATACCTGTGCCAGCGTCGTAGCCTCCGAAGACCCAAGCCTGTGCCCCTGAGCATATCTCTAACATCGCCAGGTCTGAGCTTAGACAGCAGCCTCGCTCGAGCAATCCGCTGGAGTCAACAGGATCTCACAGAACAAAACGGCTGTCACAGGGATGGAAAGGATCTATGTATTACGGAGACTCAATGTAGTAAGGTCTATCCAAACACTACAGCTAGCAATGCCAAACTCTACTCCCTCCCCATAACCCAATAATACCCTCCAACGCCTCTCCCAGCGCCGCCTCATCATACCTTACCTTCCCTTTCTCCCCCACCCTCCCAGCAACCTTGACACACTCAATCCCCAACCTCCCCAGCTCCTCCACATCCACAACCGGCCCCTGCCCCTTCCCAACCTCCGGATCCAAATACACCAAATGCGTCACATATTCCCTCAACACCTCCTCTTCCCCAACCAACTCCGGCGCCCGGCTCTCAACACACGCCCTCGCAATAGCCGCCACAAAGTCCCTCGCCGTCATCGGATCCCGCCTCGGCCCCGTCTCTCTATCGATCCGGCTATTCAAGATCAACACCTTCCTCTTGATCCCCCCCTCGCCAATCGCCTGCCCGACCCTGCGCAATACCAAACTCGGGATGATACTCGTGTACAGACTCCCGATGCTATACACGACGGTATCGCTCGCCGCCATAGCCTCCACCACCTTGGGGTTTGCTGTGGGTGCAATCTCGTGGCCGTACGGGTTGATATACCACAGCCGTTCGATCCGCGCGGGCAAGTCCTCGTCGTCGTCCTTGCTAAACGCAATATTGGGACGCCGGAGGGCGGGCAGTGAACCCGGTAAGTTGGCGTCCTCGATGCGGTCGTGGTCGGCAGCGGTTAAGGCGGGGGCGATCTCCGGGTCGTCGGGGAGAGCGGTCGGCGCGGAGGGGTGCGAGATGGCGACTTGTCCTGCGATGGTGCTGCCGTCGCGCAGGCCGGCTGAGATGTGGTGCGTGAAGTTGGAGTTGATGGCGGGGAGGACCGAGATGGTGGGCGGGATGGAGCAGATCATGGAGAGGAGGTAGATGGCGGATTCGAAGGAGCCTGTGAAGATGCGGGCTCTGCACAGCAGAGGTTAGTTGGTCGTTGGTAAGGAAATGGTTGTGGCGTGACCTACCCCGCGAGGAACATGTTGCCGACACTGGCGCTGGCAAAGTTGAAGACGTTGGGCGGCCGGGCCCGCTTGACGATCTCGAGGTTGAGTGTGTTGAGCACGGAGCGGATCAGCTCCCGCTTGGGACTCGAGATGAAGCTCCAGAGCAGCGATCGCGACTCGACAATGTCGAGCCACTCAAAGCGAGCCTTCAAGGGGTCCGAGTCGAGCCGGTGCTCAAACAGCGCCTTGAGCGCCGACATCTCCTTGTCGTCTTCATGGTTGGGGATGAGCCGGACCAGTCGGCCTGCAGCAGGGTAAGCAACTCCTCATCTCGTATTCACTTGCATGAGCCCCGACTCACTCCGGATATCGCCAACACCTGACACTGTCAGTAAATGTACACTCCCCTCTGCCAAAGCCTCATGAGCACTCACTCGGCCCGCCGACAAAGCGGATCAGCTCAGATGAGCTGCCGCCGTTGTCGCTGATGGGAATGACGTAGTTGAGCTGGCATCGCCGCTTCTCGACGATCCGATTGAACACATCGACAAGGCTGTTTGCCGCCGTGCCTAGGGAGTCGAGATGATACGTCAGCTATGCTTCATGCTTGAGGAGAAGGGGGCTTTTGGAGGCGGGTCCGATCTGCCACTGGTCCAGACTCGTCCAAGGCGCACATACCTCCTGAGAAAACGGTAATGCCCAGCTTTTTGCCGTGCCCATTGTTGGTGTCGTCGGAAGCTGTCGAAGCCATTGATGATCGAGTCTGTGATTAGAAGTGAAGTGGAATGCGCCACAGAAGAAGGTGAGGTTGACTTGGGTGTTTGGCTGAGAGATACCCCTGAATGAGGCCAAGCCAAGGGATCGATTGGTACCTCAGCGTTGCTATGGTCACCAGACCGCGACAGGAAAACAAACCTCGATTAGTTCAGATTGAAGCTCGCTCAACCCGTCAGCTCCGTATTCACATCTCTTATATATATCCATATGCAAGGACTGATCACGAGTTGGTTTGAGTTTTGGCCACATTGCAGAGACCCTGTGGCGGTGCCGAACCTTACAGATCACCGTGACCGGCAAATTCACGGAAATTTGCACGTCCCCTGAATGTCATGATGAGCAATTGAGCATCCAACCAGCGAGGCTGAGCCTGAAGTTCAGGAGGATCAATACGACACAAGACAGAGAAACGGCAAGGCCAAGAGTCATATACAAGAACCCACTCTTCACGTCGTCTCGACTCTCTCATGCATGGGTCTCCTCATGACCCTCGACATCAGACCTTAGCGAAACAAACACAGATAGACGAACATTGAAGCAAATAGATGGCTTTTCGAAACCGCCTACAAGCAGGAACGCAGACAAGCCAGCGCCTGTAGCCAAAAGAGGAAAACCTGACATCATGAACATCCATACCGCGTCTCCTAACCACCGGGGCTGACCCCCTTTTCTGTCCAAACAAACCCAAATGCTATGCCCAAAAGCATCTGCAACAGCCATAAAAATGCAACGCAATGAACGGAGAGCAACACAGCAACCCCGAAGCCTAACCCCAGAGCGCCATGCAAAAAGGAAAAAGACAAACACAGCAATACAGGAAAGAAAACACGCCGAACCCTTGGTTGAAGGGAGAGAAACCATAGCAGCAACTCAACCAAAAAAACATGACTTGCTTCCTCCCATCAATCGGCCATCGCAATCACCCAGATGACGATGGTAAACCAGCCAGGCAAGCCAGGCGGTATCACCACCGCCATCACCACTACCACTCCCATAACAAACAGCAAGAACAACGTATCAAAAGCAAAAAGGAGAGGGGAACCAAATACGAGCCTCGATCCGCAAACCCGTCGAATTCCATTGAAGAGGGTAGATAGGTAGGTATGCCGCTGCGGGGGTAGATAGTAGTGTTGGTTTAGGTATGCCTTGTGGTGCCTTGTCCAGCGCAGGCGTTCCCCCGTTCGCTATCATGCAACAAAGAGCTCTCTCTCTGAACGAGGATGAGACCACCAGAAACGCACCAAAGATCGACGGGCTCGCTCGCAAACAAGGAGACTCATAGTGTATTCCCCTTCCCCTCCCTCAGTTCACCCTCCCCTACTCAACCCCTCAACTCGAACTCGACTAGTCTCCTGTTCACTCTCATAACCGCCTTCTCTTCCGCTTTGCGTCCCATTATCACGTCTTCCACATTCATCCATCCTTTCATCCATCCAACACGGGCTCCATGCCATGTCATCTCATGTCATGCTGTGCAATACCATGTCTCGATCTCCACCCACACCCAAACCACCGCCGGAATCAGATCACCGATTTCCCTCCCTCTCCGCCATCGGACCCGGAACCCACCCCGAAGGCGGACCAGGAACCACGCCCGAGGCGAAGAACCCAGCCCCTGCCCCAGGCGCAGCAGAAAAATACCCGGCGGCAGGGACAGCTGGGTGAGCCGCAACAGCAGGAACAAACGCCACCACCCCTCCCCCACGCTACTGGGTATGATAGTAAGGCATCGGCTGTTGGTAATAATACGCCGCCCCCGCATCCGGGCTGGGCGTCATTATGGGTCCCATGCCCACCATTCCCATCGGGGCAGGAGCATACGGAGGCTGGCCGGCGGGGGCACCGCCCGGGTAGGCGGGCGGATAACCCGGCGGCATGGTGGGGACCTGGGCGTAGTAGTCGTAGTATACCGTCCCTTGGGACTCGCGGGCGTCAACCAAATTGTGCTGTTGTAATTGTTGTTGTTGGGGTGCTCCTTGCCCGGCGGGTATCTCGCCGGCCTGGCTCGGTTGCGCGTAAGGAACGGGTTGCGGTTGCTGTTGTTGCTGTGCTGCGGGCACAAAGGCGGGGGCGTTTGCGTTGGGGGCCATGGTGGCGCCGAAGGGCTGGGGATAGTAGAAGCCCTGTTGGGGCTGCATCGAGTACGGCTGGCCGTAGAAGCCGGGTTGGGCATATGCGTTTGGCTGGAAGGGAGCAGCGTGGACGGCACGCTCCGGGATTTGCGACAGGGGTGTTGACGACGAGAACTGGGACTGGTGCGAAGGGTTGCGGACGTGTGTGTCTTGGGCAAAGGCGTTGGGCAGCTGGGGCGGAACTTGCTGGTGGAAAGCTTGCGGATAGGCGGCGGGAGCGTTTGCTGTCTGCTGCGCGGCAGGCTCGATGTTCTCCACAGAGACAGTCTTCTGGGGCCGTGGCTGATGCATGGGGATGGCGTTTGGTCGGTTCTCCTGGAACGTCGGCTTTTGAGGAAGAGGGTGCATTTGTGGCTGTGGAAACTCGGTGATGGAGGGTTCCGGCGCCTTCTGGGAAATCTCCGGCCTGGGTGGGATAGGCATAGCAACCGGGGGTTGAGCGAGGGGAGGAAGACGGACGACGGGCCGGGTGCTGTCAACCGGAAGAGGGGGCCGCGAGATGGCGGAGCCGGTAGGCGAGAGCATGAACTCCCGGCCAATGTCTGGAGCAATCGACGACCGGCGGCTGAGAGCGATGCTGGGGGAGTACATGCTTCCGTAGACGCTTCCGCCCCAGACGCTCGTGCTCCGAGAGAACACCCCTGACCCCAGGATCGACCGCGGGCCCTTGCCCCGCGCCCGCTGTTGGTTCGGCCGCATCGCTCTTGGGATAAAAATGAACGACCTGTCGCTCGCGGGGAAGATGTAGCGCGGCATGACCGGGGGGTCATGATAGGGGATCGAGATCCGAACAGGCTTGTCGCGGCGGAGAGGCGGACGATGGTCGGGCAGCTTGGTGTACTGCTTCAGCGCAAAGCCTGGGAATAGCTTGGGCTCGCCCATGGACGGAATAAACACCCTGATGGTCGTGTTGCCGATGTGCCTCTCGGTCGACATGGCTCGGTTGATGGGCGTCTTGCTCGTCGGCGCAGTCGGAATGACGCCGTTGCCGTTCGGAGGCCCTTCGTTGTTGAGGACGTAACGGGCCTGTCTAGGGGGTTGGGGTTCGGCGACCACCTCGTGCATGTCGTGCTTCCACATCCCGTTCGTAATCGGGTCCGGAACAGGTTGCACCTGGCTGGAGGAACGGTCAGTATCAGGAAGAGCGGTCCCCCAAGAGGACAGTCCGTACCTCATCGGGCCGAAGTGATTCCCAAACGCCCCCCGCCCTCGACCACGAGCGCCCCGGGGGAACGGCCGGAAGCCATTCGCAGCAGGGCCAGCATGCCGGTGGTCGTGCAGGAAGAAGGCGCCCCTATTGGGGACGAAGGTCGGGTCTTCGTCCCTCCTCCGCCTGTATTCCTCGTGCTCCCGCCGTTTCAACTCCTGCTGGGGCAGCCGGGGCTGCTGCTGCGTCGCGGCGCTTGAGCTGACAACAATTGGCGCTGCGTCCTTAGGCGGCGCGTGGCTGATGTCGTCAAAGTGCAGCTCGTCCCCGCCCTTTTCCTTGTCGGCCAGCGACAGCTTGCTGAGCATGGACTCGGCATCGGCTATCACGGGCTCGGCCGGCTTCGCTGCTGGGCTCTTGAGAGGCTCGGAACCGGTTCGACGGCGGAACCCCTTCGCGTGGCCGTTGCCTAGGGGTTTTCGGGCGTTGGGCGACGTGGGCGACGCATCGTCGATGTTGCTAGTATCGCTGTCGTCGGCGGGGTCGTGCTCGTCGCTAGCGATGGAGCCATCCGTCACCGAGTCATCGTCGAGGTCGGCCAGATCTGGAGCACCGTCGTCTTCGGCCTCGTCTTCAATGCGGCGGCGCTGGCCGATGATCTTCCTGCGTCTTACGCCTGCTGCAGCCATTGTGTGTGGAAGCAGGCGCCGCTGAGCGCTGGGTCGGTCGGATAGGCACCTAGTCGCGGAGGTGCGGGGAGCTGTGATGACGTCGCGGCTGCTCGCTCATGCGTCGGTGATGGAGGATGGCGGGCCTCTCAGTGCGCTGGGTGTCGCCGACTTTCTCCCAGAGCGAAAGGTGGGAGATGGCTGTGGCCGGAACCGTCCTGCGGTCGCAGAGACAACCGGCGATGGAAGTTGGGAACGGTGCACGCCGGAGCACGGAAAGGGCGAATCCAAAGCGGGCGTGACGAGCAAGCGCGAGCTTGTGTGAGGGGAGAGAACGAAGGATGCAGGTGCAACTTCGGTCTGAATGGGAAGTCCTGGTTTCGAAGCTGCCAGGAGCCCAAGTCGAGCAGGTCCAAGCAGGCTGGCCAGACCTTAGGCGACCGTGCTCCTCTCGATGGAAGAATGCGAATGGTCAGAAGACGAAAATGGAGCTCGTAGCGGCGATGTCCACCCAGTGGTCGCTGCTTGATGATGCTCGGCGAAGAAACGTATCCAAAAAGATGAAGGGCGGGAATTGGAGCAGCGTGGCCGGGAGGAATATCAAACGAGGCTGCACGACGATGGCGTTGTCTTTTTTTTAGGTCTCCTCCTCACGGGCTGGAGTTGAATTGAGCCTGGAAATCGCAGGGTGGCTCGGGCTGACTGCAACAGCAAAGTGCATGGTGGGAATAGTCGAGCTCCGCTTCGGGCTAGCGCTCAGAGTCCCCTGTTCATCGGCTCCACTCCCTGGTCGCTCAGCAGGGAAGTTCTCCAACACCCGCTTCTCGTCAACCTAAAGTTCCTTCTCGCAAGCCTTATCATCACCATTCACCACCGTTTTTTTCTACATATGTTCTGCGCTGACATTACATGTGCGACCGCACGGCCAACAGCATGCTACGTCCAGATTCTCTAGAAATCTCGTCGGTATCTTGACGATGCATCTCCAGTCGAAGCCGTGCTGCCTTGGGACCACACAGCCCACCTCCTCACCGAACCGTCTTTTTGTTGGGTACATCAGCAACACCGCGTCAAGCCGCCTCAACTAATGAGCTCTGAAGCCGCTGCGTAGGGATCAAGTAATTCCACCACCCTCCCCAAGATCGCACGCCTCGCCACAGCGAGCATCATGGGACGGCCGGGTCACCCTCTCCAGACACGTATGCCTGAGGTCATCCAGCAAGAGCTAGCCAGATGCCAACAGTTTCAGGGGCCCGGGAAGAGTCAGCCTCGGTGTCATGCGGAGAAGGTAGATCGGCCATAGCTCTCGATCATGGCAATGACGACCGCATTCCGTTCGATGGGCGCAATCTTGAGAGGGGTGTCACAGCTTCTTGAGGCTCACATTGCTGCCTCGACGGCACGTCGTTGAGGACGGAGCCGAGGCTGTCGTATGCGCGCTCAATTGTTGTCTTCCAAGGACGCTGTCGTCTAACTGTTGTCTCAGCTTCACCCAGGCTGCCGTTTTTGATTGGCCTTGAGTCTTCGGGGCCGCGGGTGTTTTCGCCTGTTGTGTACCCAGGGACCGCAGAGAGCAGACATTCGAGGCTGTCGGCTCGAGTTCTTTCATCTCTTCCAGCGATTTTCAGGCTCATTCGTCTGTCTCACATACTGATTGGACTCTCGCTCTCTGTCAAGAGCTAGCTTGTTCATTGAAGTCCCTCTTCTCCCGTTTCCTTGACCCTTCCAACACCAGACCGCAAGAAGTATCTGACCACTCAGACTCAACCTGAAAGTCTGACAGTCAGTCACCCTTGGCTTCCTCAAACCCGATACCCTCCCTCCAACTCCACTCACGCTTATGTCCAGCTTCACTCACACTCGTGTCCGACTTCACTCGCACTCAAGTCCGACTTCACTTACACTCATGTTCGACTTCACTCACACTTATGTCCAACTTCAACCCACGTATGGTCAAGTTCACTCTCCCATATGCCCAAAACGCAAACCATCTTCATCCCAGCATTCATAATCTCCAATTTGATTTAGTTGTACTTCGTACACCCGTCCTGCATAAATAAGTGGGTGGGGATATCAGCCCCCCCATCCTCCCCCCTAGCCCTGCCCAGCCAACACCAACACCACATGCAACACTCACTCCACAACACCATATTTACTCCATCTTCCACCGATATCCACAACACAACACCCAATCGTCGGCGGCAAGGTGGCCGAGCGGTCCAAGGCGCCAGGTTCAGGTCCACCTGAATTTGCAAATCTCACAAGATTTCCTGGTCTCAGTAATGGGGCGTGAGTTCGAATCTCACCCTTGTCAAGACAATTTCTTTTGTCTCGCTTGAGAACTCTTTTTGTAGTTTTGGCATTCCATCCGGCTCCTTCAACTTCCAAACTCCTGCTCGCTGGTATTAGGTGCAAGTGTACTGCCTCCGGAGCAGTGACGTGTAAAGTAGCCTCATGGTCATCGGACTCGGTGGCAGGAAGGTGACTGACTCTCAGAGCACATCAACTCGGCGATTCAGTCAAATTCAGAGACAGAGCAAAGACAAACTGAGATTGCATTCCGTTTTCTCTTGAACAACTAACACTACAATCGCACAAGCAGAACCGTCAGTAATAGTGGAGTGTGTGCAAGCCATTCCCCTGTCCTCGTCCTTCATCAGACGGCCATTCCGTCACAACCCTTGCTGCTGGCCTCGAAAAGCAACAGCAGATAACTGCCAAAGCCCCTTAGTTCCGCAAGGGATGGGGCGCGTCCCGAGACAGCTCAAGACTTGGCCTCTTGCGACGCCTCCGCGGTTTGGGGCTTCTCAATCTTCGGGACGGCACCGAAACGCTTGTGGCCCAGGTCCCAAATCTGTGTCACAACCAGTCAGCCCTGATGCCAAATCACAGTCAAACATTTGGCATGTTGAACGTACCGCGTAAATCGACTTGAGGAACGAATCACCCAGAATGTCAAAGGGGTTCTCTCCGCGCGACTGGACGCCCCCGTACCACGACTTGTCGTCGGCCATGGCGAAGAGCAGGTCTTGCTTCTGAATCTCAAACAGAGAGCCGCCGACAGCGATGCTGAGCGCAGGCAGGTCCTCCACGCGGATGTCCTTGGGAATGATGTAGCCCTGGTACTCCACCGAGTACTGGGCACCGGGGATCTGAGAGTACAGGGCCTCGCAGACCTCGTCCGAGACCAGAGCGAGCGTGGTGCCCGTGTCGCCGATGGCCATGTTGCCAGTCAGAGAGACGGCCTTGCCGTTGACCGAGGCTTTCTCGCTCTTGAACATCCAGAAGCCCTGCGAGGTCTTGACGTTGGTCCAGTGGATGTCCTGGCCAGACTGCTTCACGAGGTCCTGGTCGATCCAGCCGAACGTGTAGAACGACTTCTCCTGCAGGTCGCGTGAGCTGTACAGGGCCGACGTGAAGAGGGAGGCGTTCTTGGGAATGTCCTCCTGGGCGATCATGTTCTCGACGGCCGTCGGCTGGGGGTCAGGCTGGCCGTTCGACTGGATCGTGTTGATCTTGCCAAATGCCAGACCGAGCAGGCCGTCCATGGCGCCCTGGTTCTGGGAGAACTCGGCCGACATCTCCGTGGCGACTTCGATGGCCTGGTCCTTGATGCGCAGACCGCCAACTGAAAGGAGGTCGGTGCCGACGATGCCCGAGGCGGAGCTGCCATCGCCATATTGGATCCGCCAGGTTTTGCCGTCCGCGGGCTTGAAAGTCGACGACTTCTTGGAGTCGAAGCTCTTGGGGCTCACCTGCAGGTTCTTTGTCAGCATTACGCTCGCCAGCACGTTGTGGAATGCCATACCCAGAGATCGGCAGAGCCGGTGTCGAAGTCCAGCATGACCTTCTGCGGCTCGGTGCCGATCGAGACCTCGCAAAGGTACTCTGTGTCGTTCTGCTGATCCTCGGCGGTGACCTTGCCCGGCTTGTCATCGTCCTTGAGCTTTTTGAAGAGGCCCTCCCACACATGGCCAGGCTTGACGCCGGGGGCAACCTTGCCGGAGGTGCCATCAGCCTTGGTGAACTTCTGGAAGTATGGGCCGGGCTTGGTGGGCTGGAAGCCGAAGCGCTTCATGGCCGAGACGTAGGACTTGGTGCCATGGCGCTGGTACTTGCTGTTGGGGACAATCTTGACCTTGTGCAGGCCGAGGTCTTTGCGAAGCTTCTCCTGATGCTCAAACATGGCGGCCATGGCGGCCTTGGCGGACTCCGGTGTTGCCATTGTGATGGAAGGGAAGCTTGATGGTCGGTCTCACGAAGGAGGTGTCGGAGGCTGTCAGGATGCTAGGATGTGTCGAGAGATCCGGCGAGGGTTCCGCGAGGAAAGCTGGAAATGTGACAAGATGCGAGAATGTGAAGAAGATGGTCGAGATTTGATCGGGAGAAGAATCGTGAGAATCGAGAGAGGGAGGGAGAGAGATTGAAATACCCGAGAGCTGGGGACTGGCCGGTCTTGCTCCAGCGCTGTGATATGGAAAGAGCGCGTGAACCAGTGTCATCATCGCGGGCGGGGCTGACATGAAGGGGAAAGAGTGAACACGGAATCTGAAGAGAAAAGTTGACTTCTTTCCGTCGCAGTGGTGGCAGCCTGGGCCGGGAGACACTCAGGGCAGGCACGGCGGAGGGCGGATGCCCTCGGCGGGGACTTACGCCGGGCAGGAACCCAGCCGATGTGACTGCTCCCTTGTCCGCGCCTGCTTCGCGGGCAACTGAAGGCAGTCCAGCTAGGAGTCACAAGGTCACGTTCGACACCGCGACCCGGGCTGTCTAATCGAAAGCGCATCGCGGTGGGAGGAGCAACCGGCAATCCACAAACTCCTCAGTGCTCAACCGGGAAGAGCAAGTGACAAAGCGAGAAGAATGCTCAGGCGCCCCCCGGGCCGTTGGGCATCGATGCTCGGAGACATCATCTCAGCTTGACTCTCCCGAAAAAGAAGCCCCTGACTCCGTTGCTCAACCAGCACTCCTCGCCGTCAACGAGCGAGTCCGCCAGGATGGTGCCCTCGACAGCAAGTCCTCTGTGCCCGGTTAGCATTATGAAGCTGCAATCGGCTCCCCTCCCGGCGTAGTTCACATACTTCTCGAGAGCCCACCTTCTCGACGTCCCACTCTGGCCTCCACTACCCTCGTCCGCACTATACTCCCTGCTCACAGCGGGAGTCACCCATCTCCCGTCCCTCCAGAAGTAGGAAGTCGCGATAGAACCCTCCATGACAGCGCCGGTCGCCTCATTGACGATGAGGACCTCCTTCATGTCAGTCGGCTTGATCTGCGCCCGTTGCCTGGCGCCGTCGTAGGCGGCCCGCTTGGTCGTCTTGAAGTGGGTGTACTCGGAGCGGGCTGTTTGTGGGCCGTCCACCAGGACTTCGTAGACTGGGGATTTGGAGGGAATTCTGTCGCTGACCTCGTTGCTGGGGACATCTTCCGGGGCAGGCAGTTGTTCTGGAAAGAGATTCGCAAGGGTCGTGCTGGGGACGGGGCCTGAGCTTATCGACAGCTTTCCATCTTTCGTGATGGATATTCTCACCCTCAAGGGAGACTGCTGGTCGTCTCCAATGTTGGATACAATAAAATTCGCTAATTTTTCCAGGCCGGAATCCCCTTCTAGAACCTTGACGGCGGCATCCCAACCCCAGTGAACGGCTCCTTGGAGCATGCGGTCCCGGTGGTAGTCGAGCATGTAGAAGGGTGACTTGTTGACCCAGTTCCAGCCGGCCCACGCCAGGTTGTTGTCCGGAGCCTGAAGGAGTGCCGGGTCATAGCGGAGGGACGTGAACAGCTCGAAGTCGTCCGCCATTGAGCCAGGTTCGATGGTGGAAGAGGGATTTCGAGATCGTTGGAAGACCGTGAGCTACACGACTGACCAAGGTGGTCTACTTGTTTTGTTTGAGTCCTTCACCTGTCAACAGCTGAATGTGACTGCGTTGCATGAAAACAGCGGGTTATTCGATCTCTATTGTCGCAGTGCTTGCGGCCGATGAACTCGAATGCCAAACACCAAATGTCCCATCTTGGAAGGTGCGACTGGGGTGAGGCCACGCCAAGCCAGGCAGGGCCAGGGCGCGGCCAGTCCCGGAAAAACAGCAGAGGCCCACTGCAGCGACGCAATTGGGCGCGTCCGAAAGCGCCGATTTTTTTGTTCCAAGCTCCCGTGCCGGCGAAGCAGCTGCCCGCAAGCTTTGATGCACCCGACCTGCATCATCGAATCCGCGAAACACCGCGTCGCATCGCAGCATCTCCCCATTCCCTGTGTACCAGCAGACCCGGGTTCTTCTATTTCCCTTCGTGTCGAGTTTTCATCTAGACTCGACAGTCAACAACATCAGACCCATGGCGCCCCCCGTTCCCGCCGGTCTTACAGGGACCCCGTCGGCGCCAATACCCGCCGACCCGTCGCTATGGGATCGCATCTCGACGTGGGTCTCGGAGCACAAGGCCGTCGTCTACACCATTGCCGGCGTGGCCGTCGTCGTCACAACCGCGGGTGCTGTTTACTACGTCCGCAGCAACCAGGTGAGCTCTACCCGGCCGCCCAGCACGCGACCTCTTCCTGATCAGGATTTGGCCCGCTAATACATCTCCTCCCCTACAGGAACCCAAAGACACACAACCTAAACTCAGCAAGAAGGAGAGGCGGAAACGGAAACAAGCCGAGAGGGACGCAGAAGCCCAGAAAGCATCCTCATCCGCCAAGGAAGCCGAGGCTCCCGCTCCTACAGCCAAGGCTGCCTCCGTCGAGTCCGCCGACGAGCTGCCCGAAATCGACGAGACCACAGTCCAGACTCTTACCGAGGCGCAGCGCAAAGAATACGCCCAGAAGTTGAAGGAGGCCGGCAACAAGGCTTACAATGCTAAGGAACTTGAGAAGGCCATCGGGCTCTACACAAAGGCGATTCTCTGCAAGCCGGATCCTGTCTACTACTCCAACAGGGCCGCCTGCTACAATGCGCTGAGCCAATGGGAAAAGGTCGTCGAGGACACCACCGCCGCCGTCAGCCTCGATCCTGAGTACATCAAGGCCCTCAACCGCCGCGCCAACGCCTACGAGCACCTGGGCAAGTACAGCGAGGCCCTCCTCGACTTCACCGCAAGCTGCATCATCGACGGCTTCAGGAACGAGCAGACCGCAAATGCTGTCGAGCGGCTGCTCAAGAAGTTTGCCGAGACCAAGGCGAAGGAGATCCTGGAGACCAAGCCATCCAAGCTTCCGAGCTCTACCTTTGTCGGAAACTACCTGCAGAGCTTCCGCGCCAAGCCCCGCCCCGTCGGTCTGGAGGATTCAGTCGAGCTGTCGGAGGAGACCGGGCTGGGCCAGCTGCAGAAAGGACTGAAGGCGTTGGAGAGCAAGACCGGGCCGGGCTACGAGGAGGCTGGCGAGGCTTTTGATAAGGCTTTGGACCTGGGTGATCTCGGCGAGCACGAGGCGTACGCTTACAACCTTCGTGGTACCTTCCGGTGCCTCAAGGGCAGGCACGAGGAGGCCCTCGCGGATCTCTCCAAGAGCATCGAGCTCGACCCCGCCATGACGCAGAGCTACATCAAGCGGGCGAGCATGAACCTGGAGCTTGGTAAGCCTGACTGATCGATGTGCTGCCGTCCCCCAAGACTGACGTTCCCTAGGTAACCCCGAGAAGGCCGAGGAGGATTTCGCCGCGGCGCTGTCCAAGAATGCCGAGGATCCCGACATCTACTACCACCGTGCTCAGCTGCACTTCATCAAGGGCGAGTTCGCTGAGGCGCAAAAGGACTACCAGAAGTCGATCGACCTCGACCGCGACTTCATCTTCTCCCACATCCAGCTCGGCGTGACCCAGTACAAGATGGGCTCGATCGCCTCGTCCATGGCCACGTTCCGGCGGTGCATCAAGAACTTTGAGAAGACGCCCGACGTGTACAACTACTACGGCGAGCTGCTCCTCGACCAGGGCAAGTACCACGAGGCCATCGAGAAGTTTGACACCGCCATTGAGCTCGAGCGGGAGACCAAGCCCACATGCATGAACGTGCTGCCGCTGATCAACAAGGCCCTCGCCCTGTTCCAGTGGAAGCAGGACTTCTCCGAGGCCGAGAAGCTCTGCGAGAAGGCCCTCATCAGTAAGTCAAGCCACCCTTACCAAGTTCAATATCCCCACTGACACGCACGAAACTAGTCGACCCCGAGTGCGACATCGCCGTCGCCACCATGGCCCAGCTGCTCCTCCAGCAGGGCAAGGTGACCGAGGCCCTCAAATACTTTGAGCGCGCTGCCGAGCTGGCACGCACCGAGGGCGAGCTGGTCAACGCCCTGTCCTACGCCGAGGCCACCCGGACCCAGATTCAGGTCCAGGAGAAGTACCCCAAGTTGGCGAGCAAGCTGCAGGGTATGGGCCAGGGCATGATGCGGTAAATTCGGCCTGCTTGACTGGGATGGAATGTGGTGATTTGGAAAGAGTCGCCGCGGCTCACCTGTCCGTTGATGGGCACGGACAGGGGCTGGGTTGAAAGTGTAAAATGAATTGCTTACGCAGCAAACCGTGGCGGGGACACATGTGTGCCTGGGTTTTCTCTTTATATTTGTCCCCGGAAGGGGGGCATTGTACGATGGGAGGAAAAGAAGCCCGGGGCGGCCGGCTATATGGCCAGCGGTGGTGCACCTGGCATACCGCAGAACATTTGGACTTTTTATGGGAAGGAAGGGGTTATCATGGTTTGCGCAGGTACCTGAACTGAGACATTGGGGCACCTAGCGCTTGTATTGTAAACGCGTACCTCTAGCTAATACTACTTCCCTCAAGTATTCATGTCTTGTCTCAAGTGCTGTTCAGGAGGTGAGGCAGTCTAGGGGAGACCAAGGTGGGATAGAATGCGTGTGTGACGCAGAATGGACTTGGGGACAAAGACAGGAGGAGACAAATCGCCCTGGACGTACATCACGAGCACCATACTACCAGGTAACTGATATCGAAGAACGAAAACTAGGATGGGTAGGGAAGCAGCTCAAGCCCGTCACTCCAGAGACCGATATGAAATTCAAAACCATGTCTCCCTATGCTTTTCCCTCTAGAAGTGCAAACTCCAGTACAAGTACCTCGACAACTATCCCAAACGACCGACCAGGGTGAATCATTAGTTATTCAGTGCCGAATACACATGTGTGCTGCTGTCGTACAACCGTAAACAGATACCTAGACGTGACCCTCCCTTGCCACTCCCATCATCGTCCCAATCCACGAAGGTCTACTATACCTCATTACAAAACGACAGGTCAAGCGGGTACCGCTGCTCATGGCCACCGCTGAACTTGAACCACAAACAAATGCGCCCGCCCGTATCCTGAATGGAATACGACGCATAAAAGAAATCGACGGGGATATAAGACCAACCCTCAACCGTCGTCACTCCGAACCAGGGGTTGAGCTAGGCTTGCTCATGTCTCCATCTCCGCCGGAACCAACCTCCCACAGCACGGCTAGCACGCCACAACCACCCTGCCAACACATTCCCCAGAAGCCGCCATCGCCCACTCATCATCATCCCAAACAGGAACGCGATGCCACTCTTCCGACTCAACAAACCCCTCAAAGCACATTCCCAGCTGTTCGTATTTGTCAACACGACACAATTATTCCGGTTCGAAGCACTCTAAGCAGTCTTGTTGCCGCCGGGGGGATTTCTCGTCAACGCGAGGCCCAACCCGACACCAAGCGCAATGACAATCACAATCAGGATGCACACGCCCAGGCACCACCACTTGAGCTTGCGCGCGCGGCGGGCGTGCTGCACGCCCTTCTCGATATGGACGTTGGCCTGGCCCAGGTGGCCCGTGGCCTCCTCGGCCTTGTCGGCGACCTGCTGGATGACGGCGCCCTGCTGGACGATCTGCTCGTTGAGGATCTGCAGGAGGTCGAGCAACTCCATGATGGACTTTTCGATCTTGACCATGTCGTTGTGCCGTGCGCGGACGGCGCCCAGGACCGCGGAGGCTTGGCCTGTCCGGTTTGAGCGGAGCTAGATTGAGAAAAAGTGGTTAGCGGCGGAGAAAAGGAAGAGGTGGCAGGAGAAAAAGAACGTACAGCACTCTGGAAAATGCCCTCATTGCCCCAATCGGCGTCAGCCGCCTGCTGCACCTGCTCCTCGGTGGCGTCCGGGTTGATGATGCGGTACTGGCGGGCGATCTGCTCGCGATAGCGCTGCTTGTACTGCTGCTCCTCCTCGAGGAAGCGCTGGATCGTGTCCTTGAAGTCGTTGTTGAGGCTCTCGAACTGGCGCTTCTTGAGCCCAAAGCTGCCGTCCGCCGTGCGCTCCGTGTCGCCCTTGAGCTGCTGGATCTGGCTGCGGATCGACGTGTTCTTGAGCTGCGTCGCCGCCACCAGGTCGTCCAGCTGCTGCCGCGGCGCGTTGTCGCTGCTGGCCAGCGCCTGCTGGTGGAGCGTCTCGATGTTCTTGATGTTGGTCGTCAGGGACTGGATGTCCTGGCGCACCGCCGACACGCGCTGCAGGAACTCGGTCTGGGACAGCACATGGCCGCCTTGCTGGGGCTGCAGCGAGCCGTACTGTTCTTGTTGCTGGTGCGGCGACCCATACTGCTGCTCTTGGGGATGTGGCGCTCCGTACTGTTGCTGTGGCGAGCCGTAAGACTGTTGAGGGGAGCCGTAAGACTGCTGGCCGTAGGATTGCTGGCCATATGGTTGCATCTCATGCTGTTCCTGTCGCGTTGATCTCGTCAGCTTTCTGGATACAGGTACAGTCGCGCAACCCGTCGAATGATGTGGACGGACAGAATCAATCGACAGAAGCACCGCAAGGCTGATGCAATCCGGGGAAGCACTCACTCCTTGACCATAGCCGTAACCGGCCTCGGCGCCGGGCCCCTGGTTGTAGGGGTTGTAGGACATGGCTGTTCAATTGAATAATCCTTGGTTGATTGAATGCTCGCAGCGGTTCAATTCGCGGTTGCAGGGTAGTTTTGCCTCTCTGGCGATAGTGATGGCTTGGTGGTTTATTGTGTAGAAACAATGAAGAACAACAAAGTTTCCAGGTTGGTTGAGGTGCGGTCAGCGAAGGACCGTCTTTTTGGCGAGATTACCCTGCTGGGCAGCTGCTTCGCCCTGCTGCGGTCGGCTGTGCTCTGGTTCTTGTTCGGTCGTCCAGTCCCGCGACCCGCAGTGACCGCTTTTCTCCGCATTTTAAGCGCAGCTAGGGGCTTGAACCACGAATTGGGATGAAGAACTGGCCATTTTCTTCTCCACACTAACTGCTAAGCTGAGGTCGAAAGTCCTTCGTTAACCTTGCCTCAACGGAGAAGCGGGAAAAACGAAAGACGTGAAAAATACCTTATGGAAGTACAGAAAATAATTCACAAATTATCTTGCTTGTATATGCGAGTACCGTGAAGCAGAGAGTCATCCCTCAGTATCCCGCCGGGCCAGCGCAGGTCCCGACACGGCAAGCTCGGGGTGCTGGTCACGAAAAGGCATGGCGTCACCCAAACGAGGCTGAGAGCGTGGATCTGCAGGTCCCCACATTTTGTTTTGCCTCGATGCGACCTCGCTGCCGCCTGCCTCAGCCTTGGCTTGCGTGGGCTCGAAACACTCAAACAGTCACATGCAGGTCTCAGCTTTCGAAGTTCTAGAACTTGACTTCGAGCCTTCAATTCTCGGTTCGTCCTGTGTGCCCAACTTTCACTGACCGGAAAGGAGGTTGATGTCTGTGAATGAAGCTCAAACCTACCCTTGGCGTTTCCGTACCCCCATCAACTCGCTGACATACCCTTACGTCCCCGGCAAGGCACCCACCGACGGATTTGCCTTTCACCTTAGCCGCCCTTGGTTCGAGGAAGCGCTAGGCAGACAATCTGCACCTCACTCTGACCCCAGCTATTGTGTATCCCACTATCATTGGGTCTTCCAGTCCCGTGGCTGCATTTGTACCGCCATTATCCCATGGATAAAGCCGACATTTCCTCGACCTGCCATTTATCGACCCTGAGTAGCCTCACGACATGGCCCGAGTCGCGACCTCATCTGGCCGCGGGTCTGGCTGGACGCCGCAAACCGGGCCCAGAAAGACGCCATTTGAAATAAAGCGCCCTGCAAGAACTCAGAAGTAGTTCTTCTTCCTGCCGGTGCGGGTGTACTGGCTGAGATGCCACTCGACGTCCGCATCCTTGTTCTCCAGGGTGCCCATGGTGATGGAGAACGGCCTCATGGTGAAGCGCGGCCCGACCTCGCTCAATTCCACAGAGTTGTAGCTGGTCCGGACGTAGACGTGGTGGCGTACTTCGATGCAGTCGTCCTGGTTCACAAACGTGATGACACGGTTGCCGGCCGTCTTGCTGGCCGTGGGATCCCGTGGCGGCCACAGGTGCTTCAGGATCTTGACTACCCGGAGGCCGAGGGGCGTCTTGAAGTTCTCAAAGATCAAGTGCGGGTAGCTCTCGCTTACCGTCCCCTTTATTGACCGCGGAATGTCTGCTCGCAGAACCACGTTGTGCAGGGAGGCCATCAGGGTCGGGCCGTGAGGGAAGTGACTGATGGTGATGGCTGTCGGCGTTCCGCGGTGCTCGTGGAGGAGAACAATATCGCTGAGGCGTTCGCTCTGCGCAGACCGTACCAGTTCGGGGAGGACGAGGTTGCCACGATTGAGCCGAATCCCCGTGGGGAACAGGAGTCGTATCTCCTTGGAGAAGGACATTAACCTAGAGCTGGGGTCTCTCGATGTTGTCACCAGCACCCTCGGATCTGCATCGAGTCAGCAACTGCCCGGCAGCGCAACACCTTCCCCCAAGAGGCGTCCCAGCACGTACCTACGACGCCCGACAGCTCTGAGTATTCGTCGTCGATATCGAGCGATTCGTCCCCGGCGACATCACGAGACACATCGTAGTCGTAATCTTTCCGTAGCTGCTTATCGTTGGCAATCGATGGGTCCAGGGGCTTGCCCGAGGCCAAGGCGGCTCTCAGCTTTGCCCTCTTCTCTGCAACTTCTGCATCGCGCAGGAGAAGTGCTCGGCGGTAGAGATAGTCTCTCCTCTGGCGGGCTTGTTTGCGCTGCAAAGCGCACTTAGTAAATGCTCCAGTCTGAGTAGAGTACCGAAATACGTACGATCATTGTTTGCCCCTTGGTTTCTGCTGAATCCCAGGTTGATGCGGTGCCTTAAGTTTTGAGCCAGGTTTGGCCGATTGTCTGGATGCGATTGCAAAAATTCCCCTCGAGGCTGAGAACGACAGGGGCTGTTCGGCGCAAATGGTGGGGCTGCCGTAGCGCAGGGCCCGCTGAAAAAAAGTTTGGAGCACGGACTCTTGGACGCGGCCTTTCCCACCACATGCCGCTTCTCCGCCACTTGCCTTTCGCGGCAAACCGCAACCCACCTCACCGCGTCCGAAACACTGGAACTTGGAAGATCTGAGTCGTCGACCGGCCGTCTCAGCAAAACAACGCAGCCACGGAACCGCGGGCTTGCAGCCGCTTCGACTTGCACCAGCGATGATGTGACAGTCTTTACAACCAATTTGTTCCATCCTCTCTAGTACATCAAGCCGGCCCCTGCGCCACTGACACCTAAATTTATTCATCGACAGTCGGTGGATTCCAGGTTAGCCTCCTCGACCGACTCCGATTCTCTCCCTGCACGCCGTTGGTGCCGCCGCGGAACTGGCTCGATACTGCAACCCAACACGTACCGAGGCCCGACGACGTCGATTTTCAGCTGTACTGGTACTGACGAGCCGGCTCCCTCTTCTAGCCGCCGCTGTCTTCGCCCTGCGCTTCCGACATGGAGGGCGCTTTCACCCACCTCGGGAACCACCTTGTTTCCGATTCTGCTTCCGCCATCAAGGCCGGCGGCGCCGACGAGCTGTCAAACATCGACCCGGACGAGAGCGTGCTCTACAGCGCCTATGGGGGACGCGGTGCTCGCTCGGGCCTCGGTAATGCGAGGCGCCGCCAAGATGACGACGACAACGAGACCGAGGTCTTCGACGACGACGACGAGAGCCTGGTCAGCGTTCCAGTTGATGGCATGAAGGGTCTCAAGTTGAACGCACCGGAAGAGGAGAAGGAACTCCCAGCCCATGCCTGCGCGTGAGTGCACCTTGAGTTGTATGGTTGTAAGCTGCGAGGGAGTTGCTGACTGATCCTGACAGGTACTGCGGCATCCACTCCCCAGCAAGCGTCGTCAAGTGCCTTGCGTGCAACAAGTGGTTCTGCAGCTCCCGCGGCAACCTGGTCTCCTCCCACATCGTCAACCACCTCGTCCGCGCCCGTCACAAGGAGGTCCAGCTCCACCCGCAGTCATCCCTGGGCGACACGACCCTCGAGTGCTACAACTGCGGAACCAAGAATGTTTTCATGCTCGGCTTTATTCCCGCCAAGTCTGATACCGTCGTGGTTCTCCTCTGCCGGCAGCCCTGCGCCTCGAGCACCTCGACCAAGGATATGAGCTGGGATATATCGAGATGGCAGCCCCTCATTGAAGACCGCTCGTTCCTGAATTGGCTCGTCCAGCCGCCCACCGACGCCGAGCAGCTGCGCGCACGTCACCTTACGCAGTCCATGATCTCGAAGCTCGAGGAGATGTGGAAGGAAACCCCTGGCGCCACTGTTGCCGACCTTGAAAAAGGTGCCGGTGTGGATGACGAGCCTCAGCCCGTGCTGCTCAAGTACGAGGATCCCTACCACTACCAGAACATTTTCGGGCCGCTTGTCAAGATGGAGTCCGACTACGACAAGAAGCTGAAGGAGGCGCAATCTGAAGACAACCTCCAGGTGCGTTGGGACGTTGGGCTCAACAACAAGCATATGGCAAGTTTCATTCTCCCCAAGATCGAATCGGGCGATGTCAAGCTGGCAGTGGGCGACGAGATGAGGCTCAAGTACAAGGGCGATCTCCGCCCAGCGTGGGAGGGCGTGGGCTATGTCATCAAGATTCCCAACAACCAGTCCGACGAGGTGACGCTCGAGCTGCGCAAGTCCGGCAACGACAAACTCGTGCCGACCGATGTTACTACGAATTTCTCGGCCGACTACGTCTGGAAAGCCACGTCATATGACCGGATGCAGTTCGCCATGAAGACGTTTGCCGTCGACGAGATGAGCGTCTCGGGCTACATCTTCCACAAGCTGCTCGGCCACGAAGTCGCAGTTGCCCCGATGAAGACGCCGATGCCTAAGAAGTTTCAGGCCCCGGGCCTGCCCGAGCTGAACCACAGCCAGATCACGGCCATCAAGACGGTGCTGTCGACGCCTCTCAGTCTGATCCAAGGTCCCCCGGGCACCGGCAAGACGGTCACGTCGGCCACCATCATCTACCATTTGGCCAAGATGAATAACAGCCAGGTTCTGGTTTGCGCTCCGTCCAACGTCGCCGTCGACCAGCTCTGCGAGCGTGTCAGCCAAACTGGCCTGAAGGTTGTCCGCCTGACGGCCAAATCCCGCGAAGATGTCGAGTCTTCCGTCAAGAAGCTGGCTCTTCACGAACAGGTGAAGATGGTCGACTCAAACTCGGAGCTCGCTAAGTTCGCGAAACTGAAGGCTCTGCACAATGAGCTTTCCTCCCAGGATGAAAAGAAGTACAAGCAGCTGACGCGTGCTGCCGAGCGCGAGATTCTCAACAACGCGGACGTAGTGTGCTGCACCTGTGTTGGAGCCGGCGACCCGAGGCTCGCCAAGATGAAGTTCCGCAATGTCCTGATCGACGAGTCGACACAGTCTGCCGAACCAGAGTGCATGATTCCTCTCGTCCTCGGATGCAAGCAGGTGGTGCTCGTTGGCGACCACAAGCAGCTCGGCCCCGTCATTATGAACAAGAAGGCGGCCAAGGCGGGTCTCAACCAGTCGCTCTTCGAGCGGCTGGTCAAGCTCAACTTTACCCCGATCCGGCTGAACGTGCAGTACCGCATGCATCCCTGCCTCTCCGAGTTCCCGTCCAACATGTTCTATGACGGCTCGCTGCAGAATGGCGTCACGGTTTCAGAGCGTCTCAGGAAGGACGTGGATTTCCCCTGGCCGGTCGCCGAGATGCCCATGATGTTCTGGGTCACCACTGGCATGGAGGAAATTTCGGCATCCGGCACGTCTTACCTCAACCGCACCGAGGCCGCCAACGTTGAGAAGGTTGTCACGCGCTTCTTTAAGGCGGGCGTCAAGCCCGGCGCGATCGGCGTCATCACCCCGTATGAAGGCCAGCGCAGCTACATTGTGAGCACGATGCAGAACACGGGCACGTTCAAGAAGGAAGACTACAAGGAGGTCGAAGTCGCGTCCGTGGACGCCTTCCAGGGCCGTGAGAAGGACTTTATTGTCCTGTCCTGCGTCCGCTCCAACGACAACCAGGGCATTGGTTTCCTGTCGGATCCCCGCCGTCTCAACGTCGCGCTGACCCGTGCCAAGTACGGGCTGGTCATCATCGGCAACCCCAAGGTTTTGTCGAAGCACGAGCTGTGGCACCATCTTCTGGTCCATTTCAAGGACCGAAAGTGCCTGGTCGAGGGCCCTCTCACCAACCTGCAGACCTCACTCCTGCAGTTCAGCCGACCCAAGGCGGCTTTCCGCCCTCCCAAGTACCACCAACAGACGCAGCACGTGGCTGGCGGCTATCCCAACGGTCGCTACGGTGGCATGGGCGGCCCTGGCAGGGACTACGAGACGGGCTCGGTGCTGTCGTACATCCCCGACGACGTGTCGTCCATCCACAGCTCCGCCCTGGGCGGCGCCGGGCTGAGCGCGTATCCGCACATGTTCTCCAACTTCCATCCCGACCAGTGGCCGGGTCTGCCGGGCATGAGCGCGGGCGGCCGCCCCGGCGCCAAGGGCCGCGGCCGCGGCGGCGCCGAGAGCATCGCTGGCGAAAGCGTCGCCAACAGCGAGTTCACCGACGCCAGCGCCAGCGTCATTGGCGGGAAGGGCGTCGGCCAGGGCGGCGCGAGCCTCGGCGCCGGTCTTAGCGAGACGGTCGGCTCGGCCCGTCCGACGTCGTACAGCCAGAGCGACCGGCTCAAGCAGTACGTCGAGAGCGGCGGCCGCTTGGGCACCGGCAACGGGTATGGGCGGCGGTTGGATGACGATGAGAAGAGCATCAGCACCGCTTTTGCTAGCCAGATAGGATCCGGATTCGACTGAGGGATCAGAGGATAGTTTTTGTTGGTTTTGCTACATGCAAGATGAAGGACAAAGGCAGGCAACCGCACCGAATCCTAGGCGCAGCAGCCTACCCGCCCTCCGCCCCTCCGGACCTCGGTCGAGCATGCGATCCCGGCGCTGTAGGAGCATAGGATCCAAGAAGGGCTGGGTAGATGCTTTGCAAAAAGCACCCCTCTCGACCGGCGGAGTACTTGCTCCTCTGCCGCTCACCGCATGCTTGCATCAAGCATTGCTCGGCCCATCACGAGCGCCAGCATTATTAGCTTGAGGAGCTCGCTCAGCCTTTGGCCAGAGGAGCCGCACGCTTGAAATTGATGGGCTCTTACGCTTGACGGGTGGTCCAGGAGGAATAGCTCATTGCGGAACGGGGAAAAGGCAGCGGCGGAGAAGTGCCCAACACCCACTGGTGGACATTGGGACTTTCTACCTGCGTCTAGGACTCGGGGACAGTCTTGGAGGAGAAGGAAAGAGGAGGAATATGGAGAGTCGCTCATTACATGCCGAGGCAAGGCGTGACTTCACAGCGAAGAAGTCGAGATGCACCACTGGTGCTTTTGGAGCTTCCTCGACTGACATGACTGCTGGCAAGCCACTCGTTTCTTGAGCCAGTCTGATTGACCAGACTATTAGCGAACAGACAGACAGATAGACAGAAAAACAGCGGACGCTCATTCACTCATTCAGCCCTGGGACGCGATGATCCATGTGAGAACGGGGAGATGGCCGGGGAGCCGCCATGACACCCTCGCTTACAGCGGCTAACAAGCAATGCCTCTCTCCCATCGAAGCACCACGCGGGCGCTTAAGTTGGCCACTCGCAACCACCGAAACGACAAAGCAGTCGTCTTGGCATGAGACGGTTAACGTCAGAGGCGTAAAGTAAGCGCCGTTGGCGAAGCTGCGTTCCAAGATCTGGAATTTCAGGGTCTTGCAGTTGGCTGGACGTTTCCTCGTGATCAGCCCTTTTGTTTCTTCTCTTTCTTTCGCCTCTCTCAGCCACGTTTCTTTGCTGCCCAATTCCCTGAAAATGACCAAAGTCGACCAGTGACTGGGGTTCATTGACTGTCGCCTCATCTTCTTCAACACACCGCCACCCTGCTGCAGCTGGCCTGCATTCTTTCCGATCGCCAAGCCTGCGTCATCGCCCCTCCTGCTTCGAGACACTTCTTCCCGCCTGATTTCCTCAGATCGACCTGAGATTTCTCCCATTTCACAGTTCGCAGTTACAACACCAACCATGACATCACCAGAAGCTGCCCCAGCTCTCGAGAACGGAGCCGACCCGGCTGCCAAGCCAGCGCCGGAGCACGCTCCGGCCGTCGCGGAAGCCAAGTCGACGACCCCGCCTCCGACGACCACCCCGGCCAACGCCGTACCCGTGACAGACCACGACGACGAAGTAAACCCGTTGGATTTTGACGGTTCAGTCGAGAGCAACCACGACCTGCCGTCCCCGGAAACCATCCGCAAGATCGACAACTATGTCGTACTAGACCGCGACGGCAAGTCGCACACCTTCCGCAGCCTCTACACGGGCAAGCACACGGCGCGCCGGGTGCTGATTATCTTTGTCCGGCACTTTTACTGCGGTGTTCGTTCACCATTCTCTCCTCCCTCCTCCTTCTGCCATCCCACGTCTTTGACGACTAGAGACTGACTGGATTGCTTCTTAGAACTGCCAAAACTACCTCCGCACCCTCTCCGAGTCCATCACCCCCTCCTCCCTCCTCGCTTTGCCGACCCCAACATTCATCTGCGTCATCGGCTGCGGCGACCCAGCCCTCATCGACATGTACGCCGAGGCAACCCAATGCCCCTTCCCCATCTACGCCGACCCCACCCGCAAGCTGTACTCGGAGCTGGGCATGGTGCGCACCCTCGCGCTGGGCTCGCGGCCGGCGTACATGAAGCAGAATCTGTTTGTCAGCAGCTTGCAGAGCATCGCGCAGGGGTTGAAGAATATCCCCAAGGGCTTGGCGCTGAAGGGGGGTGATAGCAGGCAGATTGGAGGGGAGTTCTTGTTTGAGCCTGTCGGTGGTGCTGGCCCGGGGGGTATGGTGACGCCTTTGAGTCCGACGCTGCCCAAGGCTTGGGTGGAGGGAAACAAAAATGAAAAAGGGGAGGAGGAGACGGGGGACAAGGGGAGGGTGAGCGAGGCGAGTTTGGATGGGAAGGGGGAGGAGGGGGCCGAGGGGGAGGATAGGATTGTTACGTGGTGTCATCGGATGAAGAATACGAGGGATCATGCTGAGATTCCGGTGTTGATGGAGGTGTTGGGGCTGGAGGGGGGTGGGAAGCCGGCGGTGGGGGGTAGGGAGAGGAAGGGAACGGGGGCGAGCTTGGCGGGGAAGTGAGGGCGGAGGGATATGGTGCGGATTTGCTGTGATATTGTGAGTGAGCGTGGAGTTTGGGTCTGGTTGTAACTAACATAGCTTGGTGTTTGGGGTTTGAAATTTGCTTCGGCTGTGAATGATACTGATTTCCACAGGTCCGGCGTTGCTCGCGATATCTCTGTCAAGTGGGAATTGTCATTCACAGGGTGCTGTGCGACGGGCATAACGGAGACTCCCTCCACTGCCTGCTGAGATGGGCTAGCCTTACATGCCGGCACCCGCCGTGATGGTACAGATACGGGCGAATATCAACCACCGGGCTACGTGGGCGGCTCTACGATCAAAGCAGATAGGCACGGCGCCCTTTCTGCCGGTCACTGCAGGCCTACCTGCAATGTGCTGTGGTGGTGGCAAAATGGGCAGAATGAGGTCCACGCTCACCAAGAGCTGCTGTGAACCACCAAGAGCGGCCAGAGCGAGGTGAGGCTACGACAGATCCATCTGGGTGACACCGGTAAGGGTTGCCTGTCAAACTTCGAAGGTTGGGCATATTTGACATACATGGCACAGCAAGGCTTCGTGGGAGGTTGCGCAGGCCGATTGGGGAGGCCTGTCCCCCTTAAACTCGGTCCATCTCATGCCTGACTGCAACCAAGACTACCTTGCTGACCGTTCGACCGTCCAGACCCGAATCCAAACTTTTTGAAACGATGTGAGACGTTGACTGACTAACATGACGACCGTCTGTACCATCACAGGCACTCCAGACCTCTACGGCCTCGGCATCCGCGTCTCCTTCTATCTCCTATGGTTTTTCGTCCTCATCGGCGAGCGCTGCCACGAACGCCACGCCCAGGTCCCGCGGACCGTGGAGCTGGTACTGGCCTATGCCGTCTTCCTAGGCCTGGCCATGGCAGCTTCAACCGGGACCGTCTTTGCCGCGGAGGTGTACATCGCCCTGCTTCTTATCTCGACGACAGTCTACCTCCTCGTCCCCCGGCACACCACCGACCTGGTCGCCTGGATCCGGCCGGACCTTGGGCTCGGCACGCAGCGTGGGACATTCGGTTTCATCGGTGTTGCCCGGTGCTTGTTCGTGCTGATCGTCATCAGTCTGCACCTGTGGTTCTGGGGGACGGGAGTGGATTCGGCGGATATCGACCGAGCCGTGAGGCAGCAGGGTGGTGATGCCTGTCAACCGCCGCAGCAGTTTGGCTTTGCTTTTGGGCCGGTTGAGATGCACATCGGCGGATTCAGGGCGATGAATGTCCTGCTGATGCTCGCCCTCCTTGCCGGGGGCGTGGTCATTGGGGCTATGAAGGCAGGGGTGATCAGGAGGAAGAAGTCGAGGCGTCGAAGGAAAGCCAAGTATGTGGCGGGCGGGGAATAATTGCCCTGTCATGACCTGTTTTGAGTGTGAATCAAGCTGACAACTGCAGCCGGAAGCGAATTCGCGTGTTGAAAGAGATTGAGACCTTTGGCGGTCTAACAGTTGCGTGTATCCTCGTCGCCGCCATCGAACTGACGATCCAATGGAACGGGATCTCCGACGTCGTCAACCAAGTTACGACTGCTGCGCAGTTGATACCGCTTGGGATTGTCATTGCGCTGATCCTGGTGTTTCTGTATGATCTGAGGAACGGTATCCCTGGAGAAGAGGGCAGCAGTACTACCAGCAGCAGTAGCAGCGGGAGCGGCAGCGGTAGCGGCAGCCCTGGTCCCTCGTCTTCCTCAAGTGGGGGGAATGGCTTCGTAAGGTTTTCAAGGTCAGTAGAGCGAGAGATCTGGGCAAGTGACCGACGAGAGATACTGACGAACCTGGTAGACCGTGGCCTCCAACGTCTCCTTACCCTATTCCTGCCGAACCTGTTCCCGCTCCCCCGAATCCAACTTACCGTCCTCCACCTCCACCTGCTCCATACGTTACCTCTGCCTCTTCTTCCGATTCGGACCCGGACTCTCCACCCCCTCCTGCTGAGGACCCTGCTCAGACGGTCCCAGCACCTCCTCCGCCATCAGCGGCAACAGCAGCAGAAAAGGTCGAAAACACTCCGACTGAGCCGCCGATCTCGCCAGTTATTATCGACGTATCTCCCACGCGCAAACCGCGGCCACGTGGGCCAAGATCCATGTCAAGTCGGCGTGGATGAGGAAAAAAGAGAAGGAAAGAAGACTCAACAGACTCACCACCCAGCTCCCGAAGGAGATGGATGGCTACGAGAATCCCTGGGGCCACGGGATTTTACTTCGATCGATCGATGGCGGACCGCGGGGGATTGGCATTCGAAAAGCGGCGGTGGGGGGTGAAGGTCGACGAATCGAACCGGTAACCAACCTTGAGGAGGCAGTGTCCCAACGGTGATGTTTTGGTCCCCGAGGCTGCTCTCCAATTTAGGTCATTGACCCTTTTGGGAGGGGCGATGGTGAGGAGAGTGCTGGATCTGATACATATGAGGCGGGTGGCTGGAAGGTGTGTAGGTGCTTGTGGGTGAGGTGAGTTGGGATGGAAGTTCAGGTGGCAGAGGCTGGGTGGTGGTGCCGGGGGCTCGCACTCCCTGGAGATACAACCGGTATGAATTGGAGTTTGATGCTGTTTATGGGACAAGGGGGAGTCGTTGAAAGCGTATGATGGCTGTGACTTGGCGGTGTTGCCGGCTCGTGCTGAAGAAATTCCTCCTCCTGCCCTCACTGCACATGGAACCTCTCTGACAAGGGCTCCTTCAGTGGCACCGCTGTCTCATTGGGCTAGGATGCCAACACTTTGTCAATTGCACGTCAGCCTCACCATGTTGGCATCTCGAGGACACAGAAATCCTAGGTAATCGAAGTACACCACTCTGTCAAAACGCCACAGACAGACCGAGGAAGTCTTACCATCGCAACGATTGTCCATGAAACACCATCTGAGTTACCGAACTGTGATCCTCAGAGAAGTTCAAACCTTGCTAGCGGAAGGGGAAACTGTTACTTCCCCGGAAATGGCGCGAAAGGGCAACCTGGAAGTGAGGCAGCTCAGCACAAGTCGCACCTTCCTTCCGACTCGAAGTCACCAGGCAACCAATTCGCTTGATCCCGCCCAATCTCAAAATCTCAAGATGGGACTCGCGATTTCTGTCTCCTCACGACGACTCCTGGTACAGTACCTGATCTTCACCAACAAGTACATCCCGGTCGTCCTCTGCCATTTTTAACGACACGATACCCACTCGCATTTCACACAGCATCCTCACATCATGCGCCCAGTCACAGATAGACCAGCCCTCGAAGAGCCATGGGCCAAGAGGCTGAGAGCGACCAGATCTCGAAGCATCAAGCCTGGCCAGGAGCACCTCCCGTCTCCAAAGCCAACCAACCCAAGCAGCACTGACAACATCCCGTCTTCCTCCTCGTCCGATGACCACAAGCAGAAGCCAAAGTCAAACCCAGTTCAGACGCTCCGAGAGCGCCTCGTTCCGCTGCCCAAGAAACCCGCGCCTCTCCCGCCGCTCGACGGCGTAACAGCCGGCAAGAAGCCCGCCTCCAAACCCTCAGTCGCCCCCTTTTTCAAGCGCATCGAAGCGGCCTTCGAGGACAAGCCCTCTCACACTACAAAACCCAACCATGGCAACACCACTGCGAAAGCCCCGGCCCGCTCCCCCTCCCCAGACGCAGAAGACCTGATCCAGCAGCTCAAGGGTTCGTCCCCTGCCCCGTCATTTTCTGACGCTCACACCAACTAACCCCAACTCCCACCACAGAACACTACCTCCAAACAGCAACCTCGCTCCACAAGCGCGCAACAATGCACCTCGCCCAAACGCACTCATCCCTCGGTCTCAAACTCAACCGGTCCCTCGTCCAGCCCGACGCAACCTTCCTGGACGAGACAGAGTCACAGATCAAGAAGCTCTCCCAGCCGCTCGACAGGTTCCGCATCCGCTCGCAGCAGCGCGCCGCCGATGGGACGATGAAAAGTGAGGAGCACACGGTGGGCGAGCTGATTGCCCGCGCCGAAGAGCAGGTCCGGCAGTTTGAACAGGAGGTGGGCGCGCTGTGGGAGGAGTGGGCTGTTGCCGAGGGGGCGGTGAGAAACCTGCTGAAGGGGGTTGCTACCTCATCGAAAGACGACGGTGGTGAAGAAGGGGAGGAGGTGCTGAGGCTGTTTGGTGAGAAGATTGAGAGGGAGATTGCCGAGGCCGAGGAGGAGGTTGTTGAGCTTGGGGAGGAGACGGTAGGGGTTATGAAGGAGATTGAGAAGGTGAGTTTCTCTTTGGGCGTGTATGTGGTCGGGAAGGGGTGCTGACGGGTGACAGGACTTTCGGAAGACTACGCTGCCGGACTTGCACACTTTCTTCCAATCCATCGACGAGCCGTGAGGATGTTATGGGTATTCAAGCTGGCTGGCTATTTGGTGGAATTTACGTTGCCTCTTGCTGAGATTTGGTGATGAGATAATCTGGTTGCTCTCATGTAGCAGTGAAGTATGAGGAGGTTGCAGCCCAGGGGTAACATGTGCTGACTGATATCCAACGACAACGGTGTAAGATCGCAACCATCACTTCAGATACATCTGTGCATTTCCGCATATCTACCAGCTCTATGGTATCTATGCCGCCGTCACGTAGCATGCGCAATGCTCAACCGCCCAGTCCCCCAAACGCCGCTCCCAAAAAGCCACTTTTCGCCATGCTCAACGCTGACGCTGATGCTCTGCAATGCAAATGAAGACAACCGCCCAAAAATGAAAGCGAAATTTACTCCTGCTCGTTCACCACGACGCCCCAAGGATGCTGCTCGTTGCCGTACATGATGTCGGTCATCCAGGTCTTGATCTTGGCCGTGTACTGGCCGCTCTCGCCCTTGACCATGGGGATGTGGATGTCGTAGCCGCGGTGGCGGATCTGCGAGACGGGGCAGATGAAGAACTGGAGAAAGTCAGTTGACATGTTTAACCAGGAACACGGAAAAGAGAGGAGAGAACATACCGCCGTACCGGCCGCAAAAGCCTCAATCAACCGCCCCTCCTTATCCGCCGCGACCACCTCATCAATGGTATACCGCCTCTCAACAACCTCCAGCTCCTCAGCCAACCGCTCCCTCGCAAGCTCCACCACACTCCGCCTCGTCACGCCATCCAGAATCAACTTATCATCCAACGGCGCCGTCACAAGCTGCAGCTTCCCCCCTTCCTCCTCCCTTGCCCGCCACACAACAAAGAAATTGCTCGCCCCGGCCTCGGTGCAGTACCCCTCGGGACCATACAGCCACAGGATCTGCCCGAACCCGCGCTCCCGCGCCTCGTTGGTCGCCAGCAGGCTGGGGCCGTAGTTAGCGCCCACCTTGGCGTACCCGAACCCGCCCACCCACGCGCGCACCATGTCCTCCGGGTTGGTGTGCAGCTTCATGCCTCCCGCTGGAGTATCCATGCGCGGCATGAAGGAGGCCGTGATGAAGAGGAGGGCTTCCTTGGGCGCTTGGACGCCGAGTTGCGGCTGGGTGCCGATCACCGCGGGGCGGAGGTACAGGTAGGAACCGGGGCGGTCGCGCGGGAGCCACTTGGGCCCGTCGACGGCCATGAGCGCGAGGATGAGTTTTTCGAGCTCGGCCGGGTCGAAGCCCGGGAGGGAGATGCGGAGCGTGGACATGAGCATGCGCTTGGCGTTGAGGTTGGGGCGGAAGAGGCGCAGCGCGCCGTCGTGGCCGCGGTAGGCCTTGAGGCCCTCGAAGCACTCGGTGGCGTAGTGCAGGACGGAGGCGGTCGGCATGAGGGTCAGCGGGCCGTAGGGCTTGAGTTCGGGCGCGGACCAGCCCGTCGAGGCCTTCCAGGAGACGGTGATCATGTGGTCGGTGCAGATGGTCTCGTTGCCGGAGCAGGCCGTGGCTTCGTCCGGGACCGCACGGGCGGTGGGGTCGGCGCGGGTGATGGTCAGCTTGGAGGCGTCCAGACCGGGGAGGGCGCCGGCGCCGTTGGTGCCGTTGGCGTGGCCATTGGTGCCGTTGGTATGCCCGTTGGTGTGGCCGTTGGTCTTGCCGTTGGCCAGGGATGGCTGCTCGGCGATCTTGTGCTCCATGGCGGTCGAGGTGAGGTCCTCGGCGGGGCGTTTTTGAGGAAGCATGGTGGTTGAGAGATCTGGATGTTCGAGTGAAAGAAGGGAGAAGGGGGTGTGAGAAGTCTCAATGGGCAAGGGATGTCAGGCACGGGGCACTGGACAAAGAAAGGTGGGCGAGGGAAGATGTAGAAGGGAAGAGAACCAGGACCCGGGAGTCATGCGGGCCGGGCAAGTCTTTTTAAGGTCCGGGTTCCAAGTTCAAGTGACTAAACTGGGGGTGCACGTTTCCAGGGTAGCCGGCATCAACTTTTGACCTTCTTGGGACCGATTGGTCAATTGGCCGCCCCAGGTTTATCCACCATGGAGTTGGAACTCCCCTCCGTGTCGAGAGCAGGGCGCAGGGCCTGCCCCTGAGCCGCTTCTACACTCAACACTTACACAACACTTACACTTTTAGACTGTTCCATGCATATCTCCAGCCGGCTGAATGTGCCGGAGGTTTCCGCGTTCGGTTGGTATGTGTCCAATCTCCCCTGACTGGCTCAGTGCATGACGTGCGGTGCTGGATTTGGTCTCGTAGACAATATTGCAGGCTGCAAGGGCAGGTTTGCCGTGTACGTCGTTCTGCAGCCGTGCCGTCCATTGCATCAACGGTGTTCAAGGCTCCGAGCACCGGAGGGGAGGCGTCGAAAGGGGCGTTCAGCGTTTGAGGTCGTTCTTGACTCATAAAAGCGGTGGGACTCAGGGCCAGCCTCTCGGGAGGCGGAGGGGCCGAGTCGCGAACCGGTGGAGTTTGTTCGACAATGGGGGCAACGGCCGAGTTCGCAGATCTGTCCGCTCGTCCCAAGACGCCGAGACACAGCATCGGACGTGTGACCATCTGTCCTCGAGATCAATTGACGGTTTTATGGCGTAGAGGATCCACAGAAACCCGATACAACGCGCTGCAAAGCGTGCGTGATGAAAGAGCGAAAAGCGCGGATCGGAGGTCGTGGAATTTGTTCCATTGGCCCGCGGGTAGCCGCGGATAGGCGCGATAAGCAAGATGCCGCTGTCCAATCAGAGGCTTATCGCACCTGCTCCGCGCCGGCCAAAAGAGGGCCAAGGAAGGAAGGGAGTCCGTCGCCGCATCCCTTCCCGGTCCGAAGTCTCATCGCTCGCACCGATGACTCGGGTCGACGTTACACCCGGCCGATGGTTGGGCCGTGGCCCCCACGCGCGCGACCCGATCGCCATCGGAGCCCTTCGAAGTTCGAACTGCGATACGAGGGCCAGCGTCAGTGCTCTGCCGACAACGGAGTGGCCGTCCGATGAACTGTCATCGAACGCACGATTTGCAAGCTCGACATCAATCAGACGAACCGATCGCCGAGAAAGGTTCAGGATTTCCCGTTGAAAACAAGTGTCTCCAAACGGTAATAGCGGTCACCGGCCCAGTCCGCTCACGCCGGCGCCCGACAACGCTCCACGTGGGTCCCGACTGTCCACCGGATCCGGTCGGGTTCGGACGCCAACGTGCTCGGGCAGTCCAGCTCATCTGAGCTTACTTGCTGACACCGGCTTGCCCGTTCCGGTGTCCTTCGGATTCTGACACGCGGCAAAGCCGGGTTGCCGGCGCGTCCGCCAACTCACCGTTCGAGCCTCATAGGTCAACACAAGTGTCAGCGCGGGTGGTTGCGCTAGATGGCAGGGAGTATCTTGCTGAATACGCCCGCGCCGATATCTCACAACCCGAGTCTCATACTCCTGATGGATATCGCGTTCCAGAAGACAGTGGTCTCACCGACGATGAATCTTCAAATTTTCGTCAGCAAAGACCACCAGTCCCCCTCCAAGAGTCCGAAGGAGCCTCCAAAGAGAACGGCCGCCGTGCCCTGCCCGGGTTGACTCTCGCGGATAAATAGCCCCCGCATCGAGTGATGCCAGATGGCACGACGGGAGGAGCCTGCTGCATGATGGGGGCGCTGCAGTTGTGATTGGATCCCGCGCTCATGGCGATGTGGTGCTGTTGTGGCCCAACCTCCATGCCTGAACCTCGAGTTAGCTCTGACTACACACTCTCGAGGTCTGTCCATGATGCCACTCGTCTCTCTTGTGAGAGCAATTGTTCTTTGTTTTCAAAGCAATCATCTCTAGTTCAACCCTGAAGCTGCTCTTGATGGTTTGGTCATCTGTCAAGCCCCCCTTTCCTTCTCTTTCTTCCCTTCGACACGGCCAGCGCCATGTCCAAAGACGCCAAGGATCACAAGCATAGGCCTGATGCTCTGCGACAACCGCAGAGAAAAGATTCCTTCTCGTCAATCCTTTCATGGGCCGCACTGCAGGGCAAGATCACGGCTTCCAAGACTCCAAGTACACCCTCCTCTTCGCCATCGGCCCAAGCAACCCCTGGCAACGGCACCAGGCCGCGAAGACACAGCCATAGCACCGGCACCGACCCAAGATCGAAGGCACGTAGAGGTTCCTCCACATTTCGAAGGTTCTCGTTTTCGGCGTCGACCACGATCCACGATGGGGCTAGTACTAAGACGAGACACCCAAAGACATCCATGGCGGCAGACTCGAGAGCCTCGCCGGGGACTTCCAAAACCGCCAAGAATGGTTCCTCGGAGAAGATCAACAAGGCTCCAGATGGCAAGATGACGACTCCAGCCCGGCCCCAAAGCGCCCAAGACAAGCCAAGGTAAACAAAACGGCGTTATCCGTTGTCTAAAGTGCTAACACACCCATCGCAGGTCAGCTGGATCTCCAGCCCCCATGCCCAAGTCCATCCTCCGCGTCTCCAGCCCGGAAGGCCACAAACGCCCCAGACAATTCGTCAGCCCAGAAACCGGAGAACCCACCAGCCCGGACCTACCCCCTTCCTCCCCCATCTTCAGCCCCCTCTCCCCGGACTCCCCGCCCGGCTCCCCGCCCACATCCCCCGTCCAACGACCCATGTCCCCCGGCGCAACAGTCCGCTTCGCCAAAGCCACAATCCACCGCGTCGACGTCGGCCCGGGCCGCCGGCGCTTCCTGCCCGTCAAGCGCAAGAGCAAGAGCACCCTGACCTACATCTCGCCGCTCGACCCGGGGGCGCAAAGGGGGATGCCAAAGACGATGCTGCAGAGCCCCACCAAGCTGCGCCGCCACCAGGAGAACCAGGCCGCCATGGGAAGGTACTGGCTGCGCACCGAGGAGGAGGAGGCCCAGTGGCGTGCTGAGGCCGAGAGGAGGGCTGCTGAGGAGGCTGAGAGGTATAGCAAGGAGCCGGCTAGTCCGCCTCCGGCGGGGCAGGGGGCCAGTTCTGCTGCTGGTGATGGGGGGAATGGTGACGGAGGGGTGGAAAGTGGGCTTGGGGATAAGGTTGCGGCGATTGATAAATTGTCTCCGCTGGATGGCGATCCGGCGCTGGGCAAGGTCGAGGAGGAGCTGGCCGCGTCCGAGTCGGAGGATTCGGATGAGGAGGCTGGGGCGAAGTGTAATCAGGAGGAGGCTGGACATGTTGAGTTGAAAGGAGCGGAAGAGAAGCGAGGTGCTGAAGGAGCCGGGGAGGTCAGGGTGGACGCAGGAAGAGCCGCTGAAGAACCCAAGGGGCCTGATATGCAGACCAGAGCTTCTTCATCAGAAGGAACACTACCTTCATCTGAGGCTCCGAAACAAGCCAAAGCCAGCACGGCCGAGCCAGACCCGACAACCACAGCTTCAACGATGCCAAAACCGGCAGCACAACCAGCAGCTACTACAGCCGCCGCACCATCATCACCAAAAACAGAAACCAAAACACTGGAGGACGCCAAGCTTGCCGAATCAAGGTCATTCTTCGAAAGGCTAGCCGAGAAGCAAGCAGCAGAGGAGCGGGCAGCACGAAGCCCGTCCCCGACAAGCACCGTCGAGCCGCCGGAACCACGTATAACCAAGCCCAGAACAGACGGCTCCAAACCAGCCCGCTCCTCCTCCAGCTCCCTCTCAAAGGAAAAGCCAGCACGCGCGACTTCATCAGGTCATTCCAGCAGCGCCAGCAGCTCGAGCACTAGAAACAGCTCAAGTTCCGGCTCAGGAGAACACCTCGCCAGAACCTCCTCCAGAGAAAAGGAGAAGGAAAAGGAGAGAGAGAAGGAGAAAGAGAAAGGAAAAGAAAAAGAGAAGGAAAAGGAAAAGCCCAAAGAGAGATTGAGAACGTTTTCAAATCCCTACAGATCGCCGACTATGAACCTCAAGTCAGGACCGGGAGGAGACAGAACACCAAAGACATATGGCCCCCCCTCCTCCTCATCTTCCTCCTCCAACAAGACGAGCCACAGCCACAGCAGCAGCAACCATTTGCACTTGTCTGGGCGGAGAGGAAGGCGGTATTTTGAGGATCATAAGCAAAAACAGGGCATTACAGCATGATCAGAATCCTTTTGTTAACTGTCTGTGTTGCTTGGAGGCGTGGATTATCATTGTGATAGGGTTCCTTGGATGGTTTCGCTCATTGACTTTGTTGTTTTTCCCTTCATTGGTGATACGTCGCCATTCTTTTCCGGTTTTCTTTTTCTTTTTCCGGCCCTGCCTGCACTTCGGTCTATAATGTCTACGACCTTTAAATCTTCCCTTTTGTTTACTTTCGCCGGCCACGTTACCGCTGAGGCGGCCTTTCCAATGTTATGATTCAAACGATGAGGCCATGAGACGACGAGGATGACAATAAATTCCAACTCTAATAAGACCAAAATCACATCTCCGTTCACTCCTTTATGCAATGCCAGGATATCTCCCATACCAGATGCCCTCCCAAAAACGCCAGCCTTCCATTTCCCCGAAGATCGGACCTGTCCGGCCTCCTCCGCCTCGAACCTCCATAACCCCTGCATTAACCACCTCACTCGAGATGGGTTACATCGCTCCGCCCAACTCTCCCCCGTAGAATTACGTCCTTTGTAGACCCCCTCACATCAACCCACTCAAGACCACCTTCCCCACACTCGCAACCTCACTCTTGACCCCGGCCCTCCCACTCTCCTCAAACTCCCTCACAACCCCCTGAATCAACAACTTCCTAATCTTGCTATCCGCCTTGGAGAACAATTCCGCCACAGCCCCACTACAATCCCTCGGCGTCGCCAACAAGCTCAGCAGCCGCGTGTACGTGTCGATCAGCATGTCGCACAGCGTGGCAAACGTCTCGAAAAAGTCCGGGTCGAACGGCAGCGTCGGCGTCAGCAGGTACGTGTACTCTTCCCCCGGTAGTAACTCCACCTCGGACGCGCCGAAAGCCATCACACCCGCCGGCGGCGCGTCCTGTCCCGCTCCCGAACCTGTCCCCCCTCCTCCTGCCCCGGGGGTGGAAGCCCCCCCGCCAGACGGCCCCGCCGTGTTACTTTCCACCTGCTCGAGCGAGTATCCAATGCCAATATCCCCGTCCCTCCCCGCAGCAGAGCTGCTCCGCCGGCCCTTGGAGACGGGCGCCGCGGCGCGGCGGAACATTTGCGGGATGCGGGTGCGGGTGAGCGAGGTAGCGGCGATGCCGTTCTCGGTGTGGATCTGCGTGAAGGCGTCGAACTCGGCGAGCAAGGTGTTGAGCGAGCGGAGGAATTCGAGCGGGGTGTTGGAGTTGAGGTCGATCACGGCGGGGAGGGAGATGCCTAGCAGAAGATAGTTTGTCGCGCGCCGGCCGAGCTTGCGCGCGTCGAAGTAGGGCATGCGCTGCAGGTCGGGCTTGTCGAAGAGGAGCGTGTTGAACCAGTAGATGCGGCCTTCGTGGCTGGACGTGGGGGTTAGTGAGATGTAAAAATGAGGGGTGGTAGGGGTAAGGGCATACGCCTTGCGGAGATAGTCCAACGTGGATATCCTCTTGTTGGCCGTTTCTTGGATGTGTTGGTGGACGAGGGCCAGCTCGCTCTGGGGAGCGGCGCTGCTGAGAACAGCCCCGGTGCCCGTTATGGCGGGGTAGCCCGATATTGGCGTCACGGCGCCGCGGCTGAGCATTCTGGAGAGGCCGTCCGAGGTCTTGGGGGAGGGGTCGGGGAGAGGCAGACCGGTGCCGCTGCCGTCGAGGTGGAATTGGGGCGATAGAAGCCCACCGCCATCGGCCGGTGCGCCGCTGGTCGAGGCGCCTGAGTCGGCACGGCGCCTGTTCCGCTTGCTGGGCGATGCGGCCGACGAGAAGATGGACGGTTTGCGGCCGAACGAGGGCTTGCGGTCCTTCTGCAACGTCTTTTGCTGTCGGGGGCTTCCGGCGGTGTTGTCCTCGCCTGAGCTCGTCGGACGCTGGGGTTTGATGGTCGGGGACGCAGGAGGGTTCTGGGCTTGCGTTTTGGAATTGCTGGTGCCGCCGCCGCCGCCGAAGAGGGACGAAAAGAAAGGGGCGGCCGCCTGGGCCGGAGTGGCTGCCGAGCGCTGCATGTCGGTGTTTTTTAGACTGCAGCTAACTGGCGAAACGTAGCGCTGTCATTTGCTGCCGCGGCTTTAGCGCCCCAGATTCGGCAGGAGGCGCCGCTGGGCTGGAAGGTGGGGCAAGGGTCTTCTTTTGCGGGGCTCAACAAGGCTCAACTTGGAAATTTCCTTGAAGAAATGAGGTTGGTGAGAATGAGAGAGTGAGGCCAGGTTGAAGGAGGTGAGACTCGAAAGCGTTGAAGGGGCGGCGATCTGCTGCTATTCAAGCTCGTCCACGACAAAACAAGAGAGGTGGCATCTCCAGGGATCTTCCAGGCGCGCCTACTTGTGCGGTCTCGGAAGGGTCCATTGGCACATGGCATCCCATGCTCACGCTATTCATCAAGCTTCCGAGGTGTTCATGGATCGCTGTCTCTGGTTTGCCATTCCGCCGCCAGGGGCAATCCACCAGATCGCTTGTCTGGGAAGTGATGAGTGTCACAGGGCGCTTGTCGATCGGTTAAAGAGTGATTATGCTGATGGAATTCCAGGATCTTGCTGTCTGAGAATCAGGCAGACAGCTGAGAAGATTTTCCATGACTATACATGGAGTACAAAGTACCAACACAATACTCAGTTTATTTATTTATTTGGTTATTTATTTTTGAGAGACGATACGTCATACCGATACCCGACGCACTGTCAAATGTGAGATCATGTTCTTGCCCGTTCAACTGCAACTTCACCGCGGAGTGGGGCGATGTGCAGCACTCAAATACAGCGGGGTGCTCTCAGGGGCTCAGTCTCGCTTCTGAGCTGGCTTGGAACTTGATCCCCCGCAGACACCGTTTGCTGAATGACCGCCTTGCTTGCCATCAACGACCCTTTTTTGGCTCTTGGGGTTGTAGCATTCGTATTTGAATAGCATCTTCATCGATTCTTTCATTGAGAAGTATCAGCATACTCGACCAAGCCATGACCGCGGCGGACGAGATTCTCCCTCCTGGGGAGCCTGCGCCCGAGCTGCTCGAGGGACGGCTGTGGGTTGACGGCTGCTTCGACTTCTTCCACCATGGTGAGCTCCTGGTCCCTCCTGACAACTCCAGTTAGCTCATCCACTGAATAACCGCCAGGCCACGCCGGCGCCGTTGTCCAAGCCCGCCAGCTCGGCGACGAGCTCTACGTGGGCGTGCACTCGGACGAGGCCATCCTCGAGAACAAGGGCCCGACCGTCATGAACCTCAAGGAGCGCCTGCTCGCCACCGACGCCTGCCGCTGGGTGACCAGGTCGATCCCCAACGCGCCCTACGTGACCCAGCTCGACTGGATCAGCCACTTTGGGTGCAAGTACGTCGTCCACGGCGACGACATCACGTCCGACAGCAGCGGCGAGGACTGCTACCGCTTCGTCAAGGCCGCCAACCGCTTCAAGGTCGTCAAGCGCACCCCGAGCATCTCGACGACTGATCTTGTGGGGCGCATGTTGCTGTGCACCAAGGGGCACTTCATCAAGTCGCTGGAGAAGATGCTGGCTGGTGAGGAAGGGCCAGGGACTGAGGAGGAGAGGAAGGCGAACGGCAAGGCGATGCACGAGAGGATCCGGTTGTACGCGACGGACGAGACGGCCAAGAATCCCGGGGCGGATGTCTGGTTCTGGGGCGCCCAGACCGGATTCAAGGAGCTGTTCCGCGGCGTGGGGCCGAAGCCGGGGCAGAGGGTGGTCTATGTGGACGGCGGGTTCGACCTCTTCTCGAGCGGGCACATCCAGTTCCTGCGGTTGGTGACGGAAGCCGAGGAGGAGCTGGCGAGGAAGGACGGCTGGTACTCGGAGCAGGCCGTCAACGAGAGGAAGGGCAAAGACGCCGACTACGGCCCCGTGTTTGTCGTGGCTGGCGTCCACGACGACGAGGTCATCAACAAGTGGAAAGGCGTTAACTACCCCATCATGAACATCTTTGAGCGCGGGCTCTGTGTTCTTCAGTGCCGTGTAAGTGCCTCGGACTCGGCCAAAATGCTTTGCTAACGGATCGCTAGTATGTCCACGCGGTCGTCTTTGGCGCCCCCTTCACGCCGACCAGGCAGTACCTGACGTCGTTCCCCTGGGGCACGCCAGATGCCGTCTATCACGGGCCGACGTCCTTCATGCCGTCCTCCGCCGACGTCTACGCCGAGCCCAAGGAGATGGGCATCTACCGCGAGATCGGCCACCACGAATTTGAAGACGTCAACGCCGGCACCATTGTCCAGAGGATAATGAAGAGCCGAGACCTCTACGAGGCACGGCAAAAGGCCAAGGGGATGAAGGCCGATGTCGAAGAGGCGCACCGACAGCGCGAGCTCTTGGAAGCAGAGCAACGGAAGAAGGAAGCCTCTCGGTAACAGTGCGCCGGTGAGTAAGCTAGCGATGGGAAACAGAACTTCAACACGCGCATGGAAGCAGCGGCATAAAAGGAGCGACTGGCTTCAACAGGCCTCGTAGAGTCATGATAGACGTTGACTCTGAGAGCGAAACAACTACCTAATAAATAGACAAAGAATTGGACAGTCCATCAGATACCATAACGCATTTTGGAGTCATCAACGGGGTCGCGCGACGATTTACGCCGGCTCCACCTCAGAGCTTGACTCTATAAATGGATTCTCATCACCTGAACTGTCCAGTCCCTCCAAGCCCCAAACCAGCAGGCAGCAGCGTGGACGAAGGGCCTCCAGCGAAGCCTAGAGTGTGCGTTTGTCCAGCTGTGTCCCGACCGCGTGGCCTGAAGCCAAAGAAGAACCATGAATGAGTTGAAGCCCCCCTCGCACCAAGAATGAGCCCCGTCGAGTTACCCGCCGGCTGTTTCCAGCGCAAGCGGGCAATCGCATTACTGTGAAATCTTGACGAAATCTCTCGAGCCAGCCATGACGCCCCCAGTCCAGACCGCGGCCAGCGGCAGCCCACCATCGACCAGTTCCCCCACCGACAGGCACAGCAAATCACGCCCCAGACAGCCAGGAGCGCGGACTCATATCTTCGTCCATGTGGTCTCCGGCCCGGGAACGCGACTGCTGCTGCTGCTTCTCGCGAAGCCCTGCGGTAAAGAGGAGGTCGGCCGACTTTGGTGTGGATGGGCCGGGCGGCGCGCGACAGACAAGAAACAGGCGGCCGAGATCAGCCGCGGTGCTTCTATGGCGGCGCGTTTCCGCGACCAGCTTCTCCGAAGAGAAGGTGGGTGTCCGGGGACTTTCTCCCAAAGCGATGAAAAGAAAGAACAGAGTTCTCTCCGTGTGTAAGCTTCGAATAGCGATTGTTTGGGCGAGGGGGGCTTGAAGAGAAAAAAGGAAGAGGAAAAGAATCGGGAAGGGGACGTTTGAAATTTTAAGCAATTGGATTTTCGGAGTGGGGCAGAGTGCACGGCCCAAGCTTTCAGGCTGCAGCTGACACGGCAGGGTGTGTGTTTAGCGTCTCGAGGCTGGAAATCAACGAGCTTGAGCACATCGAAAAGCGTCGAGTGACGGAATCCCTCGACCACAACACCGCGACCTTAAAAGCGCCTTCAGCCACTTCCCAGATGAAACACCTTTGACCCGACGAAACGATTTGATCTAACAGCGCCGGCACACATTCGACCACGACCCAGCCACCGCGACGATGGCAGGCCTCTTTGGCGCGCAATCGGCGGCGGCCAGCAACACGTTGGGCGACCTGAAGCAGGACGTCGAGCTCGGGAGCGGGCCCGAGGACAGCATCTCGGACCTCGCCTTCAACCCTAATCCCACCGACCCCAAGGACTTTCTGGCGGTCGCGAGCTGGGACAAGAAAGTGCGCATCTACGAGATCATGAGCAATGGCCAGGGCCAGGGCAAGGCGCAGATAGAGCACGACGGCCCGGTCTTTTCCGTTGATTTCTTCAAGGTCGGTGTGGTTGTTCTTGCTGAGTGCGCGTTCCCTCGGAAGAGGCTCTAACTGACGTCTTCTGCACAGGATGGCCAAAAGGTCATCTCTGCCGGCGCCGACAAGCAGGCCAAGGTGATGGACCTCGCCACGGGGCAGACGATGCAGGTAGCGGCGCACGACCAGCCGGTGCGCTGCGTGCGGTACTTCGAGGCCAACGGCACCCCGATGGCGGTCACGGGCTCGTGGGACAAGACGGTGAAGTACTGGGACTTCCGGAGCGCCCAACCCGCGGGGTCCCTTAACTGTCAGGAGCGCGTTTACACCATGGACGTTCGGGACAACTTGTTGGTGATTGGCACGGCCGACAGGTACATCAACGTTGTCAACCTGAAGGAACCGGTCAAGTTCTACAAGACGATACAGAGCCCGCTCAAGTGGCAGACGCGCGTCGTCAGCTGCTTCACCGACTCGCAGGGCTTTGCCATCGGCAGTATTGAGGGCCGGTGCGCGATCCAGTATGTCGAAGACAAGGACTCGAGGTAAGCCCACACACTCTCTCCCCAACTCTACACAGCTCCCTAACTGTGTGTCCTCTCAGCCTCAACTTTTCCTTCAAATGCCACCGCGACCAGCCCCAAGGGAACGTGACCAACGTCTACGCCGTCAACGACATCTCGTTCCACCCGCAGCACGGCACCTTCAGCACGGCCGGCAGCGACGGCACCTTCCACTTCTGGGACAAGGACGCCAAGCACCGGCTCAAGGGGTACCCCAACGTGGGCGGCAGCATCACGGCTACCACGTTCAACAAGACGGGCAGCATCTTCGCGTATGCCATCAGCTACGACTGGTCCAAGGGGTACCAGGGCAACACGGCCAACTACCCGACCAAGGTGATGCTGCACCCCGTGCAGCCCGACGAGTGCAAGCCGCGGCCGAGCGTCAAGAAGAGGTAGGGTGCCGACGGGACGGCGCGGGGGGATGGCTCGGGTGAAGGCGGCTCTGGGAAGGATGGTGGCTCGCGCAGAGCCGCGTCGGTGTGAGAAGCGAGTGAGTGGTTTGGAGTATACCTCGTGAGGAGGGCCAAAAGATACCAATGGAGCTACACTGAGGTAGAGAGGTCAATTTCAGTCAGTCGAAGCTAATTGAACAGGGTGGGCGGACGCGCGCGGAGTCAAGGCCAGAAGCAGCGGGAGCGGCAGAGACAAATCGTCTTGCATTGGAAGCAGTCTGTAGCAATTGAAGATAGTAACAACCTCAAAAAACAAGCCCGCGTTTGAGCTCTGGGCGGCAAACCACCGATTACAAACACATACCGTCACAACATCCTACATGTCATCAGGTTCCTCACTTGCATCGCCCATCTTCACCTCCCTCAACACCCCTTTCCATTCTCAAATCGCCGGTTTCTTCCCCTGACTCCCAAAAACATCATCCACCATCCCCCTCCACAGATCCCGAATCATCCCCGCCCCCATCTCATAACTCTCCTCCCTCTCGCTCTCCCTACCAAGTAGATGCGCAAACCCCAGCTCCACACCATCCACACCCATCCCCTCGACCTCAGTCAGCGCCGACGGGAGAACCTGCTCCGGGTTCGCCGCCACGACCAGAATCTCGGGCTGTGGCAGGGGTGCGTCGACGGCCTCCGGCTGACGGAAAGTTGCCGGCGGAGGGGTGGTGTTGTCCGGCAGGAGGGGCACGCGGATGTGTACGTAGGGGTCGTAACTTGTTTCTGAGGAGGTGAGGTCCGGGAGGATGGCGCGGTCGATTGTGGAGAAAGAGGTCGGGGTTGGTTTCGGGGCAGAGTGGTGGAAGGTTTGCATGAAGGGGATTGTTGTGCGGGTTGGATGGGGGTTGGTTGGGCGGTGTGGGGTGGAGGTTGAGTGGTTGCGCTGGGGAAGAGGTGTTAGTTGGAGCTGTCTAAAAGGGTTGCAAGTTGGTTGAGGAGGTGTTAGTGATGGCTTACTTCAGAAGGGGCCTCGTCGGCCATGGGGTTGGGTTTCCTCCCGGCTGCTGCTACCTTGGAAGCATTGCTGAGGAGATGGCTCGGCCGGGCGGCGGCGGGAGTGGTGCTGAAGGAGCGGGTGAGCTTGGAGATGGGCGTTGTGAAACGTGACGACATGGCGACGGCGGGTGACTCGGACAGCAAGAGAAACGGCTGCTGGATGGACTGGAAGATGGTGCACTCCGGATTGGAAACAAGCAGATGACTGACGGTGGGCAGTCAGGAACAACTGGAACGGGACGTCGATGGGCTTGATAGGTTGGAGATGGAGGGGACGGGAAGCTTGAGTCAAGGCGACGGGGATGGGGAGGTATAAGTGACCACGCGGACGTCCGCCCAGGAATGGTGAAAGGAGTTCCCGCCCGATCTGCGTTACCACACAAGTGTGTTCCCCTCCCATACCTCCCTGCTCGGACACGGTGGGCCGCCTAAATTGGAGTCAATGGTTTCAATGGCCTCGATGTGGTTGCACAACGAAACTTGGACGATTCTGGTCCTGCTGCATCCAAGACGGACGACATCGGTACATCCCGGCTCGTTTCATGCTCAATCAGCCGATGCTGGCGTCGATCAGTGCACAATCGCCAGTTTTCGTTTCATTCTTTTTTTGGAATGCTTTCTTGACTCTCGACCTCCCCATCTTGAAACTTGGGACTTGGAATCTGTGACTGTCGCAGGTCTCAACGACAATCGCCGGTCTCGCTCACTCCCTGTCGCTTCATCTCGACAATTCCCAACGGACCGGGCTGACAGCGCGTCGACCCTGGTCGCTTGCGCAGCTCCGACTGGCGGTGAACCCACTTGTTGAGGGAGCTTGGGCCACGAAGCGGCCCGCGGGTGTGGAGGCGGTCAACTTTGACGGTTGCGGTTGCGCCTCGGTTTGGTTTAGCGCTGATCCGGGGTTGTGTCAACAAATCTCGGGTGAGCACTGCCGAGCCCCGGCTGGAGATCTCCCAGGGGTTTGAGAGTCACCTGAGAAACAGATTGATGGAGCCCACGTTTTCGGTTGACATTTTTGAGAAGAGGTGAGCCAGGATGACTGGGCAAGTCGAACCGACACGTCGACAACATTGGCGCGCTTGGAAGTCAACTGGACATTGAGGGTTAGGGTCACTGATCTCTCCTCGGCTCCGCGGCTCCCGTCCACCCCACGGGGACCTCGACCCATCAGTCGACGTTCGGCCGGGCAGTGGGCAGCTTCTGGAGCATTCCCGAGGCCCGCCACAGCAACCACATGTCCGCGCCAAGGCCGCAGAGCCGCAAACTCCCTCGGGCCACACAGGTCCAAGCCGGCGGGATGGACACGGGCACATGCTTGATGAGCTCCGGCCTCGACGTCATTGAGGCCTGCGCGGGAGCCCTAGCCTGCCGAGCCTGCCTGCCTCATACCTCCGACTGGTGTGGTGGCAGTTGGGGCCCAGCCAGAAGTTGTCTGGTTCCGGTGGTGACTGGTTGTTGGCACCAACATTGTTGCGGGTGATTCTGCAGTCACCCGACGTAAAGAGCGGATGAGTCTTTCACGTGCTTGTCTTAGACAAGCCGCTGTCAATGGCCACTTTCTGTGGACCGTGGAGGCCGCATATCGTGTCTGAAATGGTTCCTCAATCACATGCATGGCTGAGGGATGCTGAGGAAGGCCAAGGAAGAACCCCTGAGGGGAATGTGGATGGAACACACACCACCCGAACTGCTGTCTTCAGAGACTCACTGGCAGAGCTGTCTTCTACCCTGGGAGACCTGAAGGATGAGGAACGATCTTGAGCCCCAGGGAGGCCAGCCCTTTTACCTGTGAGTGTCCTGACCCCCTTTCGCTCTGTGATATTAATGTGAGACGCAGGAAACTGTGATCAGGACTGCGCTCCGATCCCCTCCATCAGCAGACTCAGCTGCGTCGGCCCAGGAGAGGGGATAGGGGCGAAGTCAAGATGATACCTCGATCCTCACCACCACAGCTCGTGTCTGGTGCCCAACATGGTGCTGAGCGGTGCTTCTTCCCACCGCCGGCCTCAGGCCCCCAGTCACCATGGCGCCCCGGTCTACGTGGTATGCTCCGGCCAGTCTGTGTGCGGCCCTGGGACCCGCGTCGACGAGGGGCGACGAGGGGCACGCTACAGACCCGCGTGTTTGTTGAGAATCGCTGCTCGCTCACCTCTGCCGCGACTCATCCTTCTCGACCAGAAGAAGTCGAGCTGGACCGTTTCAACCGCACCGCGCGCCTTCGCATCAACCGAGCAAGAAGTAGGCGACCCTTCGAGGCATCATCATGACGGGCCACGGCACCCCCGACAACCCGCTGCGCATCTCCGAGATCGACTTCGACGCTCGGTCTGAGAGCTTTCCGGGCCTCGTCCTGAGCGGAAACCCAATGGTGCGCGGCATCACCTACGGCCGAGTGTTTGCCGACAAGATCGTGGCCAACATCTGCCGCCACTTTGACCACCCCGACCTCCCGTCGTTGTAAGTTGGAAGCACTGGGCGGCCGAGTAATCCCAGAAGGCTGACCGGGGCGAGTAGCGAGGCTTGTCGGTCCCTGATCCGGGATGTGTACATTCCGGCATTGGCGACGAACTGGATAAGAGGCTGGAACGAGCTGCTGGGCATCGCAAAGGGCTGCGACATGTCCCCGGACCACGTGGTCTATCTCAACGTGCGGGACGACCTCGCTGCTATCCGCCACATCCTCGAGCCGGGCAAGTTCCAGGAGCAGTCTTTCATCCCCCCGCCGCCCGAGCACGCCGCCCAGAGCGTCAGCGCCTTCTTCTCGCAGCACAAGACTGACAACCGTGTGCCGTTCCTCGCGCATTCCTGGAGCGAAAAGAAGCGCATCCACGACGGCGACTTCATGGTCCTGCTGGATATTCAATACCTGCCTGAAGAGGCCGTCCCCAACATGGTTGTTCTGGTCGAGGCGGGTATGATCAGCGGCAGCGGCATGAACTCGCAGGGCATCGCCGTGGCGGGCAACGCTCTCTTCTCCGCCGCGGACCACATGAAACGTGCCTCCGGAACCAAGTACTTCCCCGTGACGTGCCTCGAGCGCTACCTCCTCGAGTCTGCCACCGTCGACCGAATCGAAAACATCTGCCTGAACCTCAAGCGGCACGCGTCGCGGCACATCATGATGGCCAACCGCGACGGCGACTCGGCGTCGGTGGAGCTGGGGCCCGAGCACCTCTTTTCGCACCACGGCGACTTTGGCAGCGAGGTCAAGCTGCACACGAACCACTTCTTCTCGTGGGAGTACTGGCGCGAGCGCCGCGAGATCTGGTGCCGGAACCGTGACAAGGCCAGCCCGTTCCGACTGCACCGCCTCAGCCTGCTCGTCGAGCAGCGCTTCGACACGGGGTTCACGGCGCAGCAGATCAAGGACATGTTCTCGGACCATGAGGGCGGCGCTGATGCCCTGTGTCAGCACGGCGACGACGACGACGACAAGAGCCACGACAACAACAACACCGTGGCGCTGGTCATGTACGACACCAAGCGGCTGGTCGTCTCCGTGTGCAAGGGCCCGCCGTGCCGGGGCACCATGATGCACTTCGCCGTCCCGGAAAGCGACATCCCCGTCCCCGGTCCGGACTCAGGTCCGTGGGATATTCCCGTAGTCCCAATGTTCGACGCGAAGATGCAGAACAGGCTGGAGAGCATACAGGAGGAGGAGGAGGACATGGAGCTGCAGGAGCAGGACCCGGCTTTCAAGCGGCAGCTCAACAACACGCCCGAGAGCACCGACTCGAAGAGGCGCCGGCTTAACAACAGCCCGGTGAACGACGCGGCCTGGGACGGAATCTAGGCGAGAACATGGGCGCGGGACATTGCTCTCTTCGTCCCGTGCTGAAGACAGGATGAACATTGCTGGTGCTGCGAGAAGGAATTGCATGGTTAGGTACCTGTACCTAAATCAAGAGCCACTCGTATTTAATCGAACCAGCAACAACGTCTGGTGAGTTGATTTTCAAAGCAGATGGCCCAAAAACGGCCTCCCGCTCTGTGTTTCTCCAGAATTGCAATTGGATCAAGAGTGCCAATGTGGCAAGTCCAGAACCCAACTCGCGCCGAGAAACAGGAACAGTGTAGTCCCCGATGAATGAGGTAGGGGGTACTTCATTATCATGGATGCCAGGCAGCATAGCGAATACACCAAGCAAACGAGCTTGAGCCAGCCACTCATTACGCACGTCCTCCATAATCCTCCACGCAGGCTCCTGCCTCCGAGGCTCTGGGATATATTTAGAGTGTTGTCCTTGATGAGCGGCCATGCAGTGGGGAAGGCTCACGAGGACACAGTACGTCATCCCCAAACAATTTGGAATCTTACCACGCCACACTTATGTTGGGCAATCCCATAAAAGAGTGACTCTCATTCTGCGCCCGCAGTTCCCTCTCTCCCAACATCGGATGCATGTGGCCCGGGTTCTGACACCTACCCGAGAGGTCTCGCAGCACTCGGTGCCGAGCTCTAAGGTGGCAGGACCCGGAGATGGGAGGGGAAAAATAGAACCAAAAAGGGGGGTGAAGGTTTTCTTTGCATGGACAGGGCCAGTGATGACACACCTTCGGGGAACGGAGAGACTCGTCGATTTCCCTGGACAGGGTGGTTTTTTTTGGCTGTTCTTTCCCACCTTTGGGGTCGACGGCATGACTCGCGCTCTTCCGGCTGCTGAGGCTCATTAGTGTGAACCTTGGGTAAGTATTCATCGAACGGCCTATGATGAGATAATCCTTCGGGGATGCTGAGGCCACTTGCATTTTCGAACTTTAGCGGCGTCAGGTTACTCAGGTACCTACCAGGTACGGAGTACCGTAGACTAAGGTAGATTCCACCTAAGCCCTCCTTTGGGCGCCATTGGCGATTCTCATCCCACTTCTCGCTATTCATCTCGTTACTCCTTCCATCAACTCTCTCATCTTTCTACTCTTGGGCTCACCACTCAGCATCGATCATGAGTTCCAAGTGATGTCTTGAACAAACCCCACTCAGTCGGTTGGCGATCCACACCCCACTCACTCAGCCTTGCCCCGTGGAGCTGGCTCACCAATAAATGGGCAGTACAGTTCAACCCTTGTTTAATTGTTAGCTCAAAACCTTGCCCCACCAAGCCTTCCTCTCTTTGGCAGTTTTGGCTGGGGTTGGAGCCAATCAACATTGTCAGTTCTCAGAGCCGCGACCCACCGCATCCGAGTTCCAGCGGCCAGCGCACCTGGCCCAGGCGCTCATGGCGCTGGCAACCCATTGGTTCCGACAGGCTCCACTCGAAGTACCACGCTAACGATTAAACTAGGGGGGGACTGTACCTGAGCAAGGGTACGCCGCGCCGCAGCTGAGCCGCGTCGCAAGCAGGGGTTCTTTTTGGTCAAGCTGTCCTCAAGGGTTCATCATTGCTGGCGATCCGTCAGTGTTGGTGTTGGTGGTTTGGCGACATACTTGCGACGCAAAGTCCAATTCAATCCCGTTTTCCCAGCGCCTGCTGCGCGCAACCGAGATAAGCGATGCCCAAGTGAATTGGACATTTCCATAACCCACTCTCGACGAGAAAGAGATACGATCCTCTGTCTGCCCTTCAAGGGCTCCCAGCCCAGGCCCGTTGGCCAGAACACTCGACAACGACGACACTTCCACCGAGAAAGTGACCGCGAGGTCACCCCGCCGCCGCCATGATGAACGGCTACGACGAGAAGCGCCACCTCGACGAGGACCCCTTCGCCCCAAAAGGCAGCATTGTCAGCGCCTTTGACGCATTCCGTACGCCCCTCCCCCGCAAGCCCCCCTCCCTTTCAACCCACCTTAGCTGACACCCTCCCTCTCCAGCAAAATCCAAACCGCAATACGTAACCCACACGGCCTCCGGCGGCAAATGGACCGTCGCCATGACTCTCATCTCCCTCCTCCTCGTCTTCACCGAACTAGGCCGGTGGTGGCGCGGCGAGGAGGAGCACACCTTCGCCGTGGAAAAGGGCGTCTCGCACATCCTGCCCATCAACCTCGACATCGTAGTGCGCATGCGCTGCGCCGACCTGCACGTCAACGTCCAAGACGCCGCGGGCGACCGCATCCTGGCCGCCGAGCGGCTTTCCCGCGACCCGACGCTGTGGGCGCACTGGGTTGATGCCAAGGGGATGCATCGGCTCGGGCGGGATGCGCAGGGGAGGGTGGTGACCGGGGAGGGGTACACGGCGAGTGTGGAGCATGATGAGGGTTTCGGGGAGGAGCATGTGCATGATATTGTTGCGTTGGGGAGGAAGAGGGCGAAATGGAGCCGCACGCCGAGGTTGTGGGGTGCGGAGGCGGACAGTTGCCGGATTTATGGGAGTTTGGAGTTGAATAAGGTGCAGGGAGATTTTCACATTACGGCGAGAGGGCACGGGTACATGGAGTTTGGGGAGCACCTGGACCACAACGGTATGTCCATCCACCCCAACCCCTCAACCACCCCCAGCAAGGCTAACGGAAGCAGCATTCAACTTCTCCCATATAATCTCCGAACTCTCCTTCGGCCCCTTCCTCCCCTCCCTGACCAACCCGCTCGACCGCACCGTCAACCCGGCCCCGTCCCACTTCCACAAGTTCCAGTACTTCCTCTCCGTCGTCCCCACGACCTACAGCGTCGGCCACCCGGGCAAGCTGGGCTCGACCTCCATCTTCACCAACCAGTACGCCGTGACGGAGCAGAGCCAGGAGGTGCTCGAGAACACGATCCCGGGCATCTTTGTCAAGTACGACATTGAGCCGATCCTGCTCAACATTGTCGAGACGCGCGACAGTTTCTTTGTGTTCCTTCTCAAGGTTATTAACGTCGTGAGTGGTGTGTTGGTGACGGGGCATTGGGGATATCGGTTGAGTGATTGGGTGGGTGAGGTGATGGGGCGGAGGAGGAAGGCGAGGAGTGAGGGCATGTTGGGGGTTAAGGGGCATATGGATGAGTAGGTAGGTTGGGTTGAGTAAAAAGGGAGGAATTAGAATTGTATATACGGGCTTGGCTTCTGGGTTGTTTGGTTTCTCTTATACGGGTCAATGCATTGCTAGTTTGGCGCAATATCATTCTTCTTGCGAGCCATAACAGACACGAATTTGTGGTTTCATCCACTTCAAGCCCTCGTGGACAGATAGATAGGGAGGAATCAATACCGCTCCATCAACCACTGCCTCCGTTCCTCATCCCCCATCTCCCCCAAAAACTTGAGCTCAAACTCCTTCAGCGCCACATACCTCTCCACCAGCTCCGCCCCCATCATCTCACTCAGCTCCCCATCCTCCCTCAGCGCGTTCAACCCCTCCTCAACACTTCCCGGCAGCATCTGCGTGACATTCAGCTCCTTCCTATCATTCGCCGTCAGCTTGGCCGGATCAATCTCACAATCCCCCCACACCAGCACCTCCCTATCCACAACCCCCTTCACCCCCGCAAACAGCATCGCGGCGACGGCCAGGTACGGATTCGCCAGCCCGTCCATGACTTTCACCTCCCAGTGGGACCCCTCAATTTTCCGCAGGGCCGTCTCGCGGTTCTGCGTGCCCCAGGTGACCCACCGCCCGCCGGACCAGGTGCCGTCCTGCGAGCGCTCGTAGCTGGCCGGGTTGGGGTAGTTGAATGCCAGGATGCCGCGGAGGTGCTTGAGGATGCCTGCGTAGAAAGACTGATACACCTCAGGCTTGTCACCGCCGGGCGAGGAGAGCGATAGGTGCATGTGCGAGGCTGTGCCGGGGGCGTGGGCGAAGGGTTTCGGGTGGAGGGTGAGTTTGAACCCTGCGGCGGTGGCGAGCGCCGACATGACGTCGCGTGTGTGCAGGAGGGTATCGGCGGCCTGGACGGGCGGGTAGGGAGGTAGGATGAGCTCGAACTGGCCTGTGGCGCTTTCGGCGTGGAGCTGCTCGACGTAGATGCCCATGTCTTCGAGGGTCGCGACCATGTCGCGGAGGAGGGAGGAGATCTTGGGGCTGGCGAAGTAGCGGCTGACCGACCAGGCGTGGCCGTCGGTGGTCAGGGTCGAGAAGCGGGTGGTGCTGCCTGGCTTGTCGTTGACGCGCTCGACGAGGAGGAACTCGATCTCGAAGCCGATGAGAAAGGTAAGATTGTTTTCGGCGCCGTACTCGACCGCCCGCTGGAGGACAGTCCGTGGGCAAAGGGGCACCCGGGCGCCCGATTTCTCGCGAAACTCGCCGTTCATGCTGATGTGCCCTTCGATGGGACCCTTCCGAAGCGAGGAGAAGTCTGGATGGAGGCGGTATTCGCCCGTGGCAGACACGCTAGGCAGCAGCCAGTCATTTTGGATCATGCCAAACGCAGCTGTGGCGATGCCAATGTCTGTTGGTTTGCCCTCGTTGAGGAGTGATGCAAACTTCCTGAAGGGAATCATGCGCATCCGCTGCGACGCGGTGAAGTCGTTCCAGCAGATTCTGACAAAATCAGGGGCCGGCTGGTTCTTCAAAAAGGCCCGGAGGGTCTCGGCGTCGCTGAGGTAGGCGGCCTGCGGCAGGCCCGTCTCCTCCTCCAACTCCGAGAATTCGAGTTCCAGATGATACAGCTTGTTGGCGTTTTTGAAGAGCACATCGCGGACCAGGTCCACGGCGGCTCTCCAGCCAATGTGCCCTTTGCGGACATAGTCGCAGAGCACCTGCAAAGGTCAGTCGCATCTCCGGGCGGAAGGACGCTGAGAGCTTACCGTCTCGAACACTTCCCGCATCTGCATAATGGCCAGAAGATACGTCTCACTAAACCAGTGTCCGTCACTGGACCACAGAATCTTGGACCAGGGGCACAGCTCCAGAATCTCGCGCAGGATCCGCTCCTGGCCGTCCTGGCTCACGCAGGGAAAGACCTCGCCAATGTCGGCATACACATTGTCGTAGACCGACGCTAGGTAAGCTGTCTCGCGGGTGAAGGGGTAGCCGGCGTGGAGAAGCACGACAGGGACTGTGGGGTACATGCGGATGAAGTCCTGCAGATGTGCCGGGGACGATTTCGCGAGGGCGAGGTCGTTGTCTCCAAGACCGGTGTGAAACTGGATCGGCTTCTTCTGCCGCGAGGGGCTGTCCCGGATGAGTTCAGCTGTGCGATGCACCACCAGGTCATTCAGGCTCTTGATCTTGAGCTTCTCGAACCCCGAAGTCGAGTAGCTGGCCATAATCTCCTTGAAATCCGCACGCGCAATGGTTTCGTCGCTGGGTACCTCTGTGATGTCGAGGCCGGTCCGGTAGCAGATGACCGACTTGAAGCCAGCAACGTCGGGGTCGTCCAGCGCCGTCACGATGTACGAGTCAAACTCCTGGATCCACTCGTCGAAGGCGAGATCATACACCTCACCGGCCCGGGCAGAGTCCTTACACGCTGCTCCGAGACGGTGGATGATGTCGGCAGCGACCTTCTCAATGCGCACAATGCGCTTGCACCGGCTGCGCGTGTAGTCGTCGTGCCACGGGTACGGGTTGGCGTCGTCCTCGCTGTCTAAACCGTCGTCGATGAGAATGGTCTCAATGCCGGCCAAGCACTCGGCGGTCCAGTCGTCGGGAGACTCCAGGCGCTTCTCCTCGATCTTGGCCACGACGCTCTCCCAGGTCAGGCCGCAGCCGAGAACAGCGGCGAGCTGGCGCACGGCGCGGAGATGGGGCAGCGACGTGGTGGCCGAGTCGATGGCATCACCGCTCGCCTCGGTGGTGATGGCCAGCAGCGGATGCTTGCCCAGGGCGTCGGAAGTGAGGAGCGGGTGGGCATGGTGATCGATGATGGGCGTGGTTCGGATAGCGCGCGCGACGGCGTCGACTTGGGACGGCGTCGCCGTTGCCCGCATGCCTACCCACGACGACATGCTTCGCGGCGGTCGAGGAGTTGGGTTCCCTAGTGATCAGTGCTGGACTACAGAGTGCTGTGTCCCGTACAATTGCGAGGAGAACAAAAAGGAAGGGATGCCGTCTGATTTTACTGGCATCAGTATTCGAAGAATGCATCGCCAAGACGCAATGATGACTGCACTGCACCGGCGGGAGCTCCTGCACGGTACCTGCCATCAGTTGGCCTCTGATGAAGCGCGCCACCTCTACATCTTGTTACCAGCCGGTCGGCACATGAGGGTCGTATACGGTCTGCAAGCAGGTGAGCAGCATGCCATCCATAACCACACTCGCACCATGCCATCGCAAAAAGTGGTTTGCAGGGGAGTTGGAGAGACCCGTTGTTGTCACGGGTTAACGTCTGGTAGCGTGGTCCATCAGCGGGAGCCAAGGATTGGCGTGGGGTCCAGGCCCTGCCTACCGATCGCTTGGCATCAAATCCACTGCGAAAAATCCACTGCATCTCAGGTCTGTCTCACGGCGTTGAACAAGACCGCGGGAACGGCGCCTGATGAGACAGGCAATTTCTGAAAAGGTAGGTGATTTCAATATTTCCAACAATTGGACCTGGAAGTCAAGAAAACTTCGCTTTCAGCTTCTTGATGGACGGTAAGCTGCCTGAGAATACAGGACGCCGGTGTAGGCCGCGCAACACCATCCGGGCAACGGATATAATTGAGGATCCAAAGCTTGACGCCCTGACGCGCAACACCGACGCCCACATCCCGGTGCTTGACGGGCAGATTCATTAAAACAAAGCATCAAAGTCATCATCGTTGTGGCGTCGCGCCTTCCGTTTCCCTGGCTTCCTGGGTTCACCGGGTACGGATGTAAACGGCGCCAAGGTAGTTACAGTACGTATTTTACGGATACAGGATTACAGGTGCTTGTAGCGCCGATTCGAAAGGGGAAAAGAAAAAGAAAAAAAGAAGGTAAGAAATGATGGAGACTGGTCGTCGAAGGGAAAAAGAAGAGTCTCGATGGAACGCACAGCTCCTCCAGCTTGAACCGCCGAGAGAAAATATGTACATACAAGACTGCAATTGGCTTTGATTCTGTCGAGTGTCGAGCCTCGAAGTCGTTGGAAGATCGAGAAAAAATCGCGAACCCTCATGGCTGCGCCACGCGGCCACACCACATGCCTGTTGGCTTGGCAATGCTTGTTTAACCGCCAAGAAGCGAGATGCTCCAGAACAAGCTTCAGTGCCCAGGAAGGCCAAGAGGATCGCCGCCGAGTTCCCGATCGAATCCATGAGTGTCGTCATTGCCCGCCGTAGTCGTGCTTGTAGGGAAGAGAGCCATTGTCGACTTGTTGTAACTATCTTTGGAGTGTTGGTATTCATTCGACCTCTGCCCGGCGACACGAACCCCGGACCGCGCGCAAAACTGGAGATTAGATGGGCACATCGTTTCATGCGGCCCACTGATCCGACCAGCGGGTGCGTGACACCCGCTGGCACACGTAATCGGCTGTACGACCCACACGGGGAACCTCGTGTCTGTTAGAGGAGCCCTCCAGTGTACACGCAATGCGCTATTGGCTGGCTTGTACTCTGTACCTGACCTTGCGGGAAGAGGACGCCCACAAAGCAGGAAAGCGGCACGCACTCTCCCGGGCCCCTGGCGCGAGAGGCCCATTCCCAGTTTCCAGTTTCCCACTCCTTCTTCTGTGCCTTCAACCTATCATTCCTTATCGTGGTTTTCCCTCAAGTCACCACCACCCCTTCAAATGACCAAAACTTGGTCGCCGACTTCTTGAGCGGACATAGAAGGGCGCTCTCTTCGTTTTTGCGCTGTGCGCTTCCCACCTTAGTCGCTCGCTTTTCGCATTCTTTCACCATGCCTTCGACACGCTTCGCCATGGCCGCCCTCGCCGCGGCGGGCGTCGCAAATGCAGCATACAGCATCGCGACAACAGGTTGGTTGCCCAGCCTCCTCTGGCTCTATGTGAATCTAGGCTGACGACCTCATAGCCGACATAAAACAGACCGCCGCCGACGTCGCCTGGGACCTGATGCAGTACTACAAGGGCAACCTGACTGGCCAGACGCCCGGAATCCTCCCGGGGCCTCCTCCGGCAGGTGATTACTACTGGTGGGAGGCCGGCGCCATGTGGGGGACTCTCATCGACTACTGGAAGCTTACCGGCGACTCCTCGTACAACGATGTCATTACCCAGGCAATGCTCTGGCAGGTCGGCCCGGACAGGGACTACATGCCTCCGAACGTGACGGCCTCGCTCGGCAACGACGACCAGGGCTTTTGGGGGATGAGCGCCATGACGGCCGCTGAGAACGGGTTTCCCGATCCCCCCTCCGACCAGCCGCAGTGGCTCGCCCTCGCCCAGGCCGTCTTCAACACCCAGGCCGACCCTCAGCGGCACGACAATACGTGTGGTGGCGGGCTGAGGTGGCAGATCCCCTTGTCCAACAACGGATACGACTACAAGAACAGTGAGGTGTCCCATGGCTGAGCTGAACTGCTCAGAGCTAACGATAACAGGCATCGCAAACGGCTGCTTCTTCAACCTCGGCGCGAGACTTGCCCGGTACACTGGCAACGAAACATACGCCAAGTGGGCCGAGACGACGTGGGACTGGATGAGGGGCGTCGGTCTCATGGACAACAACTACAACATCTACGACGGCGGCCACGTCCAGAACAACTGCACCGACATCAACAGGGCCCAGTTCTCGTACAACAACGCCGTCTACCTCCTGGGCGCCGCCTACATGTACAACTATGTATGTCTTGGCTGACATCCCACACCACCGAATCATGCACTAACATGGCTGCGCAGACCAACGGAAGCGACACATGGAAGACGCGCCTCACGGACCTCGTCAACGCGACCCTCACGACCTTCTTCCCCGACGGCATCGCCTACGAGATCGCCTGCGAGGAGCACATGTCGTGCACGACCGACATGCTCAGCTTCAAGGGCTACCTGCACCGGTGGATGGCGACGGCCACGCAGGTGGCGCCCTTCCTGGCCGACACGATCCTGCCCGTGCTGCAGACGTCGACCAACGCCGCCGTCGCCACGTGCACGGGCGGGACCAACCAGCGCACCTGCGGCTTCAAGTGGAGCACCAAGGCCTTCGACGGGAGCGTCGGCGCGGGCCAGCAGATGAACGTGCTAGCCGCCGTGTCGTCGCTGCTCATCGGGCAGAGCAAGGCCCCGCTGACCAACGCGACGGGCGGCACCAGCAAAGGCGACGTCAACGCCGGCACGCACTCGGATAGTTTCACGGGCGAGTTGAGGGAGCTGACGGCGGGCGACAGGGCCGGGGCGGGTATTTTGACCGTTCTTATCCTGGTGTCGGCCGTGGGCACGTTTGGATGGATGAGCACTGGCGTGTGAGGGGCTTATTGGAGGGTACATGATGGTTTTTTTTTTTTTGTTTTTTTTTTTTTTTGTTGGGGTTTTTGCCTGGGAGTGGCGGTGTATATTGTCATGTACATTTCGATTTTGTTTGGTTGGGCCTGGCGTTGATGGTTCGGATATCCCTAGCTTAGCTTCATGCGGTCAATTTCATTGAGCTTTCTACGTACCTCGGCTTGACGGTTAGTTTGGAGGTCTGATGAGAGAGGCAGCATATCGGTGAGTCCACTGGCAGCGCCGTCATGGCCAGATGGCGCGAATGGCCTTGATGACCTTGCAATCCGCCTTGTGCCCGCCCTCGTTCCACCCCTTGACCTGACACTCCTGGCATCATCAATCACCATCAGCCGCGTCCCTCTCAGTTGTTTGACGCTTACTGTGTAAGAACTCACCTTGGAACAATACTCGACCTCACCACACCCAGTGCACTTCATCAGCCCTCCTCCCCCTCCTCCATCCTTCCTCTTCACCGCCCCGCAAGTCTCACATACCCCTGTCCCCTTTCCTTTCCCTTTGCCCTCCCCTTCTCGGCTCTCAGTATTCCCAGTATTACCATCCCTCCCCCTCAACCAACATCCCACCTCCACCACCTTCCCCAACCCCCCCGGAATAACCCTCACACCCCCCTCCGCCTCCCTCCCAACCGCAACAAAACCCTGCTTTTGTCCTCCACCTGCACCATCCCCTCCCCCTTCTGATGACGCGTCGTGAGCTTGCTTAGGAGGTGTCCGCCTCGCCCTAGGTACGACAAGTGTATAACCCTTCTTATACCCCAACTTGGCAAAATCGAGTGTTTCTGGCCCAACGGCCGGGCGGGAGTCGAAGACGAGAGCGAAGGTGGTGGAGGCGGTGTCGGTGAGGATGAGCGTTGGTTTGGTCAGGGTCATGTTTTGGGTGATTTGGGCTAGGAGGTGGTATTCTTCTTCTGAAGGTGGAGGTTCTTGGGTGGTGAGGGGGAGGGAGGTGAAGGGGGGGAAGGTTTGGGGGGAGGTGAAGTCTGGGAGGGGCATTGTTTTCCTTGAGTTTTCTTCTTCTTTCTTTTTTTGTGAGTGACGAAGTAGGTGAGGGCTTGTGTATCTGGATCTGGTTGTGAGAGAGAGGAGAAAATGGACTGGGTGTGAGATGGGGATGGTTGAGGATGAAACGCGGGGTTGAGATGTGGTCTGGGCAGCTCCACTGGTACTTGGCGCTGACGGTCCTGGGTACTGTACCACTTATACCGGTTTGTTGAACTTGTTGGAGTGATGGTGCCGTAGCAGGGTGCTTCTATGTTTCTCAGCTGGCTTGTCTGAACTACCTAGGTACATAGTGAAAGATGCGTATATACATATTCACGGGCAGCTGGACTGGTCCAACCTCCTTTCCCTCCGTATAGCCCCTACAATTCCTCCTCCGCCGTCTCGGTGGGCTTAAAGTCGTACATGATATCAGTCCTCATCGTGTACTTGGTCCCGGCCTTGACATCGTCTCCCGAGTGCAGCAGCCGCCGGTGCTGGAAGATGAGCACCCTCCCCGCCTTGGGGTTGACGTCGATCCGGCGCTTCTCGTCGTTGGAAAAGAAGGTCGTGGCGCCGCCGACCAACTCCGCATCCGGCACCTCGGCCCTGGAGTCATTCAGGTACAGATGAATCGTGAACAAGGTGCGGATGTTCCTCGACGGGTCACTCGTGTCGGCATACGGCGCGTCGCAATGTGCTGTGTCGGTCAGCCCCTGAAATCTCCATACCAGCGGGAAAAGGAAGCATATACTCACGCCTAAAGAACCCCCCCTTCCCATACCTCAAAAACCTCATCCGCTCATTCACCCTCAAAAACTCCCACCTCCCCCCATCTGCCCCCTCTTCCCTCCTCGGCTGGCCCCCAACAATATCCCTCTCCCCAGCCCCCACCACCTTAAACCTCCCCTCCACCCTCTCGTCCCCGGCACTCAAGCACCTCCCCCAAATCCGATCCACAACCTCCTGACAGTCCCACACAATCCTCTCCCCGTTCCGATACCCCTTCTCCAGCACCTCAAACCCGGCCCCGACATTCACCAGCGCCGGCGCCCAGGGATCGTGCTCGCCCAGCCTCATCTCCCCGCCCTCTTCACCCTGCGCGGGGACGCTGGCTTCCGCCAGTCTCAAAAGTTCAGCGCATTCTGATGGGGAGAGGACGTGGTCCAGCACGACGGCGTAGAGGCCTTGGTATTCTGGGATGGGGGTCGAGGCGAAGTTGATTGGGGTGACTGTGATGGGGCGGGCGTCTTCAGGTGAGGTGATGAGGAAGGTATCGGGGATAGGGACTGGGACGGAGATGTATTTTGTTTGGATGGGTTTGTTTCGTTGTGGGACGATGGTAGGTTGAGGGGTGGGTTGTTGGGGCAGGGTGGGCTTGAGTTTGACGGTGGATTTGAGTTCGGCGAGGACTTTGGCGAACATTGTTTTCCGCGGTTGGGTGTACGGGATGAATGTCTGTGGTTGTTGTTTAGGCGTGTGTGTTGCTGATAGCCTGGTGTGAAAGTTGGTGGTGCTGGTGCTTGGCTGGTGGAAGCGGGTTGTATGTGTCGTTTTTGCTACGGGATTGGGAGTGAGAGAAAGCGACGACGGAGTCCGGTCAACGTAAGAAAGCGGACTGATAACTTATAAGTGCTGAGGAAGACAGAGTGTTCTCCTGGTCGGTTGAAACGGCGGTGGCAGTGTTGATGCCTGCGCGAAGTCCTACGCCTTGGCATCAGCCGCGGCTCGCACTAAAAGACCCCTGTCGTCTCGGAATGGTTGCCTCTTCACGTCGTTCACGAAGCCTCTCAAGTTCTCTTCAGTGCTCGAAGGCGACAATATGGGATGATGAAGTCCTCCGTGTCAAGCATAGCAGATCGTGTTCTGGCGACGTGTCAGTTTTGCACTCACTACACAGCCCGGCTACGCCACTCACATCGCGAGATATTTGGAAGCCTGGGCGGGACCTGAGACAGGCAACAATCATTAGGCATTAAGTCCCTTAAACGTGCTCATATACGCCCGACAGCATGAAGAAACATGGTATCTCTCTATGCCATCCCGCCCAAGTCTATCCCGCTTCGGTACCCATACCCAAACGCGCGCTTGATGCGCATCCACATCTCGAACGCCTCCAGCTTGATCTCGACCCTCATGTACCCCAGCCACGCCGCAAACACCCTGATCGCGTTCGGCGGCCAGTACAGCGACCCCCGCTGGCGGATCTCCTCGAGCTGCTCATAAAACACAGTCCGCATGCAGTACCGCGCCAGAATGAGGAACTGGCGCACCGGCCCCTGGCGCGTGTGCAGGTTCTCGTCGAGGCTGCGCGTGAGGTCGTTCGTCTTCAAAATGAGCAGGATGATGCGCGGCACCTGGCCGAGCATCTGCACCAGGTCCACGAGCAGGCCCTCCTGCAGGGCGCCGCTCATCGTCTTCTGCTCGCTCGCCTCCTTGGGCTTCATGATGGACGAGCTGACGACGCTAAAGTCGCGGCCCGTGATGGCCGACGCGAACAGCGGGAACTTGTCCTCGCCCACGCCCGCCACCTCGGCCACGTACTTCTTCATGCGCTCCATGTCCCCGTCGATGACGGCCAGCCACATCTTGGCGTAGGACCGCCGGAGCGACAGCGGGATGTCGCGGTACAGGCCGTGGTCGTACAGGATGAGGTCGAAGTTGGCGCCGCGCCTGGAAGGGTTCTTGCGGATCGCGATGTTGCCGCCGTGCGGGTCGCAGTGCAGCGGCGCGCCGTCGCCAAAGATCATCTCGTTGAATATCCGAGCCAGTGTGGCTGACACCTCGTCGCGGTCAATCCCGTTCGAGTCTAGGTAGTCGAGGTCGTCGAGACGGCGGCCCGACTCGCAGGCCATGACGAGAATGCGCTTCTTAGCCCATATGACCTCCGGAATGACAAGCGGCAGCTCCGGTATGCGCGCAAAGTACTCCTTTGTGCGCTTCGAGTTCTCCGCCTCGCATTCAAAGTTCAGTTCCAGCGGGAGAGACACCTCAATCTCGGACGACAGCCACTCAAGGTCGTATTCGGGGAAGAAGCGCTTGAGCGTGGAGAAGGTGAAGGTGGTGAGCGACATGTCCAGCTTGGCCCATTGTTCCAGGCTCGGGTGCTGGACCTTGACAGCCACCTTCTGCCCGGTCTCCTTAATCGTCGCCAGGTGCACTTGGGCCAACGACGCAGCGCCGATGGGCTCAGGGGAGAACTCAGAGAAGTAGTCCCACAATTCCTTCCCCGTGTCTTTCTTGAACATCTGCTCAATCGACTCGAAGGAGGACACCGGGCACTTGTCCTGGAGGGGGATGAAGGTTGTCGTCCACTCGGCGGGAAGGAGGTAGTTCATGGCGCTCTAACGAGAGTCAGCGGTGAGCGCTATTGCTAGGTCTGCTGGGAACCGTACCAGGTGTTGCCCGAGCTTGATGAATATCCCGCCATTCTGTTCAAGCACTTTTAGCGTCCTCGAAGCACACCGCTTGTGGCAAGCCTTGAGCACATGCTCCCTCTCCTCCTCGTCTTCGAGCTTTTCGCGCTGGTTGAGCGTGGTCCGGTAGCTGTGGGAGTCTCAGTAATGGCCCGCGCAGCCGTCCACGAGGAAGCGCTTACTCGTTGATACACAGTACAAGAGTTGAGAACACCCTCCCCGTCCGCTCTATTGCGTCGTATGTACTCTTGATGTCGTCCCCAACGGCCAGGAGCATAGCGCCCGCGCCGCCTCCTGCGGTCGCCAGGAGCACGGCCGTTCGTCGCCGCGGCTTCGGCTTCGGCTTCGGTGTTGCTGTGAACGAGGGTCTCGCTGTGCTCGCATATTGCCTCAAGGCCGGCGGTCGTCGGGGTACGCTCGGACTGGGAAGTTGGCTACGGCAGCGGGCGCATGTCCAGCCTGCGCCGAGGCGTTTGGCGACTAAGGAGGAAAAGGTCGGCTTCAACATGGTTATTCCACGGCATGTGTCATTGAGGGTGTTCCAAACTAATCATAAGAGCAAAAGTATCTCGAGACATGGGCATTTGGAGGTGAGAAGCTTGATCTCGTTGCAGCACTCGCACCCCTGCTAGAAATTTCCAAAGTGGCATCGTCGCATCGCAAGATTTTTGGGCTGATCGCGCCTGGCGCGTCGGGTGACTTCGGAGCAGGGCCTGCCAATTGAACTTCTGCCGCGGGTTAGGGTTGTCCTTCGGTGCCGAATGCCCCCCCCTGCAATATGCTCCTTTTCTGATTTTTTTTTTTTCGGTTTTTTTTCTCTTTCTCTTACGGTATTGCCCAAACAATCTTCTCTTTTCTTGTAGCGTTCTATCCCTCCTCAACCGATAACCCAGCCACAAGGCATATCTCACTAGTAAACAACCCAGGCTTGAATCCGTATCAGCCTGGAAGTTGTGGGCTGAAAAAAAAAGCAGTTCATCCCTTCTCACATGTTCTCAGCGCTCCGGTGTCCTCCAGCGACAGCAACAAGTTGGACCGCCCGCCCATGTCCTTTGCACCGTCTTATCCTGAGCTTCTGTGCTTGTTGGTGAGCAGGTGAGCTACAAGTATTTCCAGACATAATGGCAGAAGTGAGAAAGGGCCCCATGGAACCCTTCCTATCTCTCGGGCTTGACAGGACAGCCAGCTCCGACGAACAGCAGTCAGCTGTTCTCGCATTTATCTTTACAAAACCCAGGCAGCATCGCTCTCGTCGTTGTGCATGCAAGCTATTGTGTTTTGCTCTACTCATGGGCTATTATTCCCTTGCGTATCACTGGTCCTGTGTTGATGTGCGACAGTGGTGGTTCTGGGACTACTCCCAGTGGAGAGCAGATCTGGCTGCCGGCGTCGGCTTGAGCCGGCCTCGAAGTTTCTCCTCTTCTGGATTTTACCAAGCTCAACCGCTTCCATTCTGACGTCTGTCATGACGGAGCCACATCCGCTACCGCATTGGAGCAATGAATGCAGTGAACGATGCAATTGCCTGTGTTGTTGCTGTGGTTTGTGGGCTTGCCTAAGGGTTGCATGTCATTGACCGGCATGCGAGCATCACTGGAGTGGGTGACGTCATTGACATCATCCTTATGCTCCCCTGAGCTCCTTGCCAACACCTCCTGGAAGAATCCACGTTGCTTTGGCTTCTATTTAACCTTCAGGTCCCTCGATTGGAAGATTGAATTTCTCAACTCGACAACAACATCGACAACAATATCCAAAAAAATCGCATCAACAACAAACCAAACCCAACATCAAAGCCCCTCGATAACATCTTCCACAACCACATCCAGTACGCTGACCCTACCACCCTGTCAAAGCCCAACCTCGCTCAGCAACTAACGAACCTCCATCCAGACATGTCCGACAAGATCGAGAAGACCAAGGCCAACCTGCCCCTCCCCGAGCAGCCCCCTGTCCCGTCCGACTGGAACTCGGCCGACACCAAGACCACGGCAGTTTCCAGCGGCGGCGTCTCTGCCGGCGACGTTTCCACGGGCGAGGGTGTCACATCCGGTCTGCGCGAGCCTGCCACCCGTGCCAGCGAGGAGGTGGACATGAGCAAGATCGGCCGCCAGGGCAAGGAGGGGTTGGAGCAGCCGCCCAAGGATGCGAGGAGCCGCTAAGTCTTTCTGTGGGGGATAACACTGGAGGTTGAGGAGGATGTATTTATTGAGGGATGATTTCTGGCGTTTGGGGAGAGGTGCATTTTCGCATGATTTCAGCATCTTGAGGCACAATTCGACGGTCGCCATTGGGCAAGGCTGCTCCGCACCCTCATCTGTTGAGGTTAGGGTAGAGCATTAGGAATCTAAGTTCCGGGTCATCGGTGTCTTTACCCAGGTTTTCGTTCTTCTCCTTGGAACATGTCTCTTGCATTTCTTGACTTTGGCTTTCTTTAGGAGGTTGATGGCAAAGACGGAGCAGGAAAGGGACTAACGATAGTTACGCATTGTCATATATACGTAGTTTTGAGGAAGTGGGAACAACTTTGCATCTAGATTCCCAAATTGCGCCCAAATCTGCACTTCCAGCTGCATACACCCCCAGTTTGGCTCCCAGGCATGTGGTCAAGCGTTCTGTCTCCGTCTTTTGTTTACATCGTCCAGTGACCCCTGTGCACGGACCACATGCCGTTCCCCTGGGGAAAAGGGGTAAAGTAAACAATGACCCAGGCAATGAAAAAGGGGTTATCATCAGCATAGTTCCTGCAAGGATGTTGATGAAATCCCATGGTACCCTGGGCATGTGTAAGGCACCATGGAGCATTGACATGGGACTGGGTAATGCCATGAGGTATGAATCTCTGCCAGATCCTTCAACAATGGGGTGCTATGGTATTTGAACTTTTGTCCACACACTCCTTTGATTTTCTAGTGGTCATGTTGCTGAATATTGAACGAAGCAAGAAAAGTCTCAATACATCAGCGCCGCCAGTTTCGTCTCTGGCAAACTGGACCTTGGGCACTCGTCCTCGCCGTCTGGCACCTTGCTCACATTCCATGCTCGAGGCTGGGATGTCCCCTCTCTTGATGAACCGCAGCTCTTGTCGCCCTCGTCAACCAGAGAGCAGTCCCAGGGCCACGAATTGGTGTTGCCAGCGTTCTCTTTTCATCTCTTCCCCCTCTCGGCGTCCGCATCGTAGGGCACACGAGGGTTCTGCGCCCTAGGAGTCAGGCAGGCACAGGTCCTGCCCACGTTTTTTCAGTTTTCAAATTGTTGACATGGGGAGCTTAAAAGCCTTACAGCCTTTCTCTTCCTAGAGCATCTTCCACTTTCCCCAAACCCAACTTTCCATCGAGGCATCTCTATTTTCTTCTCTCACCCACACCCAACACCTACCACAACACCTCTCACTGCCTCGCAAATCAACCGTTTCTTCTTGACGGGCACTCGACATGCTCGGCGGCAGGTTGAATTTATTTTTTCTGAGCAGTACGAGTACCCTGTGTCGGTTCCTTCGGCTGCGAGTCGAGGCGTCAGCAGAGGTAAATCGCCTTTTTCTTATTTTTTTTCTACCATTGACCTCCGACCACGGCTGACATTTTTACTCTTCAGAATCGTCGATCTTCTTCCGCTCTGACCTTCTGAGGGAGACATCTCTTGATTCCTTCGGTAAGTTTGATTTTATTTCGTCATTGGCACTCGCGAGTCGCTCCAACCTTGCATCGGCCCGCACCTTCCCTACCCGCGATGATCGCTCGCTACCTTCCACTACTACCTTACCGTACTCTTTCCTTTTGATCTCTCCCCTCCATTGCACACCGACTGCTGTCTTCCAGCAGTGCAACCTCGAGTTCCCTTCTCCCCCCTTCATCCTTCCCGTCGTTCCGACCTCCATCCACCCACTGCACATCTCCAATTCACATCGCCGTCATCCTCTCCCTCCTCCTCCTCGTCGTCGTCGGACCTCGGCCGCTCTCCATCATACTCGATCTCAGGCCTCTGATAACCTTTTTCAGACGTTCCTCCTCGCTCGAGGATTCGGTTTCCGTCACTCGATAAGAACCACATTCCTCAATTCATCTTCTGTCACCCAACTCTCCACCATCTCGTCAATCATATTCCAACCCGATCCGAATATCGGACCTCAAGTCATCATCACACGATGTCTCCTCCGACTGAGCGCCCCGGCCAAGGGCCTCAAGGCCAATCGTCTGCCGACGACGAAGCCAAGAGGAAGGAGCAAGCTGCTAAGATGGCAATGATGGTAAGTCATATTTCTCTTCCAGTTCCTTCGCCCGTCAAGGGTCGAAGGGGTTTCCTTTTTTCCTGTTTTTTTTTTTTTACATCGCCTGTCTTTCCTTTGAAAGATGGTACTGTTTTCTTTCTCTCGGTTATTTTGTCATCGTCGCCCCGATGGGGTGCTAACTGTTATAGGACGATCTTGGCCTCGCGCGGGTCGCAGAGCTGCCTCTGGATGAAGGCGGCCGCAACCGTGGTCGTGACCATGACCGCCGCGTTCGCAATGGTGGCGATGTTCGTATGCCTTTGCCGGCCCCTCCTCCTTCTCAAGTTGTCCAGCGCGCGCCGCCTCGTGGCAACGCTGGAGCATCGAGCTGGACCTTTGGTCAGGCGTGGCAAGGTCTGTCGTTCTCGGGGCGATTAATGTCGATGCTTTGCTAACGCCGCCCAGATGCTATCGCGTCCGGTGCATTTGACGATGACGACGCTGAGGGTGTCAAAGGCTTGGATGATCTTGGCGGTGGGAGGATCTACGACAGGGCAGCCAACAAGACCATGATGATCCTCGACCAGCGCAGCAAGAGGTATCTTTGACAGCTCATGTGTGGTTAACATTCTGATGCTGACTGCTTGTCAAGGACTGGCCGCCAAATCGAGTATCCAGTGCCCAAGAAAAAGGCTCGGCCGAACGACTCCGGAGCGAACATCCACGATCGCCTTGTAGCGGCTCGTCGACAAGCTGCGAATCAAACACGGGCTCCGAGCAGCCAGGCCTCGGCGTCCTCAGCCAAGTCAAAGAAGACCAAGCCCCCGAAGCTCACACCCACGTCCAGGTCGGCCAGGAGGCTGCCGCCTCCTCCTCGAGACGTGCCCTCGCTAGGCGTGCCGGTTCCCGACATGGTGGTCGACTTAAGCACTCCTCTGCCTTACGAACCGGAAAATGCCATCCTAAGGGTTCCGGTCAGATTCTCAAGCCGCGACATTACTCCAGCACAGCCTGCGCTTATCGTGCTGTCCTCGGCCAACAGGCCTGAGCTGGGTTTCTTCACAGTCTTCATCTACAACCGCCCATTCTGCCAGTGGCCCATCTCGGCCTGGCACGACTATGCGACTGGCGTCGACCACCTGCTCGGTGTCACGTTTCTGAATGCCGGGTCTTTCCAGGGCTACGAGCTTTACTTCGCCAACGACAACGATCTTAGGGAGTTCATGTCGCGAGTGCGCGCACTCATGGCAGGGGACTACCTGGACCAAGGCGACTCTGCACCTCCTGCTTCGACCGCCCAGTCTACTCTTATAAGCAACCCGACAGTGGCCGCAGCTCCTGTTGTGGCCTCCGCCCCTGCTATGGCCTCCTCCATTGGAACCCCGGGCCCACAGAACAGGTTGCCTCAACCGCCGGCACCAAACGATGTGGCACCGTCGACCCAAACGACAAATGGTGCTGCAAGCACCTCGGAGCCTGTCTTGGAGCGGGTTCACTCACCCGTTCTCAATGACACTCCAACGTCTGCCACAGTCAATGCAAATGCTCCATCCTATAATACAACAATCTCCGGTTCAATTCAGGAGAGCTCCCAGGTTGAGCCCATTGGCGAACCAGAGCAGGAGGATCTCCTGGAATTTGAACCAAATGATACCAGCACTGTCACCAGCCAGATTGGATCGGAGGATACTGGGTTTCTGTTCCGGGAGGACGCTATGGACATGGCTCGTACCGTCTTTTTTGTCATGATGACCAGGTATCCTGGCACTGGCACCATGACAATGGCAGGGTGGGACGAGGTCGCCGAGGGGGTTCGAGCTGGTGTCATTGAACACATGGTAAAGAATGCCAGAGAGAGGGGCCTCAGCGACCAGAGGATCCAGGCGCTCAGGGACACTGTCAACGAGGCCCTCGAGAGCGAGATCAAGGTCAACCGGAGGTCCCGCCAGGGCGTCACCAGCGGTGACATCGACTCTCAGCCAAGGGTCAATGGCATCGCCCAGCCCGAACCGCCGGCCAGTACCAGAACGGGCCGCATCCAGTACAGCGCCGAAGAGCTGCTGTCACTGAGGCACGCTGCCGCCGACCCTTCGGATCGCTTGGCCAACATCCCTTACTTGCCGCGGCCCGGCGAGCGCCCTCCTCAGCCGGACACCCTTCCTCGCCGCCCCGGTTCCCCTGCCGGGCCCGCCATTAGCCAGACACAGGTTCTGAAGTCCGCTGGCGCCATGGACTGGGTCCTTGGAAAGGCAAATGCTCAGCCCACTCCCGAGCCGTCCAGCTCGACTCAGACGGCTTCGGTTGCCGCCTCGAATGCGGCAAGGCCCTCTGCTCCCCAGGACGTGGGTCTTCAGAGCTCGCGCTGGGCAACTGGCGGACCGGAGCTCAAGGCTGCGAACGCCTTCACTGGCCCGAAGTACGAGAAAGCCTGGTCCAAGCGTAGCTACCTGGAGGATCTTGCTCAGCTTGATCCTCAGACCCGGGTTACTGCTGCGGCTGAGGATCTGATGGACTTATACTTTCCCTTGCCAAACGACGGCTCCTCGGAGCCTCAGACATCTGATCAGGACATTCAGGAGCCCGCAGTTGCTGGCGCCGAATCGGGAGCCGCCACCCCTACAAGGTCAGATAAGATTGAGAACCTACGGCTCGGCATTTCTCGCCTCTCGATTTGGTCGCCGACATCTGCACCGCAGCGGCCGGCTTGGACGCCCGCTCCGGTCCAGCCATCCAGCCCGGTCGTCCAGGCTTCGAGGAACTTGTGGTCGCAGGCGACATCGACCGGCTCAGCTCAGCAGGCAAACGCCCCTGCGGCTCAACCTACATCCGTGGTCTTGACTCCACCTGCGAGCACCCCTGTGGTTCAGGCTATACCAAGCTCATCGCAGCCGAGCTCGTCTCCTTCGGCTCGCCCTGGAGGTATTAGCTCTTCTGTGCGCCCTCAAGTGGCACCTCCGCAGTCCGTCCCCACGGTCTCGGCCCAGTCGACCGCCTCTCCTGTTCAGGCTAGGATGGCTTCGATGCACGCAGCTCCGTCGTCGCCTCTGGCTTCATCCTTTGGTTCGGTCTCTGCCGGTTCAGTCCGAGTGGCGCCTCTCCAGTCCGTCTCAGAATCGGCGACTCAGTCAACGACCTCTCCTAGACAGGCCCGGATGACTTCAATCCACGCAGCTCCATCCTCTGTTCCGGTTCAGTCTGGAGCTTTAACCCAAGTTGCGTCTCCGCAGCACATGCCGACGGCAGTGCCTACCCAGCCTAGGATGGCTTCACCGTCTGCAGCTCGGTCGTCCGTTACGACTCAGTCCTCGGCGTCGACTGGAGTTCTGTCGCCGCGCATGGTTCAACCGCAGGCGACGGCCGTGACAGCCCCGCGGCCCGGACCTCAAGCGGCTCAGCCTAAGCCCCGCGGTCTTGCTGCGTCGCGGCATGCCAGCGGCGATGGGCCGTCTAGCTCGGGGAACTTCAAGTTTGTCGTCCCGAAGTGACGGGCGAGCGAGCCGTCTCACACTGACCTTCACTGGTCACCATGGGCGTTGACTTCAACTGCCCGATCTGAAGCAGCATTCGTTGCTTCCATTGAGGCGACCCTTCGACAAGTTGATGGGAAGCTTGTTGTATTTTGTTTTTGTCATGTATTGCACGAATTTCGGGTTCATCAGGGTTCACGGTACCACAACGATTTGGGCAGGAGGCCGACTCGAGAGGTTTAATCGATACTTTCGCCTCAGGATGGTTTTCGGCTGCCATTTTTCTTTTTCTTTTTGTTTTGTTGGTTTAGGTTGCGGCATCTGGGAGTTCTGGCGTCTGCATCTGGCAGGGATGATTTGAGTGAGGGTGTCATAGCACTCGCTTGCTCGCCGGCTGGGTGGACATGGATAGGAGCTTCGGCGCAGAGAGTGTTGGGATGTATCAAGAGGCGTAGGTAGAGCCTAACTTGATTGTTTGTAGGTTTAATAAATGTTTGAGTAAAGGGGTTCGTTCCGTGATGATGGTGAGCTGGGCATATCGTGATGGTGGGAAGCAGATTGACTTGCACTGGCGGAGAAGGTGGTAAATTGAAAAGGGGATGGCGTTGAACATGTGCAAAGATACCAAGGAGGGTAGAGACTGATAGGGACAGGGACGCTGAGACAGAGAAGGAGAGGGACCAACATTACCATCTTCAACCCTCTTGCCGTTGTCCTTCCTCCCTCCAGACACTTTTTACCCCTATTTCTGCACTCCCTCCAGAATCCAAGTCAACTAACCAATCCACCCTTCGTCCTCGCAGCTTTCCACTACTTCATCCACATCCTCGATCCTTAGCCTCACGATCTCCTCCCCGTTGGGCAGGTCATTCTCGACGGCGCGGCGGTCGGCCTCCTCTGGCGTGGACGCTAGCCCGGCAGCGAGATGGCGCGCTGCCAGGCGGGTGCGTGCCAGCTGTGGTGAGACGGATACAAAGATCTTGAGGGAGAAGAGAGCTGCGGCGTCTGACCAAAGGGGTTTGTTCAGGAGGAGGTCTGGATACTGTATCAGTATCTCGTTCTGCAGGAGAAGGGGCGAGTTTGCTTACAGTTTCCCTCCAACACAACAATCCGATGCGTCCTCTCAATGGGGATATCATCCTCCTTGGGGTCCTTAATGGCATGATCGAACGAGGGAGCGAAGATAGTCGGCGTGGAATCAGTCAGAGGCTCCCTCAGGCGCTGGACCAGTCGCAGAAAGGATGCGCCGTCAAAGGTGAATTCTGCGCCGCGGCGGGCGTGGGCTGTTGCCGGGTCGGGCATGGCGTCCAGCTGGGCGCGCGTGTAGTGGTAGCCGTCCATGGGCACGAAGGCTGCGAGGGGGGGTGTGCCGGGGGGTGAGGTGGAGGCATGGCGGGCGTTGAGGGCTGCGGTGAGGCGCTTGGAGAGGGTGGTTTTGCCTGGCCAGGGGGGGAGGGGAGGGTCAGTTGGGGCTGGTGAAGGGCTGAGGGGGTGAGACGGTAAGTGAGGGCCAAGGAGGTGCTGGAGTAGGTGAGGGCCAAGGGGGTGATGTAGGGGGTGAGGGCCAGAGGGTGAGGCGTACCTGAGCCAGGGATACCACCAAGGGCGATTACTAGCAGTAAGCGGAGGGGTCAGTACACAATCAGGAGACAATCAGGTAGTGGAGGTTTGTGAGGGGAGTATTGAAATGGAGGGTGAAAAATCCTCAATGTCGATGGAGGATATTACATTGTCTAGGATCACGGGCGCGACAAGACGCTCCTGGACAGGCTCCAGGCCGGTTTAGCGCTCCATGTCGTCTTGGGAGACACTGGGATATCCTTCTATGTTTTAGGAAATGTGGATGGAGGCCCGGTAAGTCCGGTCCGGCATTGGAGCCACTGTGATTGCTCGCTGGGATAAAACAATGGATGCCAATGGTAATGAACTTACAACAACGCTCATCCTTGGGAGTTTCAAGGAATGTAGCCCAGGCCCTGTCGACCAGGCGACTCAGTGCCTCGTCCATGGCAGCTGATGATATTTTGACGTTGAGCAGAAGGATTTGAGCACAGGTTGGGAAGTGAAGCCTTGAAGATGGAGGAACGAAATATCTTGGTCAATGAATCGGCTGCTCCGATGATGGTTGTTGCTGTGATGCCTCTGAGGAGAACTACTTCTGGGTCGAAAAGTAGCGGGAGGCTGGCCAGAAAGGATAAGCGAGAGTAAAACCCGGAGACAGAAAGATGCCCGATGAAATGGTTTCTGTAGCTGGCGCGACTTGTTTGAAGCTCGTTTGGATGCTCCGAGCGGGGATCGGAGGGAATGCCGGATGGCGGAGGTTGAGACTGCCGTCGGGCCCGGTTTTTGGCTCCACTCGGCAGCCGACTCACATTTCACCTCAACCACACCTTCTTTCATCGAACCTTCCGTTTCTGGGAACGAGAAGTATAAGGGTCTGCATCAAACACTTTATCTCAGATAATCGACATTTTTTGCAAATGAGAGCCGAAATCCCACACTGACCCGACAACCACCGACAGAACACAGCTTTCACATCCCACCAAAACAAGAAAGAACATGGACGACCAAACAGATCCCAACCTGCTCCTCCTCTCCCTCAACCTCTCCGACTCAGAGCCCGAAGAAGCCGCTGCGCCCAGCACCAACACCACCACCGCCTCAACAACAGCCGGGTCAGGTCCAACAACCGAGTACCAACCCACCCGCGCCGAGCGCACCGCCCTATCGGAAGAAGCCTTCCAAGCCCTGAAGCAGACCTACCGCCCAAAGATCGAGAACGGCAATGTACTTTTCCACTCAAACTCGGTTCATCGGGAGATCGAATAAAAATTACTGACATGATATCTCAAGATCTACCACACGATCACTCTCCCGCTGCCCGACTCTCCAACAACACCCCTGCCAAAGCCAGAAGCGCAGGAGCTGTTGCACGCGGCGGAGGAGCTGTACTTTTACCGGCGGTATGCTGAGGCTGCGGATTTTGTGAGGCGTGTGTTGGGCGAGGAAGGGGACGTTGACGGCGAAGAGGGTAGTAGTGGTGAAAGGAGTCGGAGTGGTGGGAGAAAGATTGACGGCGAGACGAGGAAATTGTTGGGGTATTACCTTTCTCGGTGCCTTGCTCGGTTAAAAGATGAGGAGGGGAAGGGAGGGGGGTCTGTTGCTGCCGTGAGTTAGGGAGTGAGGGAGAAGGGGAGGGGAGAAGCGAGACGTGGATGGGGAGTGAAGCAAGGTAATGGATGTATGGCAGGAATGGTCGATCAAGTGAGCCAAGTGAATGCCCTTCCTTTGAAATGTGTTGGTGACGGATTACAGCTATGGGTGGGATAGGAGTGTCAAGTATGGACACGATGGGTTGATCGACATGGTCACAACAGCAAAGCTGTAGGGTGAGATGGTAGTGTGCAGTGGAGATCTCTCTTCAGATCTACATCTATCCTCTATCTCAAAGCTCTATGAGCCCCGCCCCCGACAACACCCAACGTCCCCAAAACGCAGGCAGTTGCCAGAGACAAGACGCCGAATCAACTCTATCATGCTTCGTCATGCTAGTTGTCGGAGACACAAGAGGAGCGCAGTGAAGAAACCCTCCAAATGCCAACCATCAGACGGGGGTATATCCCGGACTCCGCAAGCAAATGCCCCCCATCAGCCCTGTATTTGTACAGACAGCGAGGGAACAAAGAACCAAAAAAGCCAACCGTGACGCCATGCTCCCAACCCGCTTCGCTCTATGCCGCCGTTTTGAAGAACCCTCTTTTTCCCAACCGACTCGGGCAAGGCGGGCAGCGGATGTGAGCCGGCCCCGCCCGAGAGATGCAAAAAATCGTCTTGTTGTTTGTGTATGTGTGTGTGTGTGTGTGTTTGTTGTTGCTTTGTGACGTGATGGCGTAGGCTTCGTTGACTGTGGTCGTCGAGGTGCGTGGCCCTTCTTTATTGCCTCGGGGCGCGCACCGCGTTCCTTGTTGCCGTTGTCGTACCCTTTCTTTTCCTCCCAATTACTGGTACCCATCAGGTACCGTCAAAGCTCTTTTCGTGTTGCCGTCATCACCATGCCGGTTGACCGAAACGGTGAGACCCAGATGAGACGCCTCAGGCAGCCACGGCGGCCATCCGGATATTCCCAGCCTGGCCCTGCAGCATCATCATGCGCTCGCGCTCGCGCTCCTCGGCAAACACGCGGCGGCTCATAGCAAGCACAGCCTCGAACCCCTCCTTGCCCTTGACGGCGTTCTCGCGGAAGCGCTTGACGAGGGTGTCCTCGATGCTGTTCTTGATGCGCTGCCAGCCGCCGCAGAGGGCGGTGATCTGCGCCGCCTGCTCGAAGCGCGTCTGGTGCTCGTTGAGCGGGCGGTACACGACCGTCTCCTGCACGTTGATGAGGTTGCTCCACGTGAGGTTGGCCGAGACCATGGTGACCGTCTTGCTGCGCGGGTCCACGTACGACGTCTCGAGCACCTGCGACTCGTCCATGCTGCCGCCCATCAGGCTCTTGAGCCAGTCGGGCGCGCTCTGCCGGCAGGTGATGAGCCGCTCCGTCCGCAGGATGCCCGTGTCTGGTTCGACGGTCCGGCTGAGCGTGTCGACGGCAACGACGTGTGTAGATTTTTGGTTCCATGGGCAGTACTTGCGCCAGTTGGCGGTCGACACCTCCTCCCAGGAGTAGTTGAACGTCTCGCTGTTGGAGAAGACCTTCATCTTGTGTGGTGTTTGTGGGTTTGTGTGTGGTAGAGTGTGAGTCCGCTCGGCCGGAGCTCCGGTTACGGTCGCGTGCCTCGGGGAAGAAACGCGGAGAGATCGGCAATTCTCAAGCTTGGAGCTGCCTGTCAAGCGAGTCGAGGGGGGGAAAGCAGTTCGCAGTTCGACAATCGGCCTTCGCGTTGTCGATTAGGTGTGTGTTCGTGGTGTTTGTAGCAGAGAGAATGAATGTAGAAATCACTGCGGCACAAGCAGAGCGAGAGATTCCAACAGCCCGCAGAGGGGGTCCCGTCTTCGGCTGAGTCTTTTTTTATGGATGCCGCTTTTTGGCGATTGGAGGCGCGAAATCTTTATCGGGAAAAGGAGTGGCAACCCCCTGCCTTCCCCGGCTCGCTTAGTTAACTCAAAACGGCGAAAGCGCGGGATCATGAAAAATCTTCGGAAGAACCAGGATGCCTCTCGAACAAAATCGGCCCAATCACTGCGCCGCCAACTCCGGATCGCTCCTGAAACGGGACCAGGGCAGCCAACTTTGCCTCCATCACTGACTTCATCGCCGTCACAGCCCCGGATCCGTGCGTCATCGGGGAGGCCGATTCACCAAACTTGACCGGCAGCGGCGAACTTCAGAATGTCACAGAATACGGCAAACCCGAATCTGGGGCGAGTCTTCCCCGGATTCAGATCGACGGTTCGGACGGCCGCAAACGGGTCCGTGTTCACCGCGCCCGGACCGGCGGTTCGGCTTTGGCCGGAGCTGCGGCCGGAGCACGGTTACTGAGGTCTCGGCATGGGCTCGAGTCAATCATTGATTGAGTCTAGATATTTGTCGAACTACCAACACATGGCCAATATGCCGCCATCTCTGCATCGACAGCTTCACGCTGCCAGACAAGACCAACAACCCGATTCTCACTCAGACGGTTGCCCTAGTAGTCATCTCCACGGCTAATGACCTCCTTTACGGTAGGCCGGATGAGGATGGTCTAGCAAGAAGTCAGCCTGGGAACTTAATGGTGTAAACCGACGTCGGTCACTCACATGCTCAAACTGGGCCGTGTAGGACCCCTTCTTGTCGACCAGCGGCGGATACGACTCGACGATGCCGTTTGCGACGAGGTTGTTCAACTGCAACAGTCAGGATGGAATCTCCTTGCTTCTGTGTATATCCAGCGACTCACCCCCAACAGATACTTCTCCTGGCCCAGACGGTCCAGATACCGCCGGCACCACGGCAGCGTGCCAAAGTTCTTGGTAATGACGTTGAGCAGCGACTTGGCCGAGCTCAGACGCAGGTCGATCTTGGGCGCATCGCTGCGCTTGGCGTAGTGCGACACCTCGCCCTCCTCGCGCACCTTGCCCTCGCCCGTGCTGCCAAACGTCTCGATGGCGAATACGTCGCCCTCCTCCATCTTGGTGTTGTCGTTGCTCTTGACGATGGGCACGCTCTTGGTGCCGTGGATGTTGTACGGCAGGATGCTGTGCCCGTTGAGGTTGCGGATCGGCTTGACCGGGTAGGTCGTGCCGTCGATCTCGACCTCGTAGCTCTCCATGACCTCCTGGATGACGCCGCCAATCTCGCCGACCCGGGCGTCGATCCCGGCCTCCTTGATGCCCGCGTTGGTGGCGGCTTTTACGGCCTCCAGGAGCGGGTCATAGCGGGGGTTGAAGGCCATGGTGAAGGCGCTGTCGATGATGTTGCCGTTGACGTGGACGCCAAAGTCAATCTTCATGACGTCGTCCTGCTGCAGGACCATCTTGTTGCCCGCGTTGGGCGTGTAGTGCGCGGCGCAGTGGTTGATGCTCAGGCCGGTGGGGAAGCCCATGCCGGCGACCATGGCATCGCCCTCGTCCAGACCCTGGTGGCCGACGAGGGCGCGCACAGAGTCCTCAATGCCGTTGGCAATCTCCATCAGCGTCTGGCCGGGCTTGATGTTCTTCTGCGCCCATTGGCGGGTCTGCCGGTGCACCTCGGCGGCATGGCGGTAGTCGTTGAGGAACTCGCTCTTCAGGTTGTCGAGGTGGCGCTTCTCCTCGCTGGTGGTGCGGTAGCGGTTCTCGTTGACGTACTCAACTTCCTCGCCCTTGGGGTACTTCTTCTCCGGGAACAGCTGCGAGATCAGCACGCGCGGAGGATCCGACTGCTGCGTCGGGTTCTTCTTCTTCTTCTTGGGCTTCTTCTTCTTCTTTTTCTTGGCGGCACCGGTGCCCGCGGCCGGCGCGGCGGCTTCTTCTGGCTCGTCCTCGGAATCGTCGCTCTCGTGGTTCAAGTTGCCGTTGCTCGCGGCGGACACATCTGGCTTGGGCTTGCTGCCGGCGTCCTCGACTGTGCGCTGTCAGCATCACCGGTTACAAATTTCAATTTGATGGTCGTACCGCTCAGTTGGCCGAGCTCAGCTGTGGGAGCTTGAGCTGCCATTTTGAAGGAATGAAGTGATGCTGAACTAGAAGAGCTGGAGGGTTGAACCGCCTGCTTTCCTAGGTATCTCATGGTGTGGGAGCTGCGGCCCCGCCAACACTTTTTTGACCCGCATGCGGGGGGTTGTGGCGCAAAACTCCCTTATCGGCGGCTCGGCGCGGTCTTGGCACGCTTTCAGCCACACTGCCTCATTGTCGCCCATTGATTTCGTCACTGGTCCTCGCAAAGTGGGCCAGACTCAAGAGAGCGGGCGTCGAGGAGCAGACACCTCTTTTCGAAACCTCGACAACATTCCCCTAACAATCCGTCTCTAGACCATGTGACACACCACCGGGATGCGGCATGCCACTCCGCTACACTCCCACCGGCGCGGCGCGATCCGCCCAGCTTCCCCTTCGAACGGCAGCATGGACCAGCCATCGCCTCTTCCACGCCTCGCCGCGCACCCTCCGTCTTGACACCAACCACCCAAGCGACGCCTCCAACCACTATGAAACCCTCAACGTCCGCCCGGACGCCTCGCCGGCCGAGATCAAACGGTATAGCTCTCCCGCCCACCCCCCTCCCATAACCACTCAACTAACCTTTCTTATAAAAAAAAAGATCCTTCTACCTCCTCAGCAAACGCCACCACCCAGACCACAACCCATCCGACCCCACCTCCCCGCACCGCTTCATGCGCATCAGCGAGGCCTACGCAACCCTAAGCCACGCCGAGAAGCGCGCGCGCTACGACCGCGACGTGATGCGCCGCAACCCGCACTACCACCACCACAACCACGCTCACAAGGGCTCCTACCACAGCACGGGCCCGGCCGGCGGACGGCCTGCGTCGGGCCTCAGCCGGCGAAGGGGGACCTACCAGGGCCCGCCGCCGAGTTTTTTTAGGTCTGGCGGATGGGGCGCGCACGGCGCGAAGAGGAAGGCTGCGCATGAGGAGAGTACGGGGTTTTATGGGACGAATGCTACCTCCTCCTCCAATTCTGCGTCAGGAGGAGGTACAGGACCAACCAGTGCAGGCGGTAGTGGACATCATGAGCCGCCACCACCCCCTCCTCCACCAGGCGCAGGCGGAGGCTTCGGAGCAGGCGGCATGGGACCGGGGCAGGACCCGTTCGGACACCGGGGCGACGTGCCGCACTTTGACCGCGAGGCGCACGAGCGGGCGCAGAGGAGGGGCGACGAGCGGCGGGCGCACCGGATGGCGCGGATGCGCGGGGTCGATATTGACCACCCGGACTCGCCCGTCACCATGAGCTTCATGTCGGTGTTGGCGATCCTGGCCGTGGTGGTCATGGCGCCGTTTGCGTTTTCCGGGGTCGCGAGTAAGGTGTCTAACTCTGGCTCTGGGGCTCCAAAGGGTGGAGAGAAGGAGGGTAATAACAAGGAGAAGGAGCAGAAGAAGGCAAGATGATTGTGTATCAGTAACCTGGTTAGGTTGTACCATCATGGCAGTCTTAGCATTGCGCACTTCACAGCAAAACGGGCGGGATCTTTTGCGAGAATTAGCATATGCGCTGTTAGGAAACTACTATACAGTGCAACATGTCTGTCATGACCAGTGGCCGCTCAAACTTGATACAACGCTGTCTGCTGAGTCGTGTCCATACAACGCGATCATCATCCCGCAGAGCTCAGACCGATCGCGAGGCTCGGTCCCGACGCCCAACACACAACGTCCTCCCTGGCAGGTGCCAGCATCTTACGACTCGAAGGTGAAGCTGGTGCCGACCTGGTAAAGGCGTTAGCATCCCTGCTGCACAGCATCCGACTGCAACTTAAGCTCACCTTGTGGGTAGCCTGGTCGAGCTTCTGGGTATCGAAGGAGGCGCCAACGCCGAGGGTGACGCCCTCGCGGAGGAGGACGTTGTAGGCAACGGCAGCGACACCGCGGTCGTTGATCTTGGCCTGTATCACAACACATCAGCACCCACTGTTTGACCAATAAACCATCTTGCCCGGCATGACCTACCTTGACGAACGAGACGGGGTCCAGGCGGTACTTGGCGGCGACCTCGAGGCCGACCGTGTTGCCGCTCTTGGAGTTCCAGGTGGCCTTGGAGCCGGCCTCGACCTGGCTGTTGACCTTGTGGTAGTAGCTGGCGGCAAAGACGCTCAGGTTGTCCGTGGCCGTGATGGCGGCGCTGTAGGTCGGGGCCTGGTAGCCGACGGCGGCGCTGTAGCCCGTGATCTGGGCCTTCTGCACGTCGTAGCCGGCCGAGGCGCCGGCGAGGAAGCCCTCGTGGCCGACGATGGCGTCGATGCTGGCGGTGGGGCCCTTGAGCAGGTCAAAGAAGGCGCGGCCGTGGAAGTTGGGCTGCTTGAAGTGCAGGTTGAACTTGGCGCCGCGCGCCTGGGTCGCCGGGAGGATGCTGAAGATACCCTCGGCCTTGAGGCCCTTGGCCAGGTTGTCGGCCATCTCGATCTTGGTCTCGAGCGTGTTGGCCGTGTTCCAAGTCTGGGTGAGGGTCAAGCCTGCGCGCGCCCACTCTATTAGCACCTGTGCGGATCCATGCGCGTCCAGAGCGACCGTCCACTAGACGGGGACCTTGTAGAGCGTCAATCCTTGGATCGGACCAAGCTGCATCCGCCACTGGAACCCGGGAAACCGAGGGATCCAGACGGGAACGAGGTATCGCGCATTGCCATGGGGGGAGCGGTTGCGTTTACCATTGGGCTTGTCAAGGTATTTGCCCTCGATCTATTCGGGGATAGTAGTTAGCACGACTGTCTGAGGCGCAAACCTTAGCGCGTCATCTGGAGCTGGGAGGACATACCGTGCCGCTGGTGACCTTGTCGTGGCTGCTCTTGCCAGTGACCTTGAAGGCGACATTGTTGGGGGTGTTGCTCTTGACCTCGAGGGTGCCGGCCGAGAGATGGTAGAAGTCCTTGTTCAGGAGCTGGAAAGCACACAGTCAGCGATCGCGCGGTTCGCGTCTTTGTTGGGGTCGCTCGAGAAATGCCGCTTCGCCGAGGGCAAGCTTCTCGAAGCTCGGCAGGACACGTACGTCGTTGGCCGCCTTGGCGATATCCGAGAAAGCCGGGACAGACATGTTGGCGATGTGTGTAGAGACTGAAGTAAGACTCTAAGATATGGATTTGTTGTGGATGATGGTGAAGTTGGGAGAGGTGGGCGGCGCAGTGGTCAAGCTCCTTGTTCTCTGCTGCGGATTTGTTGGGGTGGGAAACTGTCGGAATTGGCCCGCGATGTTACGAGAAATTCCACGAGGCTCTGTGATTGGTGCTTCGGCAACAGTCGTCCATGCAAAGCTGCGGCAGCCAGTGACGTCCTTGCCTCTGAAACCACGTGGGGCCGCAGTTGGGTCGCCGTGTCCAACCCTAACCCGTCACAAGGAGTTGTTCAGCCTTTCCAACTCGGGTGGATTGTCGAGGAAAGGTATCGCGATTCGATGTCTCTTTGTTTGCATCTAAATAGACCCAAGAGCACTCGAAATAGCGACGGCCAAGTGACTGCTGACCGACCAGACCCTGAGCGAGGGCACGATCACCGCACTTCCTCACGGACATTCAGGGTCTCTCAGGGCCTCTCAGGGTCTTTCAGCACAGACGAGCCCTAGCACAACATCACAGCACCACTCTGCAGTCAGATAACCCTTACAACAGCCAGCTTTTATTCAAATAGCTAGGTATACCATCATCCCTTTTTCTGACAGAAAACCCAAGAATGAGAGACCGGCCATCCAAGGCTACCTATGTACGTTTTGGAACAACATGATACGTTTCGTTTCCTTCTCACGCATTATCGTACTTGGCCTTGTGGATGGCAATCGCTCTGAGATAACCACACGTCAGCCCTGTCCACCATACAAATCTGAATGTCAGGATGTACTCACCTGCCGCTGGGATCCGTCTGCTTGGACCACTTGGGCGTCCACCGCATGACGGTCGACGCGCACGACGGCGGGAAGTGCTCGTCAAACATGAGGCGGTACCAGTACCTATCCCGAGGTCACTCATTAGCCTTCTTGCCACAACCACACAATTCTTCAGGTAAAACATACGCCTCCTTTGTGTCCGGGATATCGTCGCCCCACTCGGGCTTGGGGTTCTTCATCATCTCGTCCGTGATATGCATCTCCGCGTGGTCCTTGAGCGCATCGATCCAGCCGTAGCCGACACCGTCCGAGAACTGCTCCTTCTGCCGCCAGAGGATGTTGTCGGGCAGGTACGGCTGCGTCTCGGGTTCGTCCTTGGTGTCGAAGGCCTTGCGCAGAATGTACTTTTCGAGCCGCTCCGACGTGATCATCTTCTCCTTGGGATCGATGTTCATGGCGACTTCGAGGAACTGGGGAACACACATGTCAGTGAAATGATATAGCAGCTGATTGTTGATTAATGTGACTCACCTCCTTGTCGAGGAACGGCACGCGCGCCTCGAGACCCCAGGCCGAGGTCGACTTGTTGGCGCGCAGGCAGTCGGCCAGGTGCAGGTTCTTGACGCGGCGCACGCACTCCTCGTGGAAGGCGGCCTTGTCGGGCGCGCCGTGGAAGTACAGGTAGCCGCCAAAGATCTCGTCGGACCCCTCACCACTAAGCACCATCTTGATGCCCATGGCCTTGATCTTGCGCGAGAGCAGGTACATGGGCGTGGAGGCGCGGATGGTCGTCACGTCGTACGTCTCGAGATGGTAGATGACGTCCGACAGCGCGTTGAGGCCGTCCTCGATGGTGAAGGTCATGACATGGTGCTTGGTGCCCAGGAACTTGGCCACCTCGAGTGCCGCCTTGTTGTCGGGCGATCCCGGAAGGCCGATCGAGAAGGAGTTGAGCTGGGGAAGGAAGGTCATGGTCGAGAGCTTGTTCTCGTCGTCAATGCCGACCAGGCCCTCGCCCTTATCCGGGTCGACCGTCTCTTCCGAGGTGCCGTTGGCCGCCTCAGCCGCCTCGGCCAGCTTCTTCAGCCTCAGGGTCTCCCGCTGCGCAATCGACGCGACCAAGCTCGAGTCCAGACCGCCCGAGAGCAGGACACCGTAGGGGACCTCGGCCATGAGCCGTTTCCTGACCGACTTCTCGAGGGTCTCGCGCAGCAGCTTCAGGTCCACGGGCGTCTCGGGGATCTTCTGGCCGTCCCACCATGACGGCTGGAAGTAGCGGGTGCGCTCGCCCGTCAGACTGTCGTAGATGTGGCCCGGGGGGAACGACTCGATCTTGTCGCAGACGGGGTGCAGCGACTTGAGCTCCGAGGCGAAGTAGACGGTGCCGGGCTGCTCGGACGACCAGCCCTGGTACAGGGTGGTGATGCCGATGGGGTCGCGGGCGGCGATGATGCGGTCCTGCGTCTTGTCGTACAGGACGAAGGAGAACATGCCGTCGAGGTGCTTTGGCGCGTCGAGGCCGTATTCCATGTACTTTCGGGGGATTAGCCCCCGTCTTCTTCATCTCCCAAGAATATACCTTCTGCCGGCGCACTCACCAGAGGAATGACGACCTCGCAGTCCGAGGTGGTCTTGAAGTGGTAGGGCTGCTTCAAGCTCTTCCGGATAAGACGATGGTTGTAGATCTCGCCGTTGACGGCGAGGACAATGCTCTCATCGGCATTGGTGAGTGGCTGAGCTCCGCTCTCTGGTCGTTTGTGAGTAGTCGGCTTCGAGGCCAGATAGACGGACGATTGCGACCCACCAACGCCGACGATGCTGAGCCGTTCATGGCACAGAACTGCGAAGTGTCAGCCAATGCCTCGTAGTTTCTGGGGGGGCAGCTTTGAGTTTGGAATCTCCTCAGCCCTGGGCGCAATCCATACTCGTATTGTGGCAAGTAACGCTGCCGCCTGCAAGCGAACGCAGAGTGTCAGTACGACGAGTCTATCTCGTGTGACTCAAAGGAGAGAAGCACGCACTCCAATCAGGTCCCCGATGCCGAATTCTGCGAGATAAGCGAGTCAACTGGGCCGTCCATTTTGCCAGATCTGGGGTCAATTGGGAAGCACATACGCCTTGGAAAGCTTCAAAGCAGTCGGTTTGAACTTGACCACGTCGGGGTGGCTATGGTCGCGGTCTGTTAGCGGATGCGCTCGTGAAAGTGTTGGTGTTGCGACGAGAACCGGCGTGGGCGCGCGCAAATGGCGGGGCAAAAAATGCCCCTCCATGCAGCGACGCGGCACCGCAGGCCGGGACGCCGAGATGGGCGACGACTCACTTGTGACAGGCGAAGATGCCACACATCTTGAAGGTCGCTTTCAAAAAATCTCGAATTCGTCAAGGCAAAGGCGCGGGGACGGGACCTGGGAGAGCAGCAGTCGCGAGCGTTGAGGAGCGGAGCCTATTCCACTTGTCAGCGATGAGACGAGGGGCCTTTATACTTACGCCCGTCTGATGTTGGGGACCTGGCGAATCTGTGGCAGCAGAAGGAACGATGGACGCCCTGGACGCGGACGCGGGTAGCTGTTCAAACGACAGGAAAGCCACAGACAAGCCCGAGTGGGATGTATGTGAAGGACAGTCTCCAAGAGGTGTGAGGGAAAGGAGAGAGAAGAGTCACACGCCTCTGGGAAAATTATGTGTCGAGTTCCAAATTCGGCATAATTCGTTACTTCCGACGTCTCGCCCCTCGGGCCACCAGGGGTCCCCAATGACCGCAAATTTTGGTAAACTTGAGTCAAGGCCCAGTTCCCCAGGGTCCCAGACCCAGCGGCGGCCGACATTGTTCAATCAATCCGGCCTAGTTGGCCCGCCGAGCTGGGAAACGGAGCTCCAGCAATGGGCGACCGGAGTCACTGATTCCAGGCCGATGTCGGGTGTGGTGTTGATTGGACCGCTGGGCCGGTCTTAAAGATCCACCGGCCAATTGCCTCTCAGCAATCCGGCTGATAAGGAAACGACAGGGGACCCGCACGGCTCGACGATGAGGCGGCGAGGCGGGCAGGAGCCACGTGAGTTGCTGCATCTGTTCGGGGCGACTGTGAAGAACACAGGGGGACTGCATATTTGTGAGAAGTTGAAACCGCAAATCCGTGTTTTCGAGGGTTGCCAGATCACACAGCTTCATGGTGGGGGCCAGGCGAATCGACGAGGTACGAACTGAAGACGGCGCGGGGTGAAACAGCGAGGCGGGCTTGAAAGGACGTCGATCAACAGCATTGCATCTCGAGGCGAGGTGAGGGGGCTGCTGCCGTCGAGCCTTGCCGTCTTCCTGAACAAGTCAGCATTGCAGACCCCACGGATCGACTGAGCTTTGATGTACCCCTGGCATTCCTCGTGTCGCACAACTAGATCTACCCTCGCACCGGCGATCCTGTCCCAATCCCCAAAAGAAACGCTCCAAATCCACGAAGACAACCATCCCAATGAAGTGCCCTCTGAACTCCGTATGCTCAATCTCCCGTCGCCATTGGTATCCCATAAACTCCGTAATCAGATGCCTATTCCCGGTCTCTTTCCATCGACATTGACTGAAACGCCGACCAGCACGCTCCTTCTACGGCGCCGCATTCTCGCGCACAATCTGCTTGATCCGCCTCTCGTACTGCGCCCGGTCCTTCTTGAACATGTTGTACGCCTCGGCCTGCGCAGGGGACTCCGGGTTCGGGTCGTTGAGCAGGTCCTGGACACCCAGGAGGATCTGCTTAATGGTGATGGCTGGCTTCCACGCCTCCTCCTCGTTCAGAATCGACAGGCAGACGGTGCCCGAAGGGTAGACGTTGGGGTGGAAGAGCGGGGGCACGAATTTGCCTGCGCAGGGGAGGCCGTGTTAGTCGCGCAAACGGTGCCAGTGGTGAGGCGCACTCTGCGGCTGGGTCGACTTACACTTGGGGGGCTTCGTGGGGTACTCTGCATGGGCAGGTTTGGTTAGCAATGTGCTGTGAGAAAGACCGGGCTGGAAAATCGTGCCACGCACCATCGGGAAACGTCACAACCAGCTTGAAGAGGCCGCCCTCCCAGATGGTCTTCTCTTTGCCTGGGATGCCACATTCCCAGACCTTGAGATCCAGCACTCCCTGGGCATTCTTCTGGGGCCGCGCATAGAAGCCAAACGGGTGGTCCTTCCGCCACTGCTTCCTGGAGCGCGAAGGCAACGTTAGCGAGGTTGTCGCAAACCAGACCAAGGCAAGCCGTCGAATGGGCGACAATCGTACGCACCGTTCCTCCTGGAGGCGATTTTGGCATAACGACATGGTGTCGGTGGTTTACGTTGGTCCGACTGGTTCGCTTGGTTTCGCGATGGTGCGGGTGTTGAAAGCCTCCAGAAACCGCGTGGAGCTGCAGTCGAGAGTCAACAGCCCCGTTTGCAGTTTTCGATCAAAATCTGCAATGAGACAAGCTTGCTCAGGTCTGCAGGCTTTTGCGCGAAGCACGGGGGAATGGGGGGGGGCGAGAGGTGCTGGATTTCGGAAGCAGCCGATATCTTGAACCGCGAAGGTTTGCAGATCAACCCGCGTTGACGGTCGAAACTCTGACGCCAGCACGGACCCTGGCTGCCTATCGCATGCTTCAAAAAAGGAAGGCGGAGAAGAAAATCGGGCTGCGGGTTTTGGCGGGCCCGAGATGTGGGGCACTTGCCGGGATGCTAATGCGGGGTGCCGCTCTCTTTTGTCCCGCGGCAGCGGCACCCGACGCCGGCTCGCAAACCTCATCACAATCTGCAGTAATCTGGAAGCTGACCTTGGGGTGGGGGGTCTCATCAATCGCATCAGCGCTAGAGGAATTTCAGCTAAATAAATGTGTCGTGAGGGCTAGTGAGAGAAATAGACTACCAAGATACAAAAGCTGATTCTTGAGGATCCAGCAACCTCGAACCTCGGATACCCCACTACCTTACCTATCCAAACTCAAAGGCGGGGAGATGTTAGCAAGTAAAGTTACTGAAGAACGTTGAAACCGAACATCTGCAGCCCAAACGTGAGATGCGGTTCTGTGTCAATGTAAACGGACGGTCCCGATGCATTGGGCAACATATCATTCAGATTCGGCCCTGGGACTGGCTGCGGCGGGATAGGGCTGTCTGGATTGTTGAGCCGGCCCTCGGGTCGCGATGGGTGGGGCGGGGCCCTGAGATTGAGGGATTGGGCCTTGGCCGGGGGGCCATTGGCACATGCAATTAAGTTCCCGACCACATGGCATTCGCATCTTCTTCTGCAACCCCAAGTGTCAAGTGATCTTGCGAGTCTCATCTATACGTAAGGCGCTTACTCTCTCAGGACGTTCAACTGCTGGTTGACCCCACGGCGTCTGAGCTATCTCGCCGCGCCTTCAACTTTCCCCGTATTCTTCTCCCCGCGTGGGGTTGTCGCCTCAGCACTCCGTTCACGCCCCTTGTTTGCGCCGTACGAAGTCACGGCAACACTGATTTACTGACAACCAGTCTGCGACAATGGCGTCGATTGCTGGCGAATCCGATGCGCCCAGGAAAGATGTGACGGAAGCTGTTCCTGCCGCTCAGTCGGAGGAAAGGAGGGCGGCAACAGTGGAGGATGTCGTCGACGCTCCGGACCCGGACGAGGATGACCTAGACGACCTTGATGGCAAGTACCTCGTGGCGCATGCACTTTGAGGCGGTCGCGGCTAACAGCGCGTCCCAGAGATGCTCGAGGAATTCTCAGCAGCGAAGATCGACACCAAAAAACCAGAGGAGCCTGCAGTGCCACCCAAACCCCCTGCTGCAACCGCGACCGAAGAGCCGGAACTCGACGATGACTTCGCGAAGCAACTCCAGGCCGGGATGGCCGAGCTGCTCGGGGACCTAGAGAACTCTGTATGCGGTGTCCTCGCCCCAACACGCTCTGCGACTAACAATGCGACAGCCGGAAATGCAGGCGCAGTTTGAGAGCATATTCAAGGAGCTGGGCGCAGCAGCGTCAGCGAGCGCAGACCAAGCCTCGACAACGCCAAACCCACCAAGGCCAACCAGCAGCTCCTCGGCAGCAGGCGCCGCTAGCGGCGAGGCTTCCTTCCAAGAGACCATCCGGCGAACGATGGAGCGCATGCAGGCCTCAGGGGAACAGGCGACAGCAGCGGCGGCTGCCGAAGGCTCCGACGATTTCCTCGCCGAGCTCCTCAAGCAGATGCAGAGCGGCGGCCTGGACGGCGAGGGCGGCGAGGAGGAGTTCTCCAAGATGCTGATGGGCATGATGGAGCAGCTCACCAACAAAGAGATCCTCTACGAGCCCATGAAGGACCTCAACGACAAGTTCCCCGAGTGGATGCAGAAGAACCGGGAGAAGACGTCGGCCGAGGATCTTAAGCGGTACGAGGAGCAGCAGGTGCTCGTCAAGGAGATTGTTGCGAGGTTCGAAGAGCCGACATACTCGGACGCCAACACCGCGGACCGGGAATACATCCTAGAGCGGATGCAGAAGGTGAGTCGATCAATCACTTGGCCGCCGTAACCTGGCTCTAACCTTGACCGCAGATGCAAGCCTCCGGGTCACCTCCAGCGGATCTTGTGGGGGACATGCCCTCGACGCAGGACGTGCTTAACATGCCCGACGAGTCGTGCAATCCACAATAGCGTGGACCGCGGTCCGAGAAGATCAAAGCATCGCAATAAGATAATAGGATACGTTGACTGGCCCATAATCAGCCTTCATCGTAAGGCTCTCGGCCCATAATCCGATGCAATACCCGTCCCAAACGCCCCTGTCTATCCGTCCGTGACACCAGAACGCCAACCAAGTGTACCGTACTCGTGACCCGGACCAAACCTAAAACCCCATCAGGACATCTCCACGTCCTGCGAGAAAGCCATGCCCTGCTGCTGCTCAATCAGATCCATAAACAGCCCATCATAGTCCTCATCGTCTGAGAACTGCGCCGGGGGCGGGCCAAGTCCGTTGCCGTCTTGCTGCCCCTCCAGCGCAGATACAAGCGCGTCCACCTCGGCCTCCTCCTGCTGCGCGATCACATCCGCCATCATGGCATCCACATCCTCAAATCCGTCATGCTCCTGTATTCGATGCAGCTCCTCTTCCTCCCTCGCCGCCATGTCCGCGTCCATCGGCCCGACGTACTCGGCCACCTCGGCCTCTTTGGCCTGTAACCTCTCGCGGTTGAGGCGCCACCACTCGAGCTTGAGGAGCTGGAACCAGTATCGTGCGTCAGCAACTAACACATCCCTAAGATCATAAACGAGATGAAAAGGAAAAACGTACCTCATCCTCCCCACCACGCATCTCCCACCTCTTATCCTCCTGCCGCTGCCGCACGTTCTGGAAGAATAGCCTCCTGCGTCCCTCCTGGGCGTCCTCACGCCGCTTGAGGAGGGGGTTCGGCCGGGGGTTGCGCGAGGCGAAGCGGAATCTGGAGTTGCCATTATTACTGGCGCTGGTGTTGCTGTCGTTTCCGTTGCCAAATATTGGCTTGCCTAGAATCGGGGAGGACTGTGTCTCGCGGTGACGGAGGGTGTTGAGGTGGTTGGGGTCGCATGGCGAGAGCGGTTGGGAGGTTGTTTGGTAATGTTGTGGTTGTTGGTACGGAGGTGGTGAGACGGAGCCGGCGCGAATCGGAGAGGAGGAGAGCGGCGAGGAAAAGGTAGGCCGGTGGTTTTGGTGGTTTTGGCCTGGCCGGCTGAAGGAGAATGTTGATGGTGTTTGGGGCATTATGGCGAACATTGCGATGGTTGAGCTCGCGGAGATGGGTTTCTGGTGAGTTGTGGTGGAGGGAGTTGTGTTGTTGGCGGAGTTCTTTATGCCATGGCTGAAGAGTGATGCGTGGTCCGACTCGCTGGCGAGATAATGCCAATGTCAATGCTGGAGGGCGCGAGGCGCTTGAACGCGGCGCGCTAATGCAGCGCGGTCACGCGCCGCCAGTGTTGTTTAATGGCAACATTGGGCGCACGGGCCAGCTGTGTAATTACGGTGACAGCGTGCCGTAACTCTGAATGCACTAACAGTTGACTTGGAGAGGAAAGCATGGGTTAGGGTTAGGGTCTGTCTGTGCTCTTGTCCTCTCTGCCCAGAGTCGCTGCCTATCTTCATCCTCATTCAAACATGCGCATTATGGTATTTCGCAAGAGATTGCGTTGAGTCTTCAAGAAACGTAGGCTCAGACCAATTTACTTCTTAGCTAGAAATGGGGCTGCCGCCAGTGGTGAGTATGGAGTTTCGATCGCTCAAAGCTCATGGATGAACACGATTCTCACACTGAACCAGACGCCCGCCCCTTCCCGGTTCTTGGTCTCGAAGAAGCCGAGTGCACAAAAGCCCCAAAGCCAAACGCCAAATGCGCAATACACAGGGGGACCAAGCCAGTTCCATGCCACGCCTCGGTTCTCCGCGACGCCGAGGCCATCGTCGACCCAACCGGGGTCCGCCTTCAAAACACCCGCGCTCGCGATCAAGTCACGAGTACCCACGACTCGCTCAACCCAGGATATCATCGACGACAGTTCGCCTAGTTCTGTGGAGGAGGGCTCGCCATCTGCATCACCAACCACTCGAGATGCGCTTCCGGAGCCCATAGAGTTCGACTCCTCCCTCGTCCCCCAGTCACCCTTGCCCTCGGAGCTCAAAGAAGGTCGCTCTCCCAAACGCAGACGCATATCCATCGCCTCATCTGAGCCAGAGACAGACCCACCAGAACCTTCACAAGAATCGGAAGAAACCGACCTTGGCTCCCTGCCAGACGCCCCCGACCACAGCATCATCTCGTACCGTTCAAACGTAGACGGCTCAGACGATGACCTGGACGACAACGACGACGCCCACATCTCACCCAGCCAATCCATCTCCTCCACGCCAACACACAGCCCCTTCCGAAGAGTCGAAGTCGACGATGAAGAAGATGAGAATGATGATGATGATGCGTCCGACCAAGAAGACTCCGAAACAGAAACAACCTCCGAAATCCCTAAAAGGCACAACATCCGCAACTACACCAACACTAAACCCGCCTTCCACCCCGCGCCGCGCTTCAAACCGACCGAGCCCCCAGACTCCAAATTCCCCCACGACCACCCCGACACTACCACCATCAACGCCTACCTCACAGCAGACATCTTCTCCCCGCAACGCCGCGGCGGGACAAAGTACCTCCCCGGCGGCCTTGCGGCCGAGTTGCGCGACTGGCTAGTGGATGTCAAGGGCGGGGTGGACGGGGAGGGGGAAGTCGCTGCTACTTCTTCTGTGCTTCGTTTCACGTCTTCCAGTGGCGGCCCTGGTGGGGTGGTGAGGGTTGTCGTGGAAGAGGTGTCGCGCGGCGGGGTTGGGATGAAGTTGGTTTGTGGGCGGCTTCTGGTGGAAGATGAGGGCGGTGGTGCGAGGGTGAGGGTTATTCTGGCGGGGGAGGGGAATATTGAGGGGCTGGGGGGAGGTGCTGGGAAGGGTAGTGGGAAGAGAGGAAGGGTTGAGCCTGGGGCCGTGGTGGCTGTTGTGCCACCTGCTTGGGACGTGGAGCTAGATGGGACGTGGGCAGTAGCGTACCGCTGGGAGGTGGTGAAGGGGGTTGATGGGGATGGAGGGTGACAGAGGGACAGGGTGTCTGACCGAGTTGCGGGAGCAACTGCCCATCAAGATCGTTTTCTTTTTGTGACTTTGCGTTTTCTTTTTGTGACTTTGCTCAATTCAGCGATGCCTCGCTTGGCTTACATATCCGGAGCTACTTCAACATGAGCTCCTCAAAAGTCAATACCCCATTCAGGGGAAGTTGTTTCCACGGTGACCAGAGCGAGGTGAGGTTCGAAAAGTGGGTCCTACAGCGCCCCTGTTATCAACTCTTGGCAGGGTCTCACACTCCCGTCGACAACAAAATAACTTCCGAAGCGCCGTCGTCGTCAACTGGTTAAGGCGGCATTCAAGAACTCACCGAGTCGTCATTCGGAATACATTCAAAGATGCTATAATTACGTGGCCTGAAGCGAGCTCGATCGACAACCGCTTCCGAGTCCGAAATGCTCGTCCGGCTGGCATGGAGTTCGCTCCGAACAGCCGCGAGACCAGCAAGACCAGCACCAAGCCCATGCCGGTGGTATAGCACGGCTCCGAAGAAATTTGATCCTTTAAGGATCTTATTCTGCGGCTCAAATGAGTTTAGCTGTCACTCACTGCAGGCTCTGCACGATGAGCACCAGCGCAACGCCGACGTCATCCGGTCGATTGATGTCGTTGTGAGACCGAGCAAGCCGACAGGGAGAGGATACAAGGTGTTGAGAGAAGGTATTTCACTCTTTTTGCATCAATAACTACAATAGAAGCCCTAACATGACCACAGTTCCCGTCCGCAAGCTTGCCGAACAACTAAAACTCCCCATCCATGTGCGCGACACATTCACAGGCTGGGACGTAAGTCATCATCATCCTCCCACTCATCTCATGTTTACAACCCCTTTAACACAACACCAGATGCCCCAACCTGACGGCGACCCCATCAACCTGATCATCGCCGTCTCCTTCGGCCTCTTCGTCCCACCCCGCCTCCTGAAAGCCGCCAAATACGGCGGCCTCAACGTCCACCCTTCCCTCCTACCCGAGTAAGCCAACCCACCCAAACCCTCTATTTACCCCCTTTTCCGTCACCCCCTTACTCACACATACTGACTTGCGCAAACCAGCTTCCGCGGCCCCGCCCCCCTCCACCACGCCCTCCTCACCAACCGCAGCCACACCGGCATAACAATCCAAACCCTCTCCCCGCACGCCTTTGACGAGGGCATCCCGCTCTTACAAACCCCCCAACCCGGCATCCCCATCCCTGAATCATGCACCTACACCCAACTGCACTCCATCTTGGCACCAGAGGGCGCGTCCATGCTGGTGCAAACTCTAAGACAGGGTCTGCACGTCCCGCCTCATGAGCCCTTTCCGGGGTGTAAAGAGTATCCCTACCCGCCGAGGTCAAGTAAGACCAGCATACCGGACGCGCCCAAGATTACCAAGGCTGATAGGGAAGTGAGGTGGGATGAGGCGAGTGCGGAGGATGTGGTGCGGCGGGCGAGGGTGCTTGGGCCGCTGTGGACGCGGGTGTGCCATCCGCAGGGGAGCAACAGCAACAGCACCAGCAAGCCCAAGCGGGCGATATTGGATGAGTTGTCCGAGGTGGAGGCCGAGATCTCGGAAGAGGCTCTCCGGCGGGATTCATCAGGCGACGGGCAGGTCCATTGGGTGATCCAAGGGAATGGGGAGGATGAAGTCGGCGAGATTTTGGTTCCGTACTGGGCGGACGACAAGGCGGACGGGGTGCTGGTGCGCATGCGGGATGGGTCGTGGTTGAGGGTTGGCAAGATCAAGCTGGAGGGGTCGGTTTCTAAACCTGCGTGGAGTGTGCTTCGGGATGATCTTGTAAGAACGGCCAAGAAGGCCGAGTGAAAGATGGGCGGTGAGGCATTGTATGATACGAAGCCATGTACAATAAAACAGGATCCGTTCTCACGCGAGTTATGAAGTCACGTAATGTGTCAATCGGACTCTGTCCGTGCCATTGCTGAAATCGAGACTATAGTACAGTGCGACATGCCGGCCGCGTCATTCGCGTGCTATTCCTCCCAAGCTAATAAGCACATCGTCATGTGTGGTCGTCAAATAGAAGGCTTCCCCCGGTTGCTAGATCGCCCCAGCAAGAAACGCCTTCCGCCAAGAAGATGGATCCCCGCATGCATTGTCGCAGGTGACTTCCCTCACGGTTTCACCCCCCATATTCCCGGTCGCCCTAGGCGGCTTACATGTCCTTGCTGTGGAGCTTGTTCTCGTCGATGCTGGTCCCGCTGGACGAGCCCTCCGTCTTGCCCTCCTCTTCCTCCTCCTCGGGGCCCATGTTCTCCTCGAAGACTGGCTCGGGCTCGTTGACCTCGAACTTTGTCTTGAGTAATTCGGGGTTGGTCGAGATGCTGCTGCTGTTGGAGCGGCGGCGCGCGTTGGTAAAGTTGAAGTCCTGGTCGATCACCTCGTCGCCGGCGTTGCCCCTGTGTCTGTGTTAGGAATGCGTAAGCTCTCCGAGGGCAGGGGAGTGACATACCAGTTGGCGCGGCCCCCGCCGTTCTTCTTGGTCTTTTTGGGGTCGGCATCGGCAAAGCCGTGCTTGCCAAACCACTTGGGCACCTGCTCATGCGGAAGAGCGGTGCCGTCGGCCAGACCGGCGTGGTCCTTGTCGTTGAACTTGTGGGAGCGGGTCACTGCGACGAGGAGCGGTAAGTTAGCCGCTGATGATGTCATGTCATGGCAACCAGAGGAGCAAACGGCTTACTCTTGACGGGCTGCGGGGGTGGTTGGTAGGGTGTGAAGTGTGTAGGTGAGAGTCGAGTCGCAGATTGTTTGCAGAACGAACTGTCGAGCGAGGAGGTCAGTGTCGTACAAATGATGCGGGGTTGTTGCTCGGTGCTCAGGCAACGAAGGGGTTATGGCTTCGAGTAACTTCGAGAACGTACCGTTGCCGCAAGTCGTTGATGTCACAGAGAATGAAGTTGGTAAATCAGTCTCCAGTGGCTCGGAGGATATGTGCAAGTCACAGTCTGATCCGCAGTGAAGAATTGGGATGGAAGCAGGTCAATGAGTTGACAGGAGTTGATGGTCGTCGATGAGTACAACACTGAGGGGAAGTGATGACGAGGCAGAGGGAGCTCGCAGCCTTTAAAGGCATCAGGCAAGCAGGCAAGCTCTCGCAATGGAAAGCCAATGGACTCATGGAGGCATGGGCCGGCCAGTCACAGCTCGGGATGATCAGGCGAGCAGCCCCAAAGGGCAAGAACATGGGGGTCCGGGGCGGGACACCGCATGGTGGGGGATCCAGGAGGCGTCGAGGTGAGTCGCGTGATATGGTGTAAGCGGGTATAGGACGAGTCTGGGCTGACCTTTGCCGGTGCTCGTTGCTGTTCCTTCCTTCCTCTCTCAGCTCCTTGATCTGCACTGACTAGGCATCCTCGCCATCCTCAGGCATCATCTCAAAACCGAAAATCTCGATCGCCGAATCCTCCAATTTGCCCGTAATGGGATTTGCGTGCCATTGCCTTGCCAATTGGCGTCTCTTGACAGCGAGATATTGTGTTGCCGCCGCTTTGTGAGCTCCTGTTCTCGGCCATTCGGTCGCATGTTGGAGAACGCGCCCAGATGCGTGTGACATCAGCTTCTCCACCCAAGTCTCAGGGACTCCTTGTCCTCCCGACGTCCTGCATTTTGCGGGGTAGCGTGACACCAAGCTGTAAATGGCTAGCGTGGTCCCTGACGGGCCCCGGCTGCTGTTGCCGTGTTTGAGCGTGCGTGAAGCTGGAATCTTCGATCATCAACATGACCAAGACGATTTGGTTGAGATGGTCATCTTCTCGCTGAGAATTGAACACGTGTAGTTTGCGGTTGTTGTTGAAGAGCAAGAACTCCACGCAATGCATCCCACATCGAGTTTCGGCTGGCGTGCCGTCCCGACAAGATCAGGCCAGCTCGGTCCCGGCGGCGCCCGCTCAGCTCGTCCGTTTTCGGTTTGAGGCCTGTCAGTCAGGCGATGTCGATGACTCGACGCGATATGCGTGACTCGACACCACGCGAGAGCTCGCTATGTGAGATGCAGCAATTCTCACGTCTTTGCTTGTTTACTCTCCATTATCTCGCAATCGGGTCCTGTCGATTGGGCCTTGGGACGGTAAGGAGAGTCAACGGAAGCCAGAGTTTCCAGCTCTTGCCCGGGACTCGGGTTCCCTCACACAGACATATTCGGCACCGTTCCATTGGGTTGGATAATGTATTTGCCATGGCAGTATCGAGCGAAAGTTTGTTCTCCCGCTATGATGTGCACGCAATCAGCGCCCACGCAATGACCAAGATGGGCTTTGAAGACAGCAACATCATTTCTTCGAAAGAGACAGCAGGGCTGCCGATATCGGCCACCGCCTACTGTGTGCTCTCATCTCTGACACTGTCCTACCTTCTCTCTCCTGTCGTCCACTCAACCTGAAAGTTTCACTTATCCGTATTATTTTCTGAACTGGCGGTTAAATTGATGGCTGTGAATGTCTTGTAACACTCCTACCCTGTTTTCTAAGTCGACAGAAGCCTCTACCTGCATTTCAGTGCCTCATCGCCAGCACGTGCGGTGTCGTTGTATGTAAGTAACGCCCGCACTGTGCCGTATTAGTGGCGATGCTTGGTAATGCAGGCAGCGCATCTCCGCTGTAAAAGTGAACAACTCCACGGAAATTCCCGCCATTACCAATCTTATCGCCCACTTGCCCCTCATTGCAGACTGGTACCAAATTCCTTTTTCTCCCAGCGAGCATTTGCGATTCCACAAAGCGACATTACTCGCCTACTCTCTCTCTCTGCGACTTCACCGATTACCGTCAACCGCAACAAGAACAACCTCCCCCAAACCGCCAAGATGCCACCTCCCGCGCTCGACCTCTCCCCCGACTTCAACCCCACCACCACGACCACCGCAAATGGCACAAATGGCACCACGACAGCAAAACAACGAACCCTCCTCCTCGCGCCCCCCTCTCTCGCATCCCGCGAGGACCGCCTCAGCGCCCTCTTCGCGACCCATCCGCGCGCCACCACCGACCTGCACATGCTCGACCGCCTGGCCGCGGGCCTCGTCTCGTTGCCGCGCGCCACCTACGATCTCGTGCTGGTCCTGACCGATCCGGACGGCTCGCGGCGCGCCGAGGCGGCTGCGCTGCTTGGCGACCGCAAGGTCTGGGCGAGGCTTGTCCCTGCCGTCACGGCGGGCGGGAAGATTACGAGTGAGGATGGCGGGGTCATCTTTGGGGAGGAGGCTGGGGTGAAGAGGGAGGCGGTGCTGGCTGGGTTGGTTGTGATGGATGGGGAGGGGTTTGTGAAGCCTGAGTATGAGGAGGAGGAGGTCGTGCCGTTGCGGCTTGGGGCGGGGAAGAAGAAGGTTGAGGGGCAGAGTGCGGTGGCGGGGCCGGCGCCGACGGGGGTTGGGTTTGTGGATTTTAGCGATGATTTGGATTTGGATGCCGAGGACGATGATGATGTTATTGATGAGGAGACGCTGCTTACTGAGGAGGACCTGCGGCGGCCGATCCAGCAGCCGCCTGAGTGCCAGCCGCAGCCGGGGAAGAAGCGGCGGGCCTGCAAGGACTGGTATGTTGTCTCCCTGCCCATCCTTCTCCAATTCGACCGGGAGTAACTGACAATGTATTACAGCACATGCGGCTTGGCTTCGAGGCTCGAGGCCGAGGACAAGGAGCGGCGCGCCAAGGCCGACAGCAGCCTCAACACGCTGAAGCTCAAGTCGGAGGACCTGAACGAGCTCGACTTCACGGTCCAGGGCAAGACGGGGTCCTGCGGCAGCTGCTACTTGGGCGATGCCTTCCGGTGCGCCGACTGCCCGTACATTGGTCTGCCGGCATTCGTATGTTAGCCTCTGGCACTGCAAGAAGATGAAACGATGGCTAACGGGGTCCAACAGAAACCGGGCGAGGAAGTCAAGATTCTCAACAACGCTGTTCAGCTGTGAGGCAGCCTCGTCACTGGCCATGGAAAGCATATGAAGGATGAGACACCATAGTTACTCGGTGGGTGACGCTGAGTGCTGCCTGGGGGCTGCTGGCTTCGATCTGGCTGGCCTTGGGGGATTGCATTTACATAACTGACATGACATCCGGGTGTTGCATAGGGAGGGATATTTGATTTCGCGTTTTAGGCCGGCTCTTGGGCCTTGGGGTAGCAACGATGGCAAAGCAATCAAATCAGCAAGTTCATGATTCCAGCTCACCGGTATCCCGCCCGACAATCAGAGACAAGCCATCGAGACCAGAAACACATTCTATTTCTAGCCATCTAAATGGGTATCTTCAAGAAGCCAACACAACGCCAACGCCGCCCTATCCCTCGTGTGGCCTACAACAGGTCGTTGCACTAACTCCCGATTAGTCCTGCAATATACTCGTATCCAAAGCCTCATTCTCCCACGGCGCCTCTCGCGCTGGACCTGGCCCCTGATCCTGCTGCCCCTTTTCCGTCGATCCCGACCCAACATCCCTCAACTGCCCCAACAAACCCCCTCTCCCTTTCCCTCCTCCCCCTCCCCCTCCCATCCGACCCAACCGCTCCTCCACATCCTCGTGCCCCCTCCTTCCCTCCCCCTCCCCCTCTCCGTTGTTCTCCCCCGTCCCGGGAGGAGACACCAGCCCCCTCCCCCCTTTCACTACAGCCAAAAACAGGGGATACACCCCCGCGACCGCAATCAGCACAACAACAACCACCATGCCCAACCTCACCCTGCCCCCCGAGGCCTGTATAATCCCGTACGCCACAAACGGCCATATCCCCGCCCCGCTGCCGGCCATGGTGATGCACGCGGCCGCGAGTCTGGTCCTTTCGCCCTGGCCGCGCAGGCCGAGGGAGAAATTCAGGGGCCAGATCGGGGCTTGGAAGAAGGTGAAGAGGAGGAGGGGGATGGCGGCGTGGTTGGGGTTTGTGGCGCGCGGCGGGAGGAGGATTGTGGTGAGGATGGTGAGGGTGGAGAGGAGGATTGTGAGGGCTAGGAGGGTTGGGGGCGTGGGGAGGAGCTTTCTGAATAATGAAGGTGGGTGTCGAGCGCGGAGGAGGCAGAGGGTTCCTGCGAGGAAGCGGGAAGAGGCGAAGAGGGCGTGGAAGATGAGGAGGTAGGTTGGTAGGGAGAGGGCTAGGCCGGCGGGGTGGTGGGTGTGGGTGGTTCTGGTAAAGGTGGAGGTGGAGGTGGTGGTCAGGGTGGTGGTCGGGGAGAGGTCGGTTACGAGCTCCGAGGCGAAGCAGGTGAGCAGCTGCTGGAAGAAGAGAGAAGTTGTCTCCTGCGCCGAGACGTAGCACCACTGCGCGAAGACCGCCAGCGCGAGGGCCCACGTTCGCAGGGGAATGCCCCCGACGGACCTCTGTTTGGGGTTCACAGGCAGGCGTGCGGCGGCCCCGGCCAGCTCGGCGTCGCTGACTTCGGGCAGCGGGACGTAGTAGAAGAAGAGGGCCAGCAGGGCCGAGAGCAGCGTGATGGCGAGGTAGGTCCACTGGACGTCGACCAGCGCCGTCAAGCCTTTCTCCCCGTCCAAGCTGACAAAGAAGACGCGGTCGGACAGCACGCTGCTTAGCACGCTCCCGACGGCTTGGACCCCCTGCGCCAGCAGCAGCCGGGCATCGGCGTACGCGGGCGGGCCGCACAGCACGAGAAAGGGGTTAGCAGCCGTCTCGAGCACAGCGAGGCCAAATCCCACGACAAAACTGCTGGCCACAAACCCGCCGTAGGCCCCCAGCACCGCGCCGGGCCAGAACATGATGGTCCCCGTGCCGTAAACCAGCAAACCCACCATGAATGTGGTCTTGAACCAGCCGGGTGACTCCCCTGCCGTGTCTCCTCCCATACCACCGCCACCGCCGCCGGGAGCAACAGCAGCCCCCCTTCCTTGCTTCCTCCTTCTTTCCCGATACTTCAAAACGAAAATGACGGCCGCAGGTCCGGCAAAGTACCCGCCCCCAAAATAGGCACTGGTCAACCCCAGCGTCTTCGCAGTTGACATGTCTGTAATCGAGGCGGCGGCCTTGTTGAGCGAGTTGAGGAGGCCGTATGAGAACCCCCAGAGGAAGAAGAGGGTGACCGAGACGAGGATGCTGTAGAGGAGAGAGTCTTTGGGGGCTAAAGTGAGGAGGGATTTGGGCTTCTTGGGGAGGTTGAAGAAGTCCATGTTTAGGGACGGTTTCTTGCGTAGTGGAGGGACTTTGGTTGGGTCGGTTCCCTGCGTTGGGTCTGGGATGGTGTCGGATGGGTGTGCCGGTGGGTGGGATAAGGGAGGAGGTGGGACGGGAGCCGTAATGCAAAGAAACTCGCGGAGGGAGACCTCGTCGCCCTCTTGTGGAGGGTTTGTTTCGGTTGAAGATGGAGGAATGCCCGGCGGTGATAGCAGAGGAGTTGGCGTGGACTTGTTCGTGTCCCTGCTGCTGTCGACAAGCGTGCTGCTTCGCTTACTGCCCCTGCCGTCGACGAGCATGGCCGGGAGGATGCGGACGGCGAGCGGCTTGAGCGTCGGGATGCAGGCGCAGATGATGCCCACGTTGACCTCGACGGCCGACCACATAAAGGCGAGCGAGGCGTTCCACGGAAAGTCATTCCCATGGCTGAAGGTGGCCGTCGGTGGCGCCGCGTCTTTCTGCGGGATAATGGCGCACTGGAGGTAGTAGATGCGGACGACGTCGATGACCGTCACAAAGATGCCGAGCCCAAAGGTCGCAACCAGGATCGTCTTCTGCCGTCGGGGCAGGCGCATGCTGGTGAGCACGGGGATGGGCAGGGCCAGGATGGCCAGGTCGGTCACGATGTTGACGGGCGCGGCGCAGATGAACTCGGTCAGCAGCGGGATGCACTTCTCGGGCACGGTGGTGTTATCCCAGGCCGAGTAGATGGGCTGGCACTGGAAGATGTTCATGAAGGTCAGGACGGTGCCCGCCACGTTGACAATGACTAGCACCGCCCACGACGCCCGCCGGAGTGTTATATGTGTGTGCTTGGACAACCTGAAGTAGAGCAGAAGGATCGACGTCTTGGTTGCCATCAGCGCCGGGTTCTATCCTTCATTAGCCTCTATCACACCCAACTCAGGGGTAACTGAAGTCAACATATATAATCAGGGGCACTCACATAGAGGACTGAAAACACGTATTCAGACATGTCCAGCGCAGCCGTGTCTTGCAGCTCAATATCCCGCTCGTGCCTCCCCAGCCCGTGCTTCGCCCCGACGTTGACGCTGGCGCTCAGGAACACGGCGATGAGCCAGGCGAGCACTATCGTGTAGTCGCACGCCCGGACTCGCCGCACGATGAAGACCCGCGTCACCATGCGGGCGGCCACAAACACGGTCGCCAGGCAGAGCGTCACCGTCGTCACGGCGAACACAGCCGAGCCCCGGTCGGGAAAGCCTGCCCCTGGGTCTTGGTTCGACATGTTGAATGACGGCAGGACAAGATGAGTGAGGTGCTTTGTCAATGTTGAAGACGGGAAGCGGCTTTCGGTCGGAAGGGGTAATTCGAAGGGTTGCCATGCCCTGCCATGTCGAGGTTGTGAATTCGAAATAGTTGAACAGGTCTGATCCGACAGTGGTGTAATTCTGATCCTTCCCGGTGGCCTTTGCGCATCAAGGATGAGGCCTCGACTGACTGACTCTGGGGTCGGCAGTCTAGTAGGGCATGCTGGTTCTTCAACACACAGCAGCGAGCCTCAAGTGATGCCGTCCGAAATCTTGCTGTCGCGTGCTGCTCAGACTGGCCACGGGATGAAACCAACGACAGGTCATCTCATGGTCGTCATTGAGTCAAGCACTGGGCTACCAAGGCTACCCAGACATTGGCTGACCCCACCACGCAGCAGCCCGAGTCATGGAAAACAACTTGGAAAATGGAACACGCAGGCTTCTGGAACACGCAGGCTTCTGGAACACGCAGGCTTCTAGAAGCATGTTTACCAAAGGGTAAGTTAATGTCACGGCTAACAAGTTCAGGAACAGAGGTAGCAAACAAGAAGCAACTTGGACAGCAGAAGTCGAAAGGAGTGGCTTATAAGTAAATCCTCCAGCCACCCTTTGATACAGTCGTTCTGTTCATCTTCCTAGCATCTCGCCACATTGAAAAGACTCAATGTTGACGGAAACTCTCACTGTCTGGAAAGAGTCTCGAACCAACCTTCAGATTGATTGATGATTCCCCCCCTGAAGCGATTCAGACAACCCACTCCTGGCTCCCCGGATGACATCACATCACTAATCGGGAAAATCCGAAAACTCAAGCCACACTCCAACCCCACGAGCTCACCACTACCGAACCACAGGCACGTCATTCCCGTGGCTGTCTCTACATACTTGCCACCTCCTAGCCATGTTTCGTTCCGGGATCCAACATCCTGGAATGGGGTATACTTTGAATGCCGTCCTGCGTGACCAGTCCAACACACCGTGGCTGGATGGCATTGAAGCCATTGAATGCGGACGACAACGGCATCACAAGTGCTGTCGTAAGGTAAAACAACAACAATCTTGAAGGCCCAGTTTGCATAAAGGTTGCTTAATGTGTGCAATATCCTATGCATTAACCTGACAATAAACAACCAACCACACAACCATTGTTTGGACCCCTGACCCCCTATTCCCATGTAACTATGTTGTACACGCAACAAAGAACAAACAACGCCAACCAAATCAACCCCTCGCTTCGCTACATGTACTTCCAAAAATCCCCTTTTCGCCGCCCAATGTCATGGTTCCTTTGCATAGATACGGGTATCTCAAACACACCACCGAACCTCACTTCATCACCTCGCAATTCAACCCCCTACCATTCAAACCCCCCTTCACACCTACCCACCTCCTCAGCTCTCAAGCCTCCATCGGGATGATTTCACCCTGACCCAGGCGCCCCATTCAAAAAGAAGTCCAACTCACCCCCCCCGCCCAAAAACGACTCATTCTCCGCCAGCTGCTCCAGCAAACTCAAAAACGGATCCTTTTCCTCCCCCGGTCCCGTCGTCGCGGCACTTTCGTGCGGACTCGTGTCTTTGGGCGTCGTGCCTGATACCCCACCGCCATTACTAACACCACCAGGTCCAGCCGAAGGCCTGGTGGTGGTCGTAGCAGGATTGCCGCCCTCGTCGCCGCCGTGCCAGGCTGTTGGCGTTGAGAAGGCGTTGGTTGGGATCCCGCCAAACATGGGGTCGTATCCGTGCTGAGGAGGCTGTTGTTGCTGCGGTGCGCGATTGGGGCCCGGTGGTGGTACTCCTGTCGAGGAAGATGAGGAGCCGGGGAGCTGGCCAAAGGTGAAGGATGGGTTGAAAGAACTGGCGGAGCCCATGCCGCCGAAGCTGTGGGGTACGTCGTGGGACTGGGTGGTTGGGTGGTTGCCGAGCGGGAAGCCGCCGAGACCGTCGCTGCCAGGGGTTGGTACCATTGTTGGGCCGTGTGATATGCTCATTTGTCGGTTTGGTGCAGCGAGGCCGTGTGGCGAGGTAAGGGAGGTGGGTGTGTGAAGGAGGCCGGGCGAGGGGTGAGGGGGCATTGATGCTGGCGAGAACAGCGGGCGGTTGACGGTCGATGGCGTGGGTAAGGACGGTGTCGGTGGGGGGTTCATGTCGTTGATGGACAGGAGGTTCTTAAGCTCTGGCCTCGGGTGGCCAGACGGAGCCGTGTTCTTCCGCTTGAGGTTCGGTCGGGGCGGCCCAGGGTCGAGCCGTGGGGCGTAGAGACCTTGACCTGAATAAGTATCGGCTGTGAAGTCCACCACAACGTCCGAGAGACTGAGATTAGCCGAGTCGAAACTGAAGCTCTGCCCGCCAGGTCCTCCAATGTTTGAGTACCGGTCAAAGAAGTCTTCCAGGGTGAAGACGGGTGAGTACCGGACAGGACTCTGCGCAAGGCTCTTGATGAGCTCCGAGTGGGCGTTGTAGATCCCCTGAAGCGTCTCGCGCTGGTGTTGGACGCTCGCCCATGCGTAGCGCAGCTCGCTCAATTGCTGCATCTCCCGCGACAAGAAGTCTGCCGAGGAGCTGAAGACGTTCATGTCGCCAGCACCCCCTATCCTGCTGTAATGTGCGCCATGGATATGCACTGTTCCGGCTGTGCAGATGCAGTAGCCCACAAACGCGGGCCACTCAACTGATGCCGTCTGCTTGCCCAGCTCGACGAGCTCCGCGATGGCGTTTGCGTGGAGGAAGCACATATTCGTCGCCTCGATCTGCCACGACTGATGCTGGCCCGACCCAGCCAGCTCCGCCAAGTCGATGGGGAGAAACGGCCTGTAGATGAGACAGTGGATAAGATGGTAAATGAGCTTGCTGAGCACAAGCACCGTGGAATCCGGCTGGCCAAACAGGGATTCCACGCTGGAAAAAACGTCCTCGGTCCCTGACGCCCAAACGTCCAGGTCCTGGCGAATCTTGGAGAGGTTAGAGAGCGAGTGCCAGGGGAAGTGAGAGTCGCCTTTGACGCCGCCGGCCGCCAGGTATTGGTTCGTCGTGCCGAGAATGCGGCAGATGTCGATGAGCATCCCGCTGCCTCCCTGAGACTTCTTTACGCCGGCCTGTAGGTGCTGTAAGTTTGTGTAGCTCTGGAAGAAGTCCCCTTCAATAGGCAGCGAGCCCGGGCTCGGAAACCAGCACGGCAGCCGTAAAAGAATGGCCCGGTCCGAGATGAGGGAAGGGCGCTTCGAGCCGCAGGCCAGGAACCGATCGAGGAGGTAGCACGTCCAGAAGAGTCGCCGCCGAGTCTCCCGCTCGATTGGCGTGACGCGAGCATTAAGATCCAGCTCTCTGTGCAATTCGAGAGCCATGGCCATGCCAACAGCGGATGCTTCCAGAATCAGTCAGCTTGACAGTGTGTGGTTCGACAGAGTTGAGACATACTCAGCAACATGTACGCCTTCTTTCCCTTCCCAGACGCGGTAAAGGCCGTCACAAGGAGCACCAGAGCCTGCAGTGCGTCCACCGAGGGCTCGTCCGTGTCGACTTCGTTCCTCGCCTTGGCGGCATACTCTTCGCTGAGCTTCACGGCGGACTGGTAGCCACTTGGATGTGGCGCATACCTAGCCGCTACTGCGTAGATGGCGTTGACCAGATAACTTGGCACCTGGTTCAGCTGGAGACGCTGTCTTAGCGTGGACTCGTCGAAAATGTGAAAGGGTTTATCGTGGAAGCGGGCAAAGTAGATGTCGAGCAATGTGTCTGGATGGACCTCAGGGGATGGTGCGCTGGGCAATGTCAGACAACGTATACCACACAAGAATTCTCCATGCCTACCTCGGCTGTACTGGGGAGAACACGGTCGAATCCTGGCCCTCTTGAATAGGATCGGTTTTGGCCGCAGCAGTCGCATTCGGTGCGGGCGGATTGGAAGTGGACGCTTCAGCGGCGTCTCCCACGGCACTCTCGGAGCTCTCCCCTTCTGGTTCGGCCTTCTTATCCTTCAACCGAGCTTCAAGCCCATCGACCCTCTTCAATAACGCTTCCAGTACGTCGGTTTTTGGGCCCCGCTTCTTTGGAACAGCATCTGCAGCGCTGGGTGAGCAGGAGGGGGAGGAGACGGGGATGCGCACTTCCGCCACTGGGAAGAGACATACCATAAATACACGGACATTGGAAGACCTGGCAAGCCTCGCAAGCGGGACGAAGACGGTTGCACTTGATCTGCACCACGGGATATCAGCTCACAGAGCCTCTACACCAAACAAGGTCTGCGGTAACCGTCAACTGCCAAGCCCATCCAAAAGATCATACCTTGCGCTTCCGGCACGACTTGCAGTTCATTGACTCTCGCGGTTCGTTGCTCATGCGGCGTGTAGGCAGCCTTTCGATGCTGACCTGGGGTCGAGGAATGGGGGTAATCGGCATGCGAGGCAGCGGTGCTGCCGCCCCAGGCTCAAAGGGCTGGGCCATCGTGTCCGGTAGGTCTTCGTGAGGGCAAGGGCGGGTGGTGGGTCTTGTCTGAAAAGATGGACGCTCTGCGCAGTCACCGCTTGCTTCTGGGCATGACTCCTTGGGAGAGTTCGCTCTGGAGCGCGTCGGGGAGGCAGTGGTTGCCGGGCGAGGAATTTGAAACCAGCATCAGCCCTTGGACCCAGAGTCGGTCGTCTTTGCTTCGATTTCGAGGCTGCAGTGGTGTACTGGAGCGCTTTGGAGGAGAGCCGTTGAGCCCCTCTCAAACCCGGGTTTTTTGTTGTCTAGCTGGGCGTTTCCCGTCTGCGCATGTCGTCGAGCCGTAGCTGTGGGAGCCAATCTTCCAGCCTCAAAGCGTATTCAGGCGATGCTGAGTTCGAGTCACAATGCCTTTGTCCGAGCGGTCTTGAAGGTTGAAACTAGCTGGCTGCGCAGATTCATACATGAGCGTGCCAGCACCAGCGATGAAGCTAGCAAGGTGTCTCGCACACACGGCTAGGACGCCAATGAGAATTATCGGTATCGAGGTAACGTGAAGGCCCGTCCCAGCTGTGTTGCAGGGAGAAAAAGGGCGGATCGTTCAGAAAAGACGCGGCGGTATCGGGTAAGTGGCCGGGTATGGAAGGGGGAGCGTGCCCTTTTTGGGGAATTGGATCTGGCCCTGTCCTGGATTTAAACGGGGTAATCCTCACATTCGTCCCAGACCAGGGGTCAGCAGCGAGGTCATGGGGGCGTCGTCCACCGACACGGCGCTGTTGAGAGCTTCGCCGTACGGAGGTACCGTGTACGATACGGCTCAGACCATGGACAACGATGGCTGGTCTTGACAATCCTGATCCGATGCGGTGTTTGACAGCGACGACATGTGTGTGAGGAAGCCGCCCGGCATTGAAAGGCGCACAATCAATTGCTTCGGTAGGATTCGACGGCCCTATTCCCTGTTCCTTGCCATGTTGATGACAGGGGATGCGGCCCGCGTAGCTCAGCGAGCGAGGCGTCGAGAAAGTGAGAGGATGCAAGGTTGATGATGTGGTGAGGTGGTTGGCTTCGGTGCTAGAACAAACGGAAGAGACAACAATCTCGTAGCTCCCGCAATATGCCACCCTTGGGTATAACAGGATGGGTGGGTGCAATTCCGTCCCGACAACCGCTGCAAACCAGACGATGGATCGTGCGGGGAACGATGGGATGGATGGGATGGCATGGCCAAATGTGGGGTTTGCTTGCGGAGGAGAGAGGAGGAGCCGAAGCTGCGCTGCGGGCTCCACCAGCAGGCGGGTCTGCTGCCTACCTAGCTGATTCTGGATTTTCAGGCAGGCTCGAGCCGCTGAACACACCCAACCACAGCAGAATCCCGGCGGTCCTGCCAGAAACAGAAATATCTTCGCGGTTTCACCAGTTGAGGTTTGCATCGTCGTTTGCGCGTACTCGAGTACAGGTTTCTCTCGACACGAACCGCGACCGGATCCATCAGTCAGTCGCCCTGCTGAACGAAATCTCAACTCGACGATGCCGTGCTCCGGGCTCCGAGGCCCGACGAAGCTTCCCCGGATCCCGAGTTACCAAGAGCGAAAACAACAAACCCGAAACGATCATCTCCAGATCCCAACGCTCTCATCAACAAGTATCCGTATGCAATGAATAAACGAGGCGACCCTGGTATGCCCCACTTCCTGTTCATGACAGCGGACCTGGAATCTGGGAGAGCTGGCTCGCAAGCTCATCATCAATGCTCACAACAGCGCTGCACGGCACTCTCCGGGAGATTCGCCCTACAGCCTCATGTCCACCTCCACTCTCACGCGGTATTGTCGTTCACGGCAGCCATGAGGTAGCAATATCCACCGGTTTGCCGCTCCAATGGCGGCGTTCCGAAGACAACGGCCTCGACATGCACACATACAGGCTCCAATCTCAGGGCTGTATCCCAGGTGCGACATGCTACATGCTTCGACCGTGTCCCAATACGGCAATGCTGGGGATGCCTCGTCCAACCATCATCAGCCACTCTCATCAGCCTGCAGGACCGGCGAGTCTCGGCCGAGGCTGTTCCTGACCGGCGCTGCGGAGGCGTTGATGAGTGAGTGTCCGTGCTGCTCCTCGCTTAAGCACCACACACCTGTCCCTGCACCCCGCAATCTCGGGTGTCCAGGGACAATCCCCTGTCTCTCCCGCTCATCATCGTCGCCGATCCCTGATTCCACGGATGTTCGACGCCCGCGCTCGACTTTCTCCTTTGCTGGCGCTTTGCCGCCTCCCCTTTCCATCTCGCTCGAGAAGCCCGTTTTGGGTACTGGCGTCCGCTACACTCCACGTGCACTAACGTTAGCTTTGAATGAGTACCGGCCTGACCGCTCCAGTGAGCGCCATGATTCGCATCAACTCCCGGCGGGCTGGATCCGAATCGTTGATCACGGCATTCGAGTTAACCCATGCCCATAAAGGTACCGCAGGATAAGGTTCACACAGAACGGGAGCAGCGGCGGGCAATCAGCTAACCCTACGTCCCCCATGACTGCCAAACACTCACTGGTACTACACATCTCACCATCATGTGCTGGAGGAAAGCGCCGCAGAGGAACGGTCAAAAAGAGGCACCTCTGGCAGCCAAATGCCACCGTGGTATCCGTATGCATCGTGCAGACGGCAAGCGGGGAGCCAGATGCCGGGCGCCAAGCAGAGCCAACGATGGCTCTCATGAGCGACGAGGCGACTTCTCCTTTTGCTTTGATGTGCGGATGGTGGATAGGGTCCACGACACTCCACGTCCCCCATAGCAAACACCTATCGGACCGAAACCACTCCGTCCATGTGCCCACCTCATGTGAGCCGCATGGCTTCGGCTCGACGGGCACGTCTCCCGCCAGACCAGGGGTTCCCGAAACGAGGTTTCACAGGACGCTTTGGTTGTGTTCTATCGATTGTCGAGACTCGACGGCGACAAGACTTAGCCTGCCTTTCGAGATCGAGAAGTCTTGACGCGCCACAAGAGTTGTCAAAAGGTCTCTCGATCACTATTGCATGCCTTGGCAACACGCAGCTTCCTCATGTTCTTACCAGCCCATCTTCGGACCACCCTGTGTTCACCCCGGCCCTTCCGGACTTTGACAGAAACCCGCGGGTGGCCGACCCGGAATCTCTGCTCTCAATGGCAGATAGCTAGTTAAGGTTTCTTGGAACCGAGCCGTCGAATGAATATGAAACGACCTTCCCAAAACCCGGCACCAAACACCATGATGGATCTCGACCATTTCGATGCTGCGTAGCATACACCAATGAAACCTCCCACAGCTTTGCTCCATATCCGTATATGCCATCATATACATTCCTTTAGCGAAGCCCACCGCCCAGCACCTACAGTCACGCCGCCGATTTACGTACGGAACCAGCTCCGCGGACAGGAAGCCCGGCACATGCTCATCCGGAGCTCGAACGGAGACTCATCTTTCATACGAAGCCGTCACTCGTCGCTTTGGATGCCCTCCGCCCCCTGCTCCACTCCAATCTTGCGAACTTAGACGTCCCAAAGTGTAAAAACTAAACCCGTGCGTCGCATCGACATGGCCTGCCCACATGGAACCTTCTTGAAGGCATCTAGCTTCTCGTATCGACTTCATGTACGTACCAAGGACATGGTTAGGACAGCATGGAAAACAAACCTGAACCTCATCCAAAGCAGGTCTTGGCCTCGGCATGGGCTCTCCTTCGGTAAACCGCTCTCCGAGGTATTACTGTGTAGAGCGCGGTTCATGTTCTCCTAACTCCTTCTGCGCTCCGCTTTCAGTCTCCATCCTCGGGGATTACCATGTCCTGTATCCAGTTTGCCTAATTGCTCAAGGACAGAACATAGCCAACAAGGAAACAGTGGGCGTTCCGGTTGTGCTGCTTGCAGCCTAAGTGTTTCTTGAAAAGGGGCTTCACGCCGGATGAGCCGACGGGATTTCCGAGTCATCAAGTTTTGGCCAGGCAGGCTCTCCTGATCTCACTCGAACGGGCGGCCATCAAGTCCGGAGACCCGGAAGCGATATGTTTCTTCCTTATTCATCTTCTAACCGTAATCTCAAACTCACTTTCCTTGCCTGCTGTCTGGCATTCCTTGTAAAACGCAAGAAGGCAACCCAAGTCCATATCCGTCTCGCCAGCTTCCAAACCGCTGACCCTACCCCTGAAGATATTGTGGATGACTCTGCCTCAGATAACCTTGCCTCGCCACCACTTATACAGCTTCCACAAACAACCGACATGTCAAACAGGGTTCACAGCATGAGCGGGCCTCTCACCGTCATCGATCCAAGGTCGTTGACCTCACACAGCAGTGAACCAAGGCCCCAACGCCCATTCCACATGTCCCATTCGGTAACAAGGAGCCGAAACCCCGCTGCATCGGTGCTGCTCATGGCCGAGAAGAAAGGGGCTGAGGTGCTCGGTACCAATTCAGGGGCAAGACATCACGATAGGAAGGATCAAGGTTCGAGGATGGGGTAGTGTACTCAGCCCCTTGCACATTCTCTCTCCTCTCTGAGATGAACAATGTATATTCCAAGAAGAACAAGCATAAACAAGAGAAATAAAATGACCGAAAACTTCAAAAAGAATCCCACGCTGTGTATCAGTACATGCAAAGGGTCAGCCAGTGTCAGTACATGCAAAAATGCAAAATCCAAAAAGTCTCACCCAAACTTTCCATCACTGCAGCAGCAGACTTGCAAGCTGCAGAATCATCTGCCAAGAAAATGCCACAGCACGCACCCCCCCTGAACCCCTCAAATACAGACACCACGCCGCCTCCGGTCTAACAATGGCCCGCACCGCCGAACTCCCCTCGCCTCCTCCTCCGAAGCCCCGACACGCCATGCCTAGTTAATATGGTCTGCCGGGCCTATGCCCCGATGCTGTCTTTTGAAGAAGCATGACTCAAACTTGTCGGTGATGGTGATGATGATGGTGATCATGCTGCTGTGGCACCATGTTAGAGACGGGAGTTAGCCACGCCGGCTTGCTCATCCCGGGGACTCGCTAACCTTCGAAACCGTTGGCGCTTGGATGGAGCAAGGCTTTCGGACCGTCTCTGCCATGCTGGCTTCCGCCCCAGTCACATCACGCGAGTTGCCTCAACGGATCCCCCGGCGCCAAACCTCAGAACAACGTCCGCCCGCTCGCCAACCTGACAAAGCTGTACGGCACGTTCTGCCCCACCAGCAGCCGCAGCGTCTCGACGGTCGTGAACGCCGTGACATCGGCCGCGCCGTACGCCGCAAACCCACTCTGCTCGGCAATCAGGCCCGGATCCCCTTTGCGCGAGGCCGAGCGGTCCGCCAGATCCAGAAACACCTTGCGCGAGTTGCCCGAGCCGCGCGACCCAAACAGCCGCACCAGCATGCCCACGAGCGTGCTCTTCTCGGGCCCCAGGGCGCTGACGACCAGGAACGGCGACCCCGTCGCCCCCGCCCCGACGTCCGCCCCGTTCGTCCCGACCGTGCGCGCCCGCTGGATGCTCTCGAGGCTGGTGAAGGGCTCGATGAGGAGGTCCTTGCCGAACGCCGGCGGCGTCTTGAAGCCGACCGTGTAGACTTTGCCGACCTTGAGAGCCTTGAGGGCGAACAGCGCGCTGGCGGCGTCTTCGGCTGACGATGCGAGGACTACGGCGGCACATCCAAAGTATGCTGAAGGGGCGAGGTCGCGGGTCAGCGTGCTCAGGATCCCCTTCCACGAGGCGTTGTCGAGGACGAGGGTCGTATTAGGTGGAAGGCCGGTCTGTGCTGGGCCAAGGGCGCTGTACGAATCCCCGTTCTTGTGACGAGGAGGACTCGACGGGATTGATGATGGCCCGGATGTTGGGGCGCTGGTGGAACTCGGCCGCACAACGATGGTGTCGACCATGCCGATGAGCCGAGCGGCTTCGCTGACGGTTGGCCCGGCGCCGTTGTTGAGCGTCGTGAGAAAGCTGCTGTGAGACATCAGGCTCCTGACCGAGACTGCTGGGTTGAAGTAAGCACCGCCAAAGTTCTTCTGGTTGCACCATGTCCCGATGCAGACGGATCCCTTGGGTTGCCACTCGACGACGGCAAACTGGTGTGGCAGACCCAACTCATTGAAACACTTCTCGTAGAAGGGCGCTTGCGGGGTGGCGCTGCGCATCGCGGGGCTGGTGATGCCGTACATGTTCTTCCTGGGCAGCTGCCCGAGCAAGGCCAGTGCCTGATTGATCTCGGCCGCGCTCATCTGCCCAGGAGCGGCGATGATGGGCAAAAGCGGATGCGTGATGGGCGTGAAGAACTTGTTGAGCGTCCTAGAGAATTGTCCCGTTTCGCCCATGTTCACCGCCGACAGAACAACCGAGTCGGGGTATTTCGTCTTGATCTTAGACCGGAAGTACTCCAGCTCGAAGTTCTCGTTGTGGTCGTTGCTCATGGCAATCATCTTGACGCAGTCTGCGTATTGCTGAGACTCCAGGAAGATGGACTCGGCCCGGTCTGAGGTCCACCTGAAGGTTCCCGAGAAGTCGTGGAAGGCGGACATGATGCGGCTGTTCCCCCGCTGCTCGTACAGCTTCTTCCTGATGCCTTCGGGAAGCCAGAGCTCAACGTCGAGGTACTCAATGCCCCACTGGAGGGCCCGGTACAGGTAGTCGTAATACAGGCCTGGGTTGTCCATCGGAAACTTGCCGTTTTCGTTGGTGCATCTTGTTGTGAAAATGATGGGCAGCTCGGTCCTCTGACGGAGCAGCATGACCTGTTCTCCAACATAGCTGAGACTGGGGATCTCGGAGTAGGTGCCGTCCCCGAGTGGCTCCTTCAGGAGATCAACGCGAATTTCGATGGCATCTGCTCCGACGGTCAAGATGTCAATGTTCGGCAAGGCGGCACGTACGTCTGGGAATGTCGTCGAGATGATGAAGGTCCTTGGCTTCGCGATGAGCGCTTGGTGGTGGCAGATCTGACCCAGGACGTGCGAGGTGAAGCGCGCAAGATCCCTGCGGAAAAACGGCGCCTCGGTGTACAGAAACTCGAAGTCGCACTGGGCCGACAGATAGATGTCAGGCGGCATGCCGAGGCCGGTGCAGTGGGCGTTGATGGCGACAACCAATCCTCTATCCCGGGTCGCAATGTCCTCCTTTGCGTTGTCCGCCGACATCCCAATCACCCAGTCTTGATCGTCCTGGCTCACATCCTCGAAGCGGTCCTTAATCCTCCATGGCTTCCCCAGAACCTCTGCAAAAACCCCAACGATCTTCTCCTGGCCACGGCCGTACATGATGACCACGATCCTGGTGTCTCCTCTTTGCGGCTCGCTGCATAATGGGACAGCCGGCAGGATGGGAGGAGGTGTGGCGTCCATATCGACGTCTTTGCTGAAGGTGTCGCCATTTATGCTTTGCGGCCGTGCCAGTGTCGGCACGGGCTCGAACTGTTGTACCGCTGCCATGATGGTGATCCCCGGTCCTGCCTGATAGTTGAAGGAGTCTCAGGCTGGGGGGCAGACGAATTTGCGATTAGCCGGCGCAGCAATTCCTCTTTCCAGGCGCGCAATGTTCGATTTCCAAGTCCAGCGGAAGTGAAACAGGGTGATGTCGGGGCAGTCCAGCGAGCATGGCCTTGGGTTCCTGGCCCGGAAGGTTGTTCGCCTTCCGCGTGGGAAATCCTGCCGGGGGTGATGACGTGGAGGCTGTAAACGGGCGCCGCTGATGGTCGAAAGCTCCGCCTTGGACCTTCGGGGCCGTCTCTTGAGTTGTTGCTGCCCTGGCTGCCGTAGTCGGGGGGTTATGCGGCAGAAGATCGAGAGCCCAGTCTCAGACCAGAACGTCGTCTGAAGTGGCCGAGAATGCAGCTATGGAAGCATCCAATGCCTTTCAGCAAGGCTTATCGGCGAGTGATCCCGGCATCAGAGCCTCACAAAACAGCCGGAGGACGCGCAGCCGGAAAAAGAAGGACGACGAAACGGAGCGGGCCAGGAGGGCAAGCGAAGATCCGGCGATAACAGCGGGTATATCACCACACCGGGGCCCGCCGTATCATTGCTTTGGAGCAACAGATTCCCGGGAATCAGGAGGTCGCAAGTGCTACAAGGCACTGGGGCGACGGTTGGTAAGTAGTGTATGGTAAATCTGGGTAGCAGTAGGCAGCGGATGGCGGAGACCTTACTGGCCCTGGTTGTTTCGCCAAGGCGAATCGAAATTTGGCCGAAGCGTGGTCCGTTCCTCAGGGCTGGGAACAGAGGACAGGCGACTCCCGTCAGATGGTGCAACAGCGCGGGAAGCTCGTCGGATCGTCGGCGTGGTCACCGAGCAAGGGGATGCGAGTGGCAGATGGAAGAGAGGTGGAGTCGGATTGACCCGAGGGAGCTGCAGTTGATTGATGTTCGGGTCTACGCCGCCCTGCCGGTTCAGCTTGAGAACGGGATTTGTGTTTGGTCGGTCTGTCAGATGCCGTTACACTGTACGCCACTGGCTCATGGCAATTAGAGAAATTTTTTCCTTTCCTTTCTTCTTCCAAGAACACGAGAGAAAATACAGTGTTCCCCTGAAGCCGGTCAGCCAATGGCATTGACAAAGAGTGACGGGCAGGACAAAGTCTCAGGCCAGGCCGTGATCTGTCTCGTTATCGTGGCGGGCCAGGCCGACCGTTGCATGAGTTGAAAGTCCAAAAGTGGATTGGAGAGCTGGAGTGCATGGGTGGAATTGCTGGATGGGGGAGTGTGGGCAGCAGGGTACCCCGCATAATCCCCACAATTCCTCCAGCCCTGGAGAATTTCTGTCGCAAAGTCCGCCAATTACGGTTGCTGAAAGCGGACACCCTGGCGCGGTATCCGTACAGAACGAGGAAGGTGCGACTCAGCGCCTGAGCCACTGGGAAACAGCGGGTTGTAGCCCTGAAAGCACCTGAACTACCGCTAAATTTCAGCGGCTCTCACCGAATTTCGAGGGGGATGGGGGAGACGGAACCTGGAACTTTCATGAAGCATCCACCCACGATTCACTCAGAACCCCGGTCCCCCCCAATCTCCAATTCCCCCCATCCCCGAGACGGCCCTGGCCGAATTCCTCCGTCCGTCCCGTCGTCAGCCATTCCCAAGAAACGAAACGACGGGATTCTCAGATTCCATCCACATCGTGAAGGTGTCAAGCTGTGATCTTGTCTCGGTCTCGGCAAGCTGCCAACTTCCGTCGCGGAAACGCCAACGCCACTCTGCGTCGTTTCACATGCCGAACCCTTGCCCGATGGGCATGTTGCTTTCAGGCTGAATACGATCTCCAAATTCCCGTCAGAGGTTGAAGACGGACGGCCAACCAAGCGGGGTCTAGACTGACTGTGTCGACGGTTCCAGTTAGCCGCGGCTTGATTTCTTAATCTGACCTCAAGGCACGCGTCGACAGAAGAGAGAAAAGGACCGAGGATCTAGGCTCTACTGGAGAATACGAAGTGAGCATGAATGGAACGAATGAACGAAATTCAATGCAAAAACCAGAAGAGAGACCACAAAAAGGTCACCCGTCGCACACGTGCCCGATGATACACACCACAGGACTATCGACATAAGCCAAGCCGCAGTCAATTTAGTCCGCCCATGAAACCAGGACCTGAGGAAGACCGACCCGGTTATCATGCTTGATTAATTCTCCGAGATGGCTAAGAATAACCAGAAAGAAGCACAGCCCAGCATATTATACCATTGGCCTGGCCCAGAGAGAAACACGAGGCATGAGGTGACGCGTTATGGGAACATTTCAACTGCTGGAAAATCTCCTTCCTCAACATCGCTACCAGAAGCTTATCTCAGCAGGTTCTGGGTCTTCGGCCTGAGATACTGCGGCGAAGGGAGACGAGGTAGATAATGAACAGCTGGAGACGATGACGAGGGAGAAACGGAAAACCAATGCCTCCCTCACGCCAGCTCAGTCAGCTGTCTGAACGGCTCGGCGCACCTGCTCCACTGGGCATGACCTCCCGTCAAGACGGCATGGAAGGCCGGAGGGCTCCGCCTGCCGAGCTCGAGAAACGTAGGAGAAAGGGGCCGAGGGAAGGCCTCCTGACACCTTTCCGCGCTCTCGGCATGCAAAGGCATGCACGACGACGGACTAACACAACGGAAGCCGCCCCGAGAGGACGCCCGGAGCGGCCTCCTCCCGCGTATGCCACGCTTCTCCGCGCTCGCTAGGCAAGTGCCCAGGAGGCCAAGCATGACGATGACCAACAACCACCCAAAAGGAGTGCAGATGTCAACAACCCCTCCGGCCTTTCCGGTTCCCCCGTCCCGTCTCGCACCACAACCACACCCCCACGACCAAGGTCCAAGCTGAGCCAAGCTGAGGCCGACGTGAGACCAAGTCCGTAACGCCAACAATACCCCTCCCAGCCAGCTAGCCAACCAAGCGGACGGTCAAATCAGGAAGAGAGTTTGGCTCCCCTCGGTTGCCAAGTCACGTCCGAGCTAGGAAACCAGACAAAGGAAACCCAGCCAGACAGAGGAAACCCAGCCAGGCAGACGAAACCCAGCCAGGCAGACGAAGCCCAGCCAGGCAGACGAAACCCAGCCAGACAGAAACCCAGTCAGACAGAACCACAGCCAGCCAGCCAGTCAGCCAGCCAGACAGACAGTACTCGAGTAGGTAAGCAACCCTCACCACCTCCCCCCCAACCCCTTCTCAACCTCCCCAAAAACACCCACCCCCTTCACTCCCAGCCCCGTGGCCAGACCAACCACATCGGCCCCCGCGGCCCTCATGCGCCGGTACCCATCCGCATCCAGCACCCCGCCGACGCCCACCAGCTGCACCTTCCCCCCGCCCAACCTCTCACATCGCTCGTCCAGCATCCGGCGGAGGGTGGCCACGTTGCCCAGGGCGAGGGGATGCAGCGGGGCGCCGGCCATGCCGCCTGTTCCGGTCCCTGGGAGGAGGGGGGTGGTGGTTATGTTTGTGTTTGCTGTTGAGGGGGAGGATGAGAAAAGGAGGCATGAGCCGAGGGTGTTTGTTGCTGTTATGAAGCTTATGGGGCATATGCTGTTTGCGCTGGTGGCTCGTTCAACGGCCGACAAGAGGGATTCGTACTGGTCTGCGTAGGTGTAGGGCGGGGTCTTGAGGCCGACGGGGATGCGCGGGGTGTTGTCGTCGGTTGAAGAGATGGCCGCCTGGAGATGGGTGAGGTAAGTGGTGAGTGCCTCCTTTGAGTACGCTGGCGGCGGGCGGTTGGGAATATTGGGGCAGCTGAGGTTGATCTCCATTGTAAGGGGAAAGTTGAGCTGGGCTGCGGCCGAGCTGATGAGCTTGTAGCTGGCGGCTATGTCGTCGGGGGTGCCGATGACGGAGACAATGAATCCTTTGGTGGATCTGGCGGGTTGTTCGTCCGAAATAGTCTTGATGAAGCCGAGATAGGTCTCGAGAGTAAGCGGGCTGTAGCCGAGTGAGTTGAGGCTTGCATTTTGAGCTGGGCTTGCTTGGGCTGCGTCAAAGAAGGCGTATTGATGTCTCGAGGGGTCGTGATCGAAGCCGTTGATCAGAGAGGTCCGTGTGGTGACAGCGCCGGTTGACGGGCATGCGTAGAGCTGTCTCAAGTCATCGAGGGTGGTTGCCCAGGGGCACGCCGAGTTGACCAGGGGCGGATTGATCTCTAGCGGCGGTGGCGCTCCCATCATGATGGCGTGACTCGGTGTCTCGGGATGTCTCCCTTGATGAGTGTTCATGGTGTTGATCTGCAGATGAACCCCTGAGGCGAAGTCTGCAGATAAGCTGATAAGGAGGCCCCGCCCGAGGAGTTGGGGTTAGGAAGACAACAACCGCCCAATGTACCTTATTTTGATAACACTGTCCGGAAGTGATGAAATTGGAAATTGGTTTACTGTAGCAGTGGCCAGGGGTGTCATCAAAACATGTCATCAATTGCCTTGTCGGAATCCTGCCTAATCAAGTCGACCATACCCTGTCATTGTGTGAGCAAAGTCGAGGGTCAGGAGCTCAGCTAGGACTCACCTCAGGCATGATGGGCTTTCCGTCCTCGCCCTTGACGTAGCGGAACGGCATCTGGGTGCTCTCATGCTCGTTGAACTTGAGCTCCGGGTGGTCCAGGTAGGGTATCTCCTTCAACGGGACTGGGACACGGTTAGTCATGAGTCCAAGACTGGCAGAGCCATGCCAACGCACTCTTGCCCTCAACAACCATGCGAGTGACCCTGACGGCTGTGTCAGTCGTCATCTGCACGGGCCCCAGCCGGCGGCCCTCGAAACCCTTCTTGCGCAGCTCAGACGTCCTATCTCTCGGGGGATCATCTCCTACACCGAGTCAGCGAATGCACAAGCACCAAGAAGCTAGAGAAACATGACGCACCCAGAATGCCACCGAAAAGAAACGCGTCGAACTTGTCTCCGTCCTCTGGCGACAGGTCGCTTGCGGCAGCTGGGTCGAGCAAGCACACGCGAGACTTGTCGTTCGCGTACAGCTCTTCTACGCCCCTGGTCTCTGCCGTGAAGGAGGGAACCTTGCTCAGGGCCTCGGGCACCTGGAAGGCTGCCGGGAGAGACGACAGGCAGAACTTGGCGCCAACGTCGTGCGACTCGCGGGCGATGGCGAGATACTCAAGCTCTGACCAGGCGCCCAGCTCCGGGTCGAGGTGCTCGACAATGTAGGTTTTGCTGGTGGAAGCCATGGTAGCGTCGTTTGAGGCACCCAGGTCGTTGTGAACGGTTGATGCGAGTCTTGAAATTTTAGCTCCTTCCAAGCTGCAAGCCATGGAATTGGGGCGCCCGATGCCAAGAAAGCTTGGCCCGCCGGCGCCGGCAATCGGGACCCACTTCACCACGCGATAATTCGTAGTCGCGGCCCGGAGCTCTTGCCCGGCCATTCTTGACGCCAACTCTGCAGTGTGTGTTGTGAATTCACCAGTTCTACCGTATTCAATTTTTTTTGGCAGAGATTAAAATTACCAGCCACAGTATTCTGCTCCAGTAACTCTCCCCGCCGGAAGGCAAACAATTGCACCTCGCACGCATTACGGCGTCTATTCAGCCCCTGTTGCGGAAGGGGCACGGGTCAGCTTTGTTCGATCCATCAAGTTGTGGGATCCAGCACGGTGAAACAACGCGACGGCCTTGTGCTGCGCCAACACCCTGTGCAAGTAACTACGGGAAGTTAAACTTCTTCTAACGCGGTCGTATTTTATCAATTGAATATCTTCCATCTTCCGCAGTTGCTGGCTGTTGCGAGCAGAACCTGCCTTGAGATTTCGATCTTTCATGGCGTAAACTTCCCATTCGGGTTAGACACCAGACGCCAAGCCTGCTGCCTCGTCAGCACTCAGCTGCGGCTCCATCTTGGGGACACATCTTCCCGTCCCGTCCCTTGCAACGCTCCAGACCCAGACTCCCTTTTCCTTTTCCTTTTTTCCAGAATTTTGCATTATTCGTCACCTCGATGACGGCCACTGGCACCACAAGGTAGCCAGAATTCTCGTCGCTCTCTTCGTTCGAATTCGGCGGGTCATTTGAGCCCGCGCAACGGAGCAGTCATGGCTCGAGGTCGGCCATCGACGGGCTGGGGCCGCTTGCCAGCCCTCATCGCCGCCCTCGCCCTGCCATGGACCGCGACACTAGCAGCCGCCGACAAGAGCGCGGGCGACTACTTCGTCCATTCTCTGCCGGGCGCTCCCGAAGGTCCCCTGGTCAAGATGCATGCTGGGTAAGCCTGGGCAGGACGGGAAACCTACCAGTCGCAAGCTGACGCAACCCTCCAGGCACATCGAGATCACCCCCGAACACAATGGCAACCTCTTCTTTTGGCACTTCCAGAACAAACACATTGCGAACAAGCAGAGGACAGTCATTTGGCTCAATGGCGGACCCGGGTGCAGCTCCGAGGACGGCGCCCTGATGGAGATTGGCCCCTACCGGCTGAAGGACGATAAGACGCTGGTCTACAACGAGGGCGCCTGGAACGAGTTTGCCAACGTCCTGTTCGTCGACAACCCCGTCGGCACTGGGTTCAGCTATGTCGATACGGACTCGTACATCCACGAGCTCGATGAAATGGCCGAGCAATTCGTAACGTTCCTGGAGAAGTGGTATGCTCTGTTCCCAGAGTATGAACACGACGATGTGGGTTGCCCTGTATCTGCCGTCTTCTTACCTTTCTAACCCTGTGCCCAGATCTACATTGCCGGAGAGTCGTACGCCGGTCAGCACATCCCCTACATCGCAAAGCACATACTCGACCGGAACAAGAACGCAGCAACCAAGTACAAGTGGAATCTGGCGGGTTTGCTCATCGGCAACGGATGGATTTCGCCGCCCGAGCAGTACGAGGCCTACCTTCAATACGCGTTCCAGAGGGGCCTGGTGCAGAAAGGCAGCGATGTCGCCAACAAACTCGAGGTCCAGCACCGCATCTGCCAGAAAGAGCTGGCCGTCAGCGAGAACTCGGTCGACAACTCCGCCTGCGAAAAGGTGCTCCAAGACCTCCTGCAGCTCACGGCCACGCGCGGCAGCGACAACAAGTTGCAGTGCTACAACATGTACGACGTGCGTCTGAAGGACAGCTACCCGTCCTGCGGCATGAACTGGCCCCCCGACCTGTCGCACGTCACCCCGTACCTCCGCCGCAAGGACGTCGTCGACGCCCTGCACGTCAACCCGAACAAGGCCACCGGCTGGGTCGAGTGCAACGGCCAGGTCAGCCACACCTTCAACCCCGTCAAGTCCAAGCCGTCGATCACCCTCCTCCCGGACATCCTGGCCGAAATCCCCGTCATGCTCTTCTCGGGCGCCGAGGACCTCATCTGCAACCACCTGGGCACCGAGGCGCTGATCAGCAACATGGCCTGGAACGGCGGCCGCGGCTTCGAGGTCTCGCCCGGCAACTGGGCGCCCCGGAGGGACTGGACCTTTGAGGGCGAATCCGCCGGCTTCTGGCAAGAAGCCCGCAATCTAACCTATGTCGTCTTCTACAACGCCAGCCACATGGTTCCCTTCGACTACCCGCGCCGCACGCGCGACATGCTCGACCGCTTCATGGGCGTCGACATCAGCTCCATCGGCGGCAAGCCCACCGACAGCCGCCTCGACGGCGAGAAGGGTCCCGAGACCACCGTCGGCGGCGCCGCCGGCAACGGAACCGCCGACCAAGAGGCTCAAAAGGCCAAGCTGGATGCCGCCAAGTGGGAGGCCTACCGCCGCTCGGGCGAGATTGTGCTTGTTATTGTTGCCGTCGCGGCTGCTGCGTGGGGATACTTTGTTTGGCGCGACCGGAGGAGGAGGCAGGGATATCAAGGGCTTGCTGGCGGGGAGAGTGGGAGGCTGGGCCGCGTTGGCATGCGCGGTGGTGCGGGCGGGAGGGGCAGGGGGGATGTCGAGGCGGCTGATTTTGATGAGACGCAGCTGGATTCGCTGCATGTGCGGTCGCCTGTTGAGGACCAGAGGGATGTCAGGTATAGTCTTGGCGGGGAGAGTGATGATGATGAGGAGGAGGAGGAGGGAGGGAAAAAGAAACAGAAGGACGGTGACAAGGCCAACGGGAATTCGTCGTGACAGGGCTCATGTTGATTGGGTATGGTTACGTAGGGTTTGAAAAGATGAGCGTTTTGGAACACGATACATACATGCTTTTGTAGAATGGGTGTTCGGCGGCACGGCGTTGCGGTCTGTTGTCATTGGGCATCAAGGTTACAACAACTTTGCGTCCGGCGGTGTATCCAGACATGTTCCCAAATCAGGAACATACGCCTTTCTGTCTATTGCCAAGGTTGCAAACGGGTTATGCTTAACTAACCCGAGTATCCGAATGATATACAGACCGAGGCAGCTCCGTTTACGCCTCCATCGCGCGGTCCCCCTCAGCAACCGCTTCCTCAAACTCATCATCATCCTCCTTCTCGCCCTCGGGCGCCGCCCACCCAGTGCCTGCCTGCATCGCCAACACCAGCACGCACACCACAGCCGTCGACTTGTACAAGACTGCCAACGCGCGCTCATACCCAAGCACAGCCACCTCCCTCTCGGCCGCACTCAACACCCCCTCCTTCCACACCACAGCCGGGCTACCAATGAGCACGGAAATCAACTTCTCCCTGGCTTTGTCCAGCGCCCCCTTCCCATCCAGCCTCCTAAACCCCTCAACCAACGCATCCCGCAGCGTCCTTGTAAACACACCCCCGCCAATGGCCGTCCCAAAACTGCCCGCAAACCCGCGGAACGTGGACAGCAACCCCGTGACAATGAAATGCACATCAGGACTCGACAAATGCAGCAGATGCGCCAGCGTATAATTCAGCGCCGCGCCCGTGCACAAGCCATTGACAAACACCACGGCGACGTACACCCCCGCCGCCGTAGCCGCGTTGCTCACAAAGGCAAGTGTAAACAGCGACACACTAAACAACGCCAGCGACAACAGCGCAGGGAACCAAAACGACCCCGCCCGGCGGATATGCACCGCCCCAACGAGCAAACCGCCCAATCCGAACCCGGCATTGGTGGGGATTAACACGGACCCGGCGATGGCGGGGGACAGGCCGCGCACGGCGAGGACGAAGATGGGCGCGTAGAAGAGGACTGTCCAGCGGGCGGCCATGAAGCCGAGCTGGGAGAAGCAGGAGAGTAAGACGCCGCGGGAGCGGAGGACGGGGAGGGGGATGACGGGGTCGGCGGCGCGGGACTCGATGAAGAGGAAGAGGGGGAGGGTGAGCAGGGAGAGGAGGACGGGGAGGGGTTGGATGGTGCCGGAGAGGCCGTAGAGGAAGAGAACTATTGTGATTGTCTAAGGAGGTGTGTTAGATTTGGTGTCGTGGAAAGGGGGGAGGGGATTGATTGGACGTACCAAGGTTGAGGCGCCGGCGTAGTCGAGGCCGGCGAGCTTTCGGAGTGTGGTCTTGTCTTTGACGCTCTCGTGGACTGTAAAACGGGGAATGCTCAGGCTGACGCCTAGACCGGCGAGGGCAGAGAGGGGAGCTTGCGCTCCGAATAGGAGTCTCTGTGAGGGTGTCAGCTCCCGGTAGCCGACGGCAGTAAGTATGGGGTGTTACTAACCCAGCCCAGTACGGGGAGCAGTGCGCCAAACACCACAGCGCCTGCCGACACACCAATAGTGAAGCCCTAAGCTTGTGTCAGCGCGGAAATCCTCTAGCAAAGGTAGGAAGCACCTACAGCGTTGGTCAAGCCAATCCACAACCCCCTCCGCTTCTTAGACGTGAGCTGGATAACCAAGATCATACAAAGCGTCATGATGCCGCCGCTGCCGATACCCAGCATGACACGCCCAAGGATGAAGACGGCAAAACTGGGCGCCAGGGCCGTGACCAGGGCGCCTATCGCAAAGCAGGCCGACGACAGCAAGATCATGGTGGCGGACGAGAAGATCATGGCCAGGCGGCCGGCCAGCGGGGCGACCGACGACATGCTGATCATGTAGGAGCTGGTGAACCACATGGCCGAGTCGTAGGCATCCAGGTCGGCGGCGATGGTTGACTGGGTCGTCGAGATGCCGCTCATGTTGCTGGCTGCGGAGAGTAAGTCAGCATCACGGCAGAAGGTGGCATATCACTTCGAGGGTTTACTCACCTTGTAGAAAGATGAGGGCCCACATGCTCAGGACGATGCACGTCGTCCGCTTCCAGCCGAGCGGCTGCTCCGGGGCCGGGCCGGGTTGCCGGTCGCTTGCCGGGGAGGCATCGCGGGCGGTCACGGAGCTGGATTCGGAGCGGAGCAGCGGCGTGTCCTCGGCCACGGTGGGCGAGGTTGCCGAGCTGTCGTCATGGTCGTGCCGGCGCGGGTTGGGGTTGGTCATGGTCTCGGTTGGCGTCAATTGCGAATTCGAGATTCCGGAAGTCTCGGAGGTGCCACGGCGCAGACTAGAGTCAATTGAAGCCAATTGTGGGAAAAGTAATTGAAAGAAAATTGAAATTAAGCTCAGATCCTCTCACATCATGCGTCTGCATATGATGACGGCCTGTTACTGTCATGTTCAAGTTGAAGGAAGAATCAAGCAACAAGAAACAGGTCAAGTTAAAGCAGGCACCGGAGACTTTTGCTGATTTGTAAGTCCGGCTGGGGCGGGAGTGGTTTCCTTCGGCACTTGATTCAAGGAAGTCAGCGCTGGGAGCAATGGGAGATAGCCTCATTATCTGAAAGCACTCAGCCATCACATTCCATTCCAATTGACCATTTGTTTCCCATGTCAATGCTTTGAGAGAAAATGGATTTGAATCTAGTTATTGCTCTGCAGCAACCCCAACCCTTATCTCACTTCACATCTCCCCCGCCAAGACACCTCAACCCCACCATTTACACCCAAGCAACTTGAAGCAAGAGCCCCTCCATGGTATCGACCCGAAACTCACTCACCACTTACAACTCCCAAATTAACTTGCGAAACAAGAGGCTATCGGACAATTACCAGAAAAATAAACAAAATGCCCCTCCAAGACAGCTACACCCTCCCGGCGGCGGCCGACATGCACGTGCACCTGCGCAACGCCCCGGGTCCCATCGCGGCCCTCGTCACGCCCACCATCCGCAAGGCCGGCATCGACACCGTCTTTGTCATGCCCAACCTTGCGCCCCGGCCCGTCGTGTCGGTTGCAGAGGCACTTGCCTACAAGCAGGCGCTGCAGCAGCTCGATGGGGACGTCAACTATCTCATGTCGCTTTACTTGCATGAGAGCATCACGCCGGATGAGATACGGGCTGCGAAGCGGGAGGGGATTAAGGGGGTTAAGGTGGGTTGTTTACTTTGGTTTGTTTGTTGTGGATGGAAAAGGGGAAGGGGCTGACACACGGTGACATTGGCCAGGCCTACCCCCGCGGTGCCACCACCAACTCGCAGTGGGGCGTCGTGTCGTTTGATCCCTTCCACGAGGTGCTCAAGACGATGGAGGAGGAGGGGATCGTGCTGAACCTGCACGGCGAGGTGCCCAGCAGCGCCGCCGACGGGGTGACGGTCATGAACGCTGAGGCCCGGTTCTTGCCCGTGCTCAAGGGCCTGGTTGAGAAGTATCCCAAGTTGAAGATTGTGCTGGAACACTGCACCACGGCGGATGCTGTCGAGGCTGTTAGGTCGCTGGGGGAGAATGTTGCGGGTACCATCGTAAGCCAACCCTGTACCTGTTTCTCTACGAGAGTTGCTGACCCGACCTTCAGACCGCCCACCACCTCTCTCTCCTGGTCGACGACTGGTCCGCCAACGTGGTATGCTACCTCCATTTCCCCATGGTCAACTCGTGCTAACCCTCCAGCACCACTACTGCAAACCCTCGGCCAAGTCCCCCGAGGACCGCCGTGCCCTCCTCAACGCCGTCGTAACCAGCAACGGCAAATTCTTCCTCGGCACCGACAGCGCCCGTACGTCCCATCCCCTCTGCATACCCACCACCATAGTTGACACATTCTAACACCTACTTCCAGCCCACGACATCACCGCTAAAAAAGGCAAAGGCAACACCGCAGCAGGCGTCTTCACCCAGCCCTACGCCCTCGGCTACGTAGGGCCCCCTCTTTCCCATCCCCTCTTTCCCTTACCACCAGCATCCCTACTAATAACCTCCACAGGTCCTCACCGCCCTCGAAGAAGGCATCGCCCGAGGCGACATCCCCGAATCCTCCGTCACCGAAGACGCGCTCAGGGGGTTCTTCTCTGAGTACGGGCGCAAGTTTTACGGAGTTGCGCCCGCGACACGGCAGATCCGGCTTACGCGGGGCGGGGCCAAGGTCGAGGAGTCGTTGAAGGGGGACGGGGTTGAGGTGGTGCCGTTTCGCGCTGGTGAGGAGACGTGGGGTGTTGAGTGGTTGTAGATCTCCTGTTAGGTTGGTTGACGGGGTTATACTTAGTGAGGGAATGTGTGTTGATCGGGGAGGGAAAAGCATAGCTGGCCAAGAAACGTCAAGGGGAAAAGGATTGCATCGGGAACGGAAGGAAAAGAGTTACCAGTTTAAGAAATCTTGGACGGCGCATGATGGATTATATAGAGCAAAGACAACGGATTGTCAATCTCGCGATGCCAACGGCTCTTATTTCTAAACGAGACCATGAGGATGTTCACATGTGGTAGAAACCCCATCCCATTTCCCGCTCATTCCCATGTTGGCCATGACAATGCTCCCAAGAGACCCCCACAGTCAAGGTATTGCCCAGACTAAGCTCATAAACCACCATAGAAACCCCTTCATAACGCCGAGCTAGCATGAATGACACGTCCCCACCAAACACCCGCCTCCCCAGCCTACAGCATACCCTGCCACTCAGCCCTAACAGACGCAGTACCCCCCCCCTCCTCTCACCCTCCTACGCCCTTGAAGCATTCCCCCCGGCCGCCTGCGAACTCCCCACCCCAGCAGCCTGCCCCTGACTCTGTTGTTGCTGCCCCTGCCCCTGCGCAGCAACCGCCGACGCCGAACCACCACCACCAGCAGCAGTCCTCTTCCTCTTCACCGGCTGATACACATCATTAAAATTCATCGACACCCCCAAGAACCGCATATCCACGTCCGGCTGGTAGGCCAAATCGCCCAGGAGCACCTGCAGGCGCGCCTTGAAGCTCGCACCCAACTGGCGCAGTCGGTCCTGCAGCGCGGGCAGTTCCGAGGTGGGGTCCTCCGTCATGAACGCTGCGCTGTTTGTTCGGGTGGTGGTGGTGACGAAGGGGTCGTCGAGGTCGTTGGAGAGTTTCGGCTTTTTGCGGCGGTGTTCGCCGTGATGGTGGTGGAGGAGACCGGCGGCGTCAGCCTCCTGCCGGCGGGTAAAGTCGGACAGGGACCAGCTGTACAGGCCGTCGACGCAGTCGCGGTAGGCGAGCATGGTGCGGAGCAGCTCGCTGAGCTGCACCATGTACGAGTTGCGGTCTTCTGACGACGAGGCAAGGTCGGCCGGGTCGCGGCCCTGCTGCGCGGCGGCTTCCTTCAGGGAGTCGTGATACTGCCTGCGTCGCGCGCCGAGCAGGCCCTTGTGCGTGATGGCGGTGAGGTACTTTGTGTGCGCCGTGATGAGGTCGTCGAGGGTGCAGTCCTCCTTGCGTATGTTCCGCTGCAGCTCGCTCCAGCTCGACTCGATCACCTCGAAGAGGATGTAGTACTGCAGCTGGCCGACAAAGTGCACCATCTCGGCGAGCACGCCGCGCGTGCTCTTCCAGGTCTGGAGGACCTGCTCGTCCGACGTCTGCAGCACGCCCCGCGAGCCCGTCATGCACTTGCGCCAGGTCGAGGCGAGGGCGAACTCGACGCGCTTGACGCGCCAGAGGAAGTTGAAGACCTTGAGGTACTGGCGGTTGCCCCATTCCGTCACGACCACGTCGACGGGCGCGTCGATCTTGTACTCGAGCGTGAAGCAGTCCCAGCCGATGTCGCCGTGGCTGAGCTGCAGCATGCGGGCGTCCAGCCTGCGGAGGACCTCCTCGCTGTCGTACTGGGCGTTGGAGCCTCGGATGGCGTGCTCCAGCTGGGCTGTTAGGGTGTGGCGGTATTGCGCAAAGGCCGGCCGGTCGAGGTTGGCGGCCAGCGACTCCATCAGGAGGGCGATGAAGTCGCCCTGGCCGAGGAGGATGTAGTTCTTGAGCGCCTGCAGGTGGTCAAACAGGTGGAAGCGCGTGCTCATGAGGTGCATCAGCCGCCGCATGGTGGTCTTGTATGCCTCGTCTATCCACTTCTCAAGCGTCGCCGTGTCGCCATAGCTCAGCGATTTGGACGAGTTCTTGCTGTACGCGTCGACCCACTGGCTATCACCACAGCTGTGGCGGATAAAATTGAGTGACTTCCCAATCAGGAACACCTTTTGTGCGAAATCGGCCGTGGTGATGCTCGGCACCATGGCGTCGACCACCTCGTACTTGGAGTTCCAGACGCTGGCCTGGCCCTTAGCCTTAGACTCCTTGCGGTCCTCGTCGTTGGGGCTCTGCTCCCTGACAAAGAACTCCAAGTGCGGGTCCGACAGCTCTCCGTCGTAGATCCAGCGCCGGAGGATGTCGTAGAACGGCCGAGTCACGTCGGCAAGCAGCCGCTCGGCGAACGCACCCACGACCGGGTCACCGTGTGAGGTTGAGAAACCATGGATCAGACTGATCAGCTGCCCGCCGTGCTTGGTGTTGCTCTCTTCGGCGATCAGCGACATCAACCGCAAGCCCATGGTTGCCTCTCGAGTCCATACCACACAGCGCTTTAGGGTCACGCCGGCCTTTCCAATTCCTCCGCGGGGTGCTGATTCGTCAAGGGCAGAGAGGGCCCGCCGTATTTGCCCTTCGAGCGTGGCGACTAGGGTGAGGTATGACCGGAGTTCATTGCTGATGGCTGCTCGCAGGCTCTGGCCAAGCAAGCCCTTTGCGGGTGACTTGACGAATGTGGAGAGCCCTCTGTACAGTAATGACGGCTCTGCTAGCGTATGAAGGAGGGAAATAATAGGAGCGGGCAAAGTTGGAGGTAGCTTGAGGACGGTATCTTTGGCAAATGGTAGGGTGGTAGAGGAGAGGCCCTGTAGCGTGAAGGGAAGGTCCCTCAAAAGGGCCATCTCCGAGGGCTCAAAGTCATTGGAGTTGTCCGCCAGCAGGATAGACTTTATGGAGACATCCCTCGCAGGCTTCTTTGGTGTGCCGTCTACTGGCCCCTGTTGTTGGGGTGGTGGTTGTGGTGATCTTTCCTCTGTCCGAGTGCGTCTTGGCTTCTCGGTGGGCAGCTTCTTCAAACCGTCCGGCGCGAACGCCACATGGATAACCTGCTCTTCCGGCGTAGAAACAGCTGTTGAGGCCCTGGGGCGCCTGTCCTTCTCGGCAGGCCGTGGGGGCTCTCGTTGCGCGGGCGGTTTTGGTGGACTGAGCGGCAGGGGCTCGTTGGGATCCGGGGAATCGGAGAGCTGGTAGAGCAAGTAGAGTATCGCCCATTTCTGGTTGAGAACCGGAAGCGACAGGAGTCGTGTGTAGAGGTTGGAGAATCTCAGGGCCTGGCTGGGGTTGCTCTGGATGAGCTTGCGCTTGATGAGGTCGGAGGCATGGTTGACGTCGGACGAGATGGCGGGAGAGCCGGGCCTAGAGAGCGTCAGTGGATTTTCATGTTTCAGAGGACCACTCAAAAGCAAATCTTACCGGTCGAGGATATTCCTGACGAGCTCGAAGCAGGCATCGTGGCGTTCCTGCGCCGCCTGCTCGTCGCCGTCGCTGGGCACGAGGTGCGTGATCAGACTGTCGATAGCATTCGCGACTCGGTTGCGCTGGCTGGACGCCATGGTTGCATGGTGCCTCGCGTTGCAGTCGAATTGTCTGTGTGAGATTGTCGTCCGCCAATGCTCACAGTATCATTGTTGTTTGTTGCCTGGTTTTGGCGTGCCACTATGTAAACCTGGAACAATGGGAGTGGTGGGATGCGGTGGTTACGCGACGCGACGAGGGACCAAACTGGAAGAGGCCTGGACAGACGACAAGCCGGGCTCAGTGGCACTTGGGCCTGAAGTGGTACCTCGGTCCCAGCCAAGTTTGTATGAGAGTTGAAGTACCCCGCTCTTCAGCAATGCACCGGTCACGGCGCTACGTCCACTGAATCTCAACGCTGCAGGCTCCATAAAATTCAACGACCAAAACCCACCAAGACCGACCACCTCAGTTGCGGCAGCCGGCGACAATATCATCCATTCGGCAGCGCCACCATGCGAGATCCATCGATTTGAATCCGGAATCGCGATCGCATGAGCCCGGCCTACATTTTGATGCGCAAATGAGCGTCGCTTCGCCCCACGATTGTGCAGCATTCCGCGCGCGACGGTCCTGACGCCCTTCTTTTCGCGCTCTCGCCGACCGCATCCCGCACCGCTCGCTTATCCGTGGCCGGCCGTCCACGCCGAGCTCCCACCATGGTCGACATCAACCCCGCCGCCCTGAGCAGCCGGCCATCCCTCAGCCTGTCTACCCCGGTGCTCTCGAAACAGTCCATCAATGTCTCGGTCCCGTCAATACACAAAGCTCCCAAGACGAGCCAGCTTATACCCGCCCGCATCGACCTCGAGCCCATCTATACGGCGCTCAAGGCTGCCATCGGCGCCGAGCAATGGCCAACATACAAAGAATCCATAACCAACTTTCTGATTGGTACTTGCATTGCCCAGGACGGCGCAGCTTGGTCAATTGGGAATTTATACTGACCGTTGCCTGGGTAGGCCGCCTCAACCAGGCCGAGTTCAGCGAGCGCATCGAACCCATACTCGCGTCGCCCGATGGCTACAAGGAACATCTCCACAACCGGCTCATTGCCGCCATATACGGCAATGTAACGCGCGAGATGCCCGACCAGGGCCTTGCGCCCTGGGTTAGTGCTAATGACAAGCCATCGACGACGCCCGGGAGCAAGCCCGTCTCCGGAGATGCTGCCGAGCGGAGGTTAAAGGGGGAGGTCATGCAGCTCCCGGCGCGTGACCGGAGGCGGATCAAGGACCTTGTACACAACGATGTAAGCTGGGGAATATGCCTCGGACTGGTGCAGTGCGCGTGCTGACCACCACCGAAGTTCGACCCATACGAGTCGCTGGCCAACGTGTTTACGGACCATGCCCGGATGCGCCCCGCCAAGACAACCGAGCTGCCCGCCAGTGCGGGAGGCGGGCTCAGTCGGATGAGTATGCGCACCACGCCACCCAAGCGCACCTACCCAAAACCTCTGCTAACTCCCTCCAGACTTCGACCTCGAAATCAGGAAACGCTACGCGCAGCCATTGGCCGTCGAGTCCGGCGAATTCCCCGACGTCAGCAACATCGAAGCGCGGATGCTGCCCTTCTGCTACGAGGCAGGCCTCGCATCGGGCCACACGCCCGACGCCGCACAGTTCATGTCGATCGCGACCGAGACCTTCATCAAGGAGGTCATGTCGGCGATATTCAGCCGCACGCGGAGCAACGCGCCCGGCGACTCGGGCAACGCCGGCTTCGGCGCCAGCAACACGTGGATTCAGACACACAAGTACCGGCGGCAGCTGGCGCGCGAGGAGGAGGCGTTCCAGCGCGGCGAGGTTGCGCGCGACAAGAGCGGGCTGTTGCCTGTCGAGGCCAAGGCTGCGAGTGAGAGGGGGCCGCTAGGGCTGGCTGATCTGAGGCTTGCGCTGGAGATGGGGGATTGTGGGCTGGCGAATTTCCCTATTATCACGAAGCAGGTCATCTACAGCTACCGAGAGGGCGAGCTTGAGAATTGGGATGATTACACATATGTGGACGGCCGCGAGAGGGTTACGGATCTGGATGCGGACGTCGAGATGGGTGGGGTGAACGGGACCACAGCGAATGAGCCGGAGCTGCTTACTAATGGTGTCGGCCACGGCGACCAGATGGATATTGATAACGACATGTGGTGGGAGGGCGCTGACGGGGCGGACGGGGACTTCCTCAACGGGGTTCTGGACTCTTGCCTGGCTGTTGGCTGACGGGGGTCGACACCGAGATCCGGGCGGGGGCTATTTACGAGCGATCGCTTTTCTTCTTTTTGGCATAGGAGTTTCATGGAGTCTTTTTGGGGGGTTGGGGCGGCGTCTGGGACGGCGGCGATCGGTTGCTTCCACGGCATTGCATCGGCACTGGCATTTTTTTTTTTTTGTTTGTTTGTTTCTTGGGTGCGTTGTGCCCTGTATAACTTGCTTTGGGTGGACTTCACAAAAGGGGGCGGCGGGCATATTTTCTTGGGCGTCGAAGCTGGGATATGGATTGCTGGGTGCTGAGTGTTTTGGGGTGTGACGTGGAGAAGAGGGCTTGTGACTGTAATTTTACGAACGATACCCGAAAAGCCCTCGCGTGGAGAGACATGGATGTGGGCGATGTTTCTTCGTCTGCGGCTGTACCTCGTTCAGCATAGAATTTATGAATGTCGGGTGGGAGTGGTGTTCAGGTTTGGATGCCATCAATCATCATGGGTGAGGTGTAGGTTGGTGATGGCTTGGCTGATGTTGCAGGACAGGGGTGTCGCGTAAGAATGCCGCAGCGCTGGCCACTTACACCAAAACGCGTCTCACAGCGCGTCTTCCCCACTAAAGCATATCAACCCTGCCCCTACCAACCCAAGCTCCCCATTCTCTTACACCAAACACCAGTACCAGGACAGATCTTGGGATATGCTCCGAGAACAGCACTCGACTTAAACATATTTTGTTCTCCCATACAGAAACCCTCAATTACGGGTACAATGGCCTCTTCAAGGTCACCCTCTCCGAGTCTGCCGCGCTCGCGCAGCGTGTCGCCCACCACTGCCACGACGCGCCTCATCCAGCAGAGCAAGCAGAACTTCTTTGGCGCCCTCTCCGACAGCAGCTCCGAAGATGACAGCGAGATTCTCCGTCCGCGCGGCAAGATAGCTGCTAGGATGCAAGCACGCGACAGCAGGTCCCAAGAATCCGAGTCAGAGGTTGAGGAAGACGACGCGAACTCGACGCGGGCCAGCTCGCCCAGGAAAAGCAGCGATGACGTCGAGTCTGGTGCTGGACAGGATAATGCGGATGATGAGGATGAGGACGTTGTCACGACGCGTCCCAGGAAGTTGATCTCCCGACGGGAGCGGAGCTCTACCCCAGAGACGCGGCAGCAAGAAGAAGCTGCCTCTTCCCCCGGTCTTTTCGTCTCGCCACAAAAGGACGCGCCTAAGTCACCGGGGCTTTTCGTGTCTCCATCAAAACCTCAGTCCGTCCCAGCAGAGCAAAGCGACGAGGACCTCCCCAGCCCAACCGCCCTGACCAAGAACCCCCGCTTTAAGGCCCTCGTTGCCAAGAAGCGACAAGAACGGCTCGCCAGAGAGGCCGAGGAGGCGCGCAAGAAGGCCGAGCGCCAGAAAGCGGCCGGCTTCAATGAAGACGACCTGATGGTCGACGACGATGAGGACGACAACACCACAGACGACGAGGGCGGCCGGAAGTTGACCCAGGAAGTGAGTGCCGCGCGCAAGCCGCGGAAAGCCAGCAGGAAGGCCCTCGAGGAGATGAACCGCGAGACGCAGCGTCTGAGCCGGAGTTTGCAACTGGGGTATGAGGCGAAGGTTAGGAAGAAGATTACCAAAGCGACTTTGTTCGAGCGCTTCAACTTCAAACCTGAGGGTGCCGCCGCGCCTGCTGAGAAGCCTGTGCCGGCTGCCAGCTCAAGCCGCCCCGCCACGCCGGGGTCCGTTGCGCAAAGCGATGCTGAGATGAGGGAGGCCGAGACGCCGCCTAGTTCGCCGCCGGCACTTGGCAGTGATGGGAAGTCTGAAGAGGCTGCTCCTCCGGCAGCCGCTGGGGCAGCCCTCGACGATGCAGACGAGTTTCCTACCCTGGAAGAAATGGTTCCGGAGCCCATCGCGGGCAAGAAGCTCGACAAGGGCAAAGGGAAAGCGACCGCAGCAGATCTGGAAGAACCTCCTGCGGCCTCTCTTCCCCGGAAGCGCAACTTCCGCGTCAAACTCCCTCCCCTGCAAGCCAACACCGCCACTCTCCCGTTGGGCGACGATGATGACGACGATCTCCAAATCGTCCCCACCCGCAAATCCAAACTCGACGCGCTCTTCGACCGCGTCCCGCTCAACCACGCCAGAGAATCCCGCCCCATGCAGCTCCTGCGCAGGCTAGCCCACCTCGACGACCCAGACAAGCAAGCCGCGCCGCCCACTCGTGCAGGTAACAAGCTCCAGAAGCAGCACCCGGAGACTACCATGACGGCCGCCCAGCTGCAGGCCAGCCTCCTGCAGCGCGCCCGCCAGCAGGCCAAGCTCGAGCGCGACCGCCACCTTGAGATGCTGAGGGCCAAGGGCATTCACGTGCAGACGGCTGAGGAGCGGGAGAGGGAGATTCAGGACGTGGAGGACATTGTTGCCAAGGCGAGGAAGGAGGCTGAGGAGCTTATGGCGAGGGAGCGCGAGGCGGCTAAGGCGGAGAGGAAGAAAAGGCGGATGGAGGGCGGGGAGGAGGATCCGTTGGGGTGGGACGATAGTGAGGATGAGGAGTATGAGGAGGGGGGGGAGGAAGAGGAGAAGGAGATTGAGCTTTCTGGTTCTGAGGAGGAAGAGGAGCAGGAGGCGGAGGATGAGGGAGAGGAGGGTGAGGGTGGAGTGCTTATTGACGATGCTGCCGAGAGTGCAGAGGAGTCTGAGACCGAGGGTGCCGAGGAGCAGCCTGAAAAGGACGGTTCCGACGAAGAACTTCCCAGCTCGAAGCAAGTCCGCCGGAGGCCCAAGAAGCACGTCACTATCGTCTCTGACGACGAGGATGAGGCAGAGCCGCTCGTCAAGGCCACGCCCCGGCCGCCAAAGGCTCACTTCCCCAAGTCGCCATCGGTCCACAACGCCCGCTCTCCCAGCGTGCCAACATCGGTCCTGCGGTCGGCCACAAAACCCTTCATCCCAGGCCTGCCCGTCGCTGGCCCTGCCGGACTTGGCTTGACTCAGATCTTTGCCGGCACCATGGACGACAGCGAAATGGGCGACAGCCAAGCATCGCCCTCGCAGCCGCGGCCCACCTTCGACGTGGCCGCTTTCCCAGACTCCAACTTTTCCCAGACGGCACAAGAGGCCCCTGAGGACATGATCCTCGACAGCCAGCCGACGCGCGAGACGCAGCAGCCCGAGACCCAGGGCGTGCAGATCCGCTTCTCGCAGTCCCAGATGCACGGCTTCGACACGCTCCTGCAAGAGTCCGACAACCTCACGCAGGCCTCTGAGCTCATCGAGCCCACCCAGGACGCCGGCTTCCACAACTTCACGCCGCTGCGCCAGCGCTTTGTCGAGCCGCCTGCTTCCACCATGGACACCATCCCGGCCGGGCAGACCCAAGCGGAAGAGCAGAACGACTCGCCGCTGGTGCGGAGGACCGGGAAGCTCAGGCGCAAAGCCGAGGTTGTGCCTGCGTCGCTGACTTGCCGTGCGGCTTCGGATGGCGAAGACGAGGCGATGGAGGACGTTGCGACCGACGAGTTCGGTTTCGGCACCGTGTCCAACAACGCCTTCGCCGCCATGAAGGAGGCCGCGCTCAAGGAGAAGAAGCGCAAGGAGGCGTTTGACAAGAAAAAGAGCAAGGCGCGCGAGATGGTCGAGGAGCAGGCCGAGGAGTCCGAGGACGAGTATGCCGGGCTCGGCGGTGCGGATGGTGAAGACAGCGATGATGAGGACGATCAGTCGGTTAAGGAGATGATTGATGATGAGACCAAGGAGAATGAGGGAGAAGAGCGGAAGCTGGCGGCTTTCTATGCGTAAGTTACCCTCGCTTCTACTGACGTGGTCAATGCTAACCCCCAGCAGTGACCGCGAGCGTGCCGCGGACGAGAAACAGGTTGAGAAGCTCTTCCACGACATCACCACCGGCGCGCTCCGGCGCAAGCGCCAGGGCAACTGGGACGACCTGTCCGACTCGGACGACGGCGGCGAGGCCCGCCGCCGCATGAAGCGCCGCCAGTTCGCCAAGATGCAGCGCGCCCTCTTTGCCGACGAGCGCATCAGCAAGGTGGCCGAGAACCCGCGCAACCAGGCCTTCCTGCGGACCATCGAGGATCGCGGCAGCGACGACGAGATGGACTTTATCCTCCCGCCGCCGCCGCCGCCCGCCGGGTTGGAGAGCCAGGAATCTCAGGGCTCGGCCACTGGACCAGCAACGGCAGTCATCCCCAACAGCCAGCCACAAGCTCGTCCGACCACCAACCCGCGCCGCACCAAAGACGGCAAGAAGCCCTCCAACCTCGGCGAGATCCGCGAGTCTCTGTCCAACCTTCTCGACGAGCCGTTCCATACCTCGTCCTCCCTCATCCCCGCCACCGAACTCGGCTCTTCCGAGGACGAGGAGGAAGACCCAACCTCCCGTCCTGAATCCTCCCACAGCAACACCAGCAACAAAGAAAACCACAACCCCCGCCGCAGCAGGAGCAGCAGCACCAAACCCGCCATCATCGACCGCATAACCCTCAAACGCAACGCCTCCTCCACAACCTCCACCACCTCCAAACTCGCCTTCACCACCGCCTCCTCATCCACATCAACATTCAAAGTCCCCGCCCTCCTCCGCCGCGCAACAACAAACTCCCTCCTCTCCACCTCCTCATCCACCTCCTCAACCTCCACCACCACCAACAACACAAATAAACTAGGAGGAGGAGCAGATAGCATGAAGATCAAGAAACCCGCCGGCAAGCGCTCGGGCGTGAGCTACCTTGCCCGGGAAACAGAGCGGCGCGCGGCGGTGGCCGAGGCTGAGCGGCGGAGGGAGGCGAGGAAGTTGAGGGGGGTGGAGGGGAGGGTGAAGGCGGTTGGGGGGTTGTTTGGCGGTGGGAGGTTTGAGTGATTCTTCTGTTCTTCGTCTCATCTCGTTTTGGAGGGCGTGTTTGACGGTGTTGGTAGAGGTTGGGGGACCTCGTGTTGTAGTGTTGTGTCAGTTGTCAGTTACTTGAGATGGGAGGACGTTTGGCTGGGAGATTGTCTTGTCAGATTGTTTTTCTGCTGGGTACAGAGGTTGTCCGAGCAGGCTGACTGGTTGGTCCCTGTTTGTTTGGACTATGGTCCTGTATGGGTTTCTCAACAAAGGTGTGGACGGTAGTGTAGGGTAGGGAGTATGGGTTCCGTGTATGGGGTTTGTGGGATTACTGTACAGTATGTTTTTGCAAGTAATGGGCAAGGCAATTGGCAGGGAACTCAGGCATAGGCGTCAGGAGCTTGCAATACATCTTTCTTCACAGCATCTGAACTCTGTCCCTAACACACGGTGCTGGGGTAGTGAGCATGTTGAGAGCCCAACCTCAAGACGGATGCACCACCCAACAAATCTAGGGCTGTCATTCTCTCAAGCCCAGCTATTCACTCTCTTCCCGGGCTGTGTATCAGAAGGGCTACACATGCCCACATAGACTTCCAGTCAAGCAGAGCACTATGTGTGATAGATCGAATCATATTGTATATCATGCGTCTCGACGCAGCTAACTATCGAACACTCGGCACCCCCCGCCCTCTCCATCTCGAATCAAACAAAGGAAATTATTAGGTAGGTAGTAGTACGTACATACAGGGTAGGTCTTTGCCTCTAAATCGTGTCATTCCATCGTATTGTCATGATGATCCCTCCTCCCTCCAAAATAAAAAGAACAAAAGAACACACGTAAGATGCGAGAGCGCGCCGCCAATGCATGCCGCCCAAAGAGAGCCAATCCATAGCCAGCCAGCAAATGCCAATGCCAACCCTGCCGTAATCTATACACGGATCCATGGATGCTTCTTCATAATACACGTCTCCCAGAGAAAACCTGGCGAGACGGAGACCGTGTCGAGTGTGTCGTGCAACATGCTCGAGCTGCCTTGTAACTCCGAAACCAACACTCGAGGCCGCGAGCAAACGCCGTGCTCTCGGCATTACTCCTCCCAAGCCGTCTTTTCCATCCGTCGGCATGCAGGCCATGCGCCCAAGAGCGCCAGACCGCCGAAATGACTCCTGAAAAAGAATACCCGTCCTCCCAAACGCCAAGCCGAAGGGAAGGTGGCGTGAACCGTGTAGCGATGCAGGTGGTCCAAGAAAAAAGAATGCGCTGGGGATGCAGACGCGGTATCGTTGCTGTTGTCCGGCATTGAAGACTCGTAAACTGAGCATGTCGTCATCTCGAGTCGGCGCCCAGAGAAAAGAAAGCCGGAAATCGCAAGACCGCGCCCTTCGCCCAGTGAACTCCCATGCAAGCCGCACATCGCCGACTCCAAATGGCCTCGATATCCCATCCCCCATGGGTATCCAGCGTCAATAGCTGACCAATCCAGCTCCATACTACTCAGACATATTCTCCTGGTATGCCCGCCCCAAAATGTGGCGGCATATCCAGCATCTTCCAGACAAAAGAGCAGAGATTTTGTGCTCCAAGATCGTGGGGGTTGTTGTATTTGTGTTCAAACGTCCGTCATCTCGGTGTCGACGAGCTCGTCCACACATGGACCAACCTGGGGGCCCCAGTTGCCCTCGAAGACGGTCGCGCCGGCAGTGCGGCGGCTGAGGATCCACGCTACAGGTTCCGAAGCCAGGACCTGCTCGGCGGTAGGGCGATCGGCGGCGCTTGGCTGAATCATCCATTTGACGAGGTTGTCCAGCGAATGAGGGTCGTTCGCATCCAGCATGAAGCTGGGCGGGTGCTGCAGCTCGGTCCGCTTCGGCGAGCCAAAGAGATTGCTAGCGTCGTGTGTCATGGCGCCAAACGAGAATGACCCGCCGTGAGGATTGATCCCAAGGCCGACCTCTTGGCCGTCGCTGACTTGAGAAATGCCGGAATCATGCTCAATCGGCAAGCCGTTGGCATCCCGTTCAATGGCGCCTGCTTCGCCACACGTGAGCGAAGGAACGGTGCTGAGATCGCCGGCTCGGAGAGCCTGCCAGGTGGGACCGTTGTCGGGGAGGAACACGTTGCAGGCAATCTCGAGGATGATGAGGCCGAGGGCGAAGATGTCGGCAGGCTTGTCATACTCGCCGCGCAGGATCTCGGGGGCGATGTACTCGCGGTCACCCTCGCCATCAATGCCCTTGGCGGCTGGCCAAGTTGTCGCCAGGCCGAAGTCGCCGATCTTGAGGTAACCATCAAAGGTAATGAAGATGTTCGCGGGCTTGATATCAAGATGGATAAAACCAGCCTGGTGAATCGCAGATAATCCCTGCCATGGAGTTAGCGAAGAACACAAGAAATTTGAGCAATAAAACTCACCTGAGTTGTCTCCAAGAGAATCTTCCAAATTCGAAAGTCATCCAACCGACCAGCCTGTCCAACGGCCTTGAGGAAGACGTCGAGACTGCCTTCAGTGCAGTACTCTGTCTGGATGTAGAGATGGCCGTTGTGCTCCCAGCTGTCGATCAAATGCACTATCTTGCTGGAGTGGCGCAGCGACTGCAAGATGGCAACCTCCTGAAGCTTCGCCTTGCGGTCCCTGACGCCATGGAAAGGAATTCGAAGCCTTTTGACGGCGTAGACCCGGTCCGAACTCGGACTCGAAGGGGTGCGTGGGGTCGTCGAGAATCCTGTGAGGAAGCTGAGAGGAGCAGAGGCCTTTACGACACGGTACACCTGGGAGAATTCGCCCTTGCCGATAAGCTCCGACTTGTCGAACCGGGAAACCAAGGACTCGTCCACGTCGCCAGGGCCATGCCCATTCTGAGGGGTGATGCTCAGGCGGCGGTTGGCAAAGCTCGAGAAAAGCGACCGCGCGTTGCTGGGGGTGGCCGGAGTCCGGGAGATCTTTCCATTCCCGTCCTGGGAGTTCGAGATGGACAAACTGCTCGGATCGGGCGGTGTCATCGAATACCCGACCGCATCGTGGGGCGTATGAGGCGATGCGGTCTCCATGTGTGAGGCGCCCGGTGCGGCGACGGTGTCTCTCGCATACTGGCTGGCCGCGTTGTTGAGAGTCGCAAAGAGTGCCGGTGAAGTTCTGGCGGGTGCAGGGGTGGTAAACGATGCGGGATGTGTGCGGTTGCCAGCCAGGGAAGAGAAAGAAAACCCGAGGCGAGGCGATTCGTTGGAGAAAGGGGTGGAGGGACGGGAAATAGCGTCGAGAGGGCGGGCACCCTCTTCCTGCTGCGAATCCATGTCCAAGGCGGTCAAGGGATCAGGCCTCGATTCAGCATTTGTGTCTCTCGGGTCGCTTCCCAATGTAAACATGGGAGCACGAGCGGCAAAAGATCGTGAGCTGTCGGGGGTCCCGTCGGCCGGTGCTGTGAGAGACTTGAAGAACAAATTCTTTGTCGGCGTCGGAGGCAGCTCATCCTGCGTTTCGAGGAGTTCATCGCCATCAACGCTCAACATGCTGTTCTTCCTGGTATGGGCAGAGCGGATTGGCTGGAAGAAGAGGCTGCCCGACTTCTCCTGTGTCCCAAACAGGTTGCCACGGATGGGGGCAGCGACCGCACTGAAGGGGGTGGACGGGCTCCCGAACGAAATGCGGGACCTCCGCCCGCCACTGCCGCCCTGGGGTGGGAAGGTGGCTGAGTAGTAGGGCTGCTTCTTGCAAGGAGTATCAGGCATCGCAGCGGCCTTGGCTCCCGGGTGCTCGAGAGGACCACCGTCCCGGTTGCGGTTCATCTTGGAAACGAGGCCTGTCGACATGAAAGCGGCCTGCAACGGTTTGGCTCCTTTGTAGTGAGGAGTCGCGGCTCCTTCACCATCGTTTACCGGTGGCTGAGATCCGGGAGGCAGCGACTTCGACAAGACTTGCGAGAGCAGCGGCCTCTGGGCTGGGAGCTCATCATCGTGGAGGCTTGAACCAGATGACGATTGCGAGACAAGTCGGGACAGAGGATGGGGCTGGTTCGCCGGGCGCTGGACTGGATGGCCTATCGCACTTGGCAGGGTCGCTGAGAAGGGGTTTGGTCGCTCCTCGGGTGGGACATATTGATCGAGGGAGAGCCTCGGTCTCGGACGTGGGCCCGGTGTGCCAGGCTCGGTTGTGAGCTGCGCCAGCTGCTTCTCTCCTGCCCGCCGGCCCAACGAAGGCTGATTGTTGCCATGGCGCTGCTGCAAGGTGCTTCTGCGCAGCGAAGATGTGCGCTTTGGCAGCGCCGCTGGGGTGGGCGAGGCAACCGGATCCCGGAAGGGGCCCGCAGGAGACCCTGTCAGCTGGTACTCGTGGTTGGCGTCCTCGTGGATATCGAAGCTTTGGGGTGGCGCGGGGGTCGGGTCAAATACCGAGACATCGCTTCCAAGGGTCGAGATGCTGTGGAGACTGCGCCGCTTCGCGACAGGGCTCCCAAAGCTTGTCTGGCCAAGACCCATGGCGGTGTCGCTCCGCTTAAGCGGGCTGACGGAGATTGCCGGGAATGGCTCGTTGTTGCCCTCGATAAATTTCGAGACGCCGCTTTTTGTCGATCCCGAAACGTCGAGGTGCATTGAGTGGCGCGACGGTCGCTCGAAGCTGCGACGCGTCGACGGACTGAGCGGGGGAGAGGAGTCGGGAACGGTCGCGTTTTCTTGATCTTCCGATTCGGAGGCCGGCGCGGACGGTGGCAGCTGGTTTCCGGAGTCGGGAGAAGGGCCGAAAACACGCTTCAGAGGGCTCTTGGGCGATAATCTCGAGCGGGATAGAGGCCGTGTCATTTGTTTCGCCCTCGTGGAGCGCACCGAGAGCTTGATGCTTGGTCGGAAAGGCGTACCAGCGGTCTGGAGCAGCGGCGGCGCTGAATGAGCGGTTGTCGGGAGAGCGCCAGCTGAAAAGGCTGGTGTCGCAGGAACGGTTGCAGAGGAGGTTTTCTCGAACCTCTCATTAGTTGAGGGGGTAGGCGATTGGCGGAAGACGGCCGAATTGGCTGTGGGAGATGCAATTCCCGACAGCCTGAACTTAGAAGGCGAGCGAGAAAGGGATCTCCGGAGCGACCGAACGGTTGAGCCGACATCAACGTGATGAACGTGGGTAGGTGAGGGGAGAGTAAGTGTACCCCCGCTTCCGCTTGAAAATGACATCGTTGTTGTTGTTGTTGGATTCCGCAAGCAGGAATGGCATTCGCAGCCTCTGCAGAATTTGATGCGACCAGCCAGCAACTGGTCCTTCTTCAGGTCTCGTCAACCGCACAAACGAAAGAGTAATGCGCGACAGAGAGCTAAATTGGAGATCGTACTGCGAGAGGATTCCGGTTGGCGAGGTCAGGCGACCACAACGACTCTCCAAGGCGTTACTGGGTCGTCAGAGCGACAGGAGCACCCACGCAAAGGTCCAGAGGTAGCCCGCCGAGCCCTGGAATCTGCTGCAGAAGCGCGCCAAAAAGATATGCGATGAGCGACAGTGCACTTCTCGGCGTGCAGTCGATGCCGAGACCAGCAACTTGAAAGACGAATGCCGTGTTCGAAAAAGGACGAAGCCAGTCGAACGGGACGGTCGAAGACGGAAAGAAGACAATGTGCGTTGGGTTCTGCTGGAATATTCGGTCGCGAACAGATCGCGGTTGCCAGAGTTGCTGGGCAGTGGTTCAGCAAAGCCTGGGCCCGAGAGGCGAATTCAATTCGAAAGGCGCGTGGACACGTCAGATCAGATGCCCGTCATCAGGCATCTTCGAAGTCGGCCGCGACTGCCTGTTGTCCAGCTGGAAAAGTCTCTCCCCCAAAAGCTCCTTCCTGCCTTAGATGTTGTTGTTCGCCACAAACATGTCGCAGAGAAGGTGCGGGCGTAGGTTGTCGTGGGTTATCGTGGGTTATCGGGGCTCCTGCACTTTGGGACTTGCGACTTGCGACAGGCGGGGAAGGCGCGCGGTCAAGCCAGGATGCGGTTTGCGATGCGATCAGCGGGGTTGACGCAATGATGCTCAAAGGGAGAGCGAGAGGCACGGGCACCAACAACACTGCTGAAGGATCGGAAGGTGGCGACAATTCCAGGGACGAGCTTTTGGCGATCACATCCAATGTGCAAACCAGGAAGGGAACATGATGGAGGGCACAGCACGCGGCACGGCGCACAAGAAAGATGGGACACGGATCTTGTTTACTTGGCGGGACTCGCGCGTTTTCGCGTCCATCAGACGCGTTGTGGCAAGGGCCCCCTGCTGTGCCTGACGTTAGCGTCGTGCCGCTCCACACCACCTTCGGCAGGGGTGGCGCAAGTGGCTGCCCTCCTGCAACTTCCCCAGGTGCTGCACGGCCATTGTTCTCCGAGGGCAAGAGCTGCTGCCTGCCATTGGACTCGCAATTGGCGGGCAGCTGCAGTCATTGACAGACGACGGGTGACAGCTGATGGTTGGATGTGATATCATCTTTCATCTTCCGTGTCAAGTCGCGACAAACGGAGCTGTTCTCTGGTCCTTTGTTGGGGAGAAGAGCTTCCAAGTCTGCTGCCCACCATCAACCTCACCGCTTCGGACGAACCGGATGGTCCCCGTGGTGTGGGTTCGAGACCCCAAGCGGTGAAAATCTGCCATCTCGAGTGCAAAAAGAGCATCCGCGGCTTTGGATCAGAATCAAGCTGCATTCAGAGCCAATCAGTCACCGCACAGTCCTTGTCGTCTGTGGAGAGGCGCAAGGTCCGCTTCCAAGTTCATGAACGCTAAATTCACACCGCTCACTTCTCCGCCTTCCCCCACCTGCAGTGGTCAAAGAAGCCCCATTCGATCACAGCCTCGAGAGTTGAGAGTGAGACAGCCTCTCAGACACATGCTGCAAGCCCAGCGTCACGCTTTTGTTCTGCACCAGCAGTGCGTCCAGAATGCAGGCCCCTTCATCCCACATGAAGAATGTAGGTTCGGACATGAAACCTGTGGTTACCTGATGGCCATCACATGCCTAAACATAGGGTGATTGTGTCACAGGTCGTGTCGTGCCTCCCAGGTCCCAGGCCCTGATAGCGGGCCAACTTGAAAGTCTTGCCACGTCCGGCCGCATACAAGGCGTTCTCCCATAACCATCGCCACCGCCGCCTTTGCCAAAATACGAAACTGTCATCATGGTCATGCCACTGGCCTCAGTAAGCCGCCACTATATCATCACAAATAGAAGATACCTATAGGTGATAGACGGCTCCCCTTCTCCTTTTGTTTTGTTTACTTCCCCAAACGCGTCAGAATCAACATCCCTCAACAACAGAGTCAGTCTTCCTCGCGTCCTCACCGTACTTGCTTGGCCCCCTTCCGAATCGGGCGATTTCATGAAGAGATCGAGAAAAATTACGCGCAACGCCAATTCCCAAAAAGAAAAAATCACCCCATCCCGCTTTTCCCTTTTCCCCTTTTGCTCCACAAACGCGCCTTTTCCCCTCTTTTTCTTCAAGGCTTCCTCACCCCCAAAAATCAAGGCGCGGGTGTTCCGCAACAGGGGGTCGATCCCAAACCTCCGACTGGGCGCGCACCACCCCCAGAACCCTGATCAGCAAACGGCCTACGCGGGCAGATGGGGACAAAGATCGACGCGGCAGGGCAGCATCCCGCATCCCGCATCTCGCATCTCGCATCCCGATATCTTATTGTTCTGCCTTTTCTTTTGTTCTTCTTTGACGTTTGAATCAACCGCGTTCTAGTGGTGTGATAAGAGATCGCTTTTCTTTCAAAACCAATAACGTGGTCCACCATTGAGCGGGACACCCCATTGACCGGGACACTTTTCCCCCACCATAACCACCCAACTTCAAG